>MU227003.1:2535676-2611687 GCA_018584345.1 Thuja plicata
AGGATTTTGAAGGCATGCTCAGACCTGTGTAGCCAGGTGGAGACGATGCCTGGTACCTGCATCCTGCATCACCAACTGATATGCATATACAAATATATATAAAAATAGACAGTAGCAAACAAGGAGGTAGACTGCGACATCGTGTGGATCTCCCGTAGGAGTTACTACGACTGCCCCTCCTCATCCTACACTCACATCAACCAGTGAACATCAAACCATAATAGGGTTAGTAGGGTTAAATCATAATATAAACATCATAACACAAATCAATGTAAAACATTTTACTGATAGTTCATTTCTAGCCATTCATCATTAAATTATAACTCTTTTAATATGTCCAAATAACTGCAGTAACCAAACATATATGCTCAAATGTCTCATAAAATGCTAACTAAATAATAATCATAGTCCATCATAAAACCCAAAGTGTCAAAGCAATAGTCCTGTCTATCTAACATAGGAAGATTCTAGGGTGGGCATTACACTAAAGATATGTGGAAGGGGAGCATAAAATGTGAATTCCTTGCTGACTTTTTAATAGTTTAAAAATTAATGTTTTTTTTCACTTGTCATTAGTTACTTGATATATTCCAAAGGTTTCTTTTTGGTGTAATTTTGTTTAAAATAATTATTAATAGTTAGTTTCCAAAGAGTATGACATTCCATATCCCAAAGTTTTGTCCAAAAACAATGAGCACTCTGCTATCGTAAAGTATTTGCCTCGTAGAATTAAACAGTAGCCAAGCTGATATGAGCCGTTATATTTTGGCAAAAACCAACCCACGTTTATTTATTTATGCCTTTTTATGAAATTAGTATTACAAATAATGAGTTAGTAGAATTAATTTAATTTATAATTATTTGTTTTATTAAAATTTTAATTATTGTAGAATAATTATATTTTGAATTTTTATTCTTTAACTTATATAATATAATCTAAATTTTAACCAACTTTCTATATATTTATCTCTCAAGTGCTTACTCACTCTTTTTTTCTCAAGTTATATCTATCTCCCTCTCTCCCTATCACTCCCTTTCTATATCTCTCAATTTCTTTATCCTCTCTTTACTTCTATCTCTCCCTCTCTATCTCGCTCACACTATACTCGCTTCTGGTGGTTTGTTTGTTGCTTACTCACTCTTTTTTTCCCAAGTGATATCTATCTCCCTCTCTCCCTATCACTCTCTTTCTATATCTCTCAATTTCTCTATCCTCTCTTTATTTCTGTCTCTCCCTCTCTATCTCTCTCACGCTATACTCGCTTCTGGTGGTGGTTTGTCTGTTGCATATTCTTGTGGTGGTTTGTCTGTTGCATATTCTTGTCCCGTGTTGGAAGCAAGATTAACCTTAGTTGTTATATTGAAAGAATCAGTTCCATCCTGTTTTGCTGAATTTTGTAAGCTACAAATATTTTGTTTTTTGGTTGCTAGGAAGATCCTGAGCAAAAGTTACTGATGGGAAGGCCAAACTTGCCTCACTGGGGCCCTGAACAGTATCATCTCGAATTTTATTTGATTTCATAGCCACATGTGACTTTGTTGCTCCAGCCAAATGATCATTTTGTTTCTTTCTCGACTTTATTTCCCAAATAATCTGGCGTCAGAATTTTAGTCATGCTACTCTGCCGCAATTCATGGTTTGTGCATTCATTTTCCTCTTTGCACATGTTTACATCTGTTGACAGATGAACAAAGGATAAGCATTGAAAGGAGACAATGTTTGTTACGTACTCCATATGCATCAGAATAAGATGAGATATTTATCAGAAACATTATGATATAGTTCCTATCTACACTCAAAGCAGGCAGAGTTCACTTTGAAAGAATATGTTAAAGTACTAACTTTCGTGGACTTTGTTACATAGAATAACAAGTAATCATGCAGTTGACTATAATTAATATCCAACTCTGTTGAAAAATGTTTTTTTTGTAATATAGGGGAGAGGACTGTGTAGTTGAGCATCTTAATTTTGGGTTTCTCAAAATTTTTTGTGTAAATTTCAAATCACTTGCAATTTTTTACAACAGCTTGTTTGGCAAGTCCCCTGCTTATAACTAAGGTTGTAGGACCACATCAACATACTTCTTGCCAAAGTGTCCAAAAAGGCCCCCAAAAAGTGAGACCGATGCTTGCACACTAAGTCATGTTTTATTAGTGTGCTGATGTGGCATCACATGATTTGTTACTTTTTAGATATAAGGAAATACATTTTATCCAATTATGAATGGTCACCATGAACGCTAACTTTAAAGTTGCAATTATTGGTGCAATATTGTTAATAATACTGGGCATTAGATCAACAAACGCTATAACTACTATTGGAATGTGCACAACTACTGGATTCTCTCACCTAGACTCTAATTTAATGCAGCGACAACAATTAAGGTGTTCTGTGCTTAGTCACCATGAACACTAACTTTTAAGATCACAATTATTGGTGGAAAATTGTTAAAAATACTGGACATTGAATTAACAAACATTATAACAACCATTGGAATGTGCGCAACTACTGAATTCTCTTCCTCATACAATAATTTAATGCAGCTACAACAATTAAGGTGTTCGGTACTTTTTCCTAAAGATATATTGTCGTTCAACTGTTTACCATAAATCAGAACCGTGACTAAGGAGTGACAGAAAGCTGATTATAGTTATTAAGAACTAGTACTCTAAGTGTCTATGCTGATGTTTATTCAATTTATAGCTGTGGAAATGGATCCGTTCAGAAAAAAAATTGTGTTGGCTGTGAAACATGTGTGTTGGAAGTAAAAATTGAAACATGCGTTTAAACTAATAACAAGGGAAAGGAGTTTTCAACCTTCAGACCTGCTGTCGCTGGTTGGGTGGAGCAGCACAATAGCAAACTGGTGACGGTGGGCTAGAAAAGGCACATATATCAAGGGTTTATGATTAGCAGCAGTACAGTAATACTAAAGATTCAATTACACATTCGATTTTTTGAATTGCATTGATGTCCACCGATTTTCAAATTTAATGGTTGATACTTGGTAACCTGGTGACAGCTGAATTGTATGATAAAACAGAGAGAATGTTGTTTCGTGCACAAAAGCAGATTACCAGGGAAAGAACGCGAGTAATAGTGATTAATTATCGTCACTCGCGATTTTTATTCTGTAAAGTTGCAGATTTTGAAAAAAAAACCGAGGTGAATGATTTTGACCCATTTATTTCGGTAAATTGAATTTAAATTATGTTTAAATTGAAAAACAAATATTTGGATTTTGTGTTTTTCAACTATCTTTCAAAAAATTTATTGTTATTATTATTATTATTATTTTTTTCCTGGTGATGTTTACACTGCGTTTTTTGATTAGATAATATTAGAAACAAGGGGTTTTATTCTTCTATATAACAAGACTGCAGGCAGAGACAAGTATAAGAATTTCCCAGAGGGGAGTAAGTAAGACACAATTGTCGCCAAGCATAAATTTAAACTTGTACAAAAAAATTATGAAACAAAAGAATATCCAGAGATCCAGCCTAAAACTATGTCAGAGCCAACCCTATTCATTTTCTCATCCATCATTCTAATACGAGACTGGGAGATAAATTTTATTAAAATGTGTTATTTATCATTTTAATGGCATGTTTTGAATGATCTAAGTGGGCATTAAGATGACGATTCAAAAAATGTTTAATAACGCATGCATGCATACATATATATGTATAGCTCTACTTGGTTGTTTATCGTTTCAACTGGGAGCCATGACCCTAAACATTGGCAAACCACTGTAATTTACTTGACAATAACAACCATGTTGTGGAGCCATTTCAGCAAGGATGCATTACACAAGATTGCACTTTTCGCATTTAGGCATTTAGCATAGAGCTAATTCAACACAAACATGAGTGAACTAGATAATTTGAATATATAAAAAGAATAATCTTCTCCAAAACTGATCAATTTCTATCAAAATTGATATTTGTATTTTGAAAAACCCACCAAACTTAAATGTTGTCACTCAAACTTCTGATACGTTCATGCTATCATATACCATTAAACTTCATTTTTATCGTCTAACTAAATTTATGATGATTTTTTTTGGTATGTTGGAAAATCCATTTATTTTGTTTGGATTCTAAGGTAATTAGAAAAAGTATTATGAAAAATATTGTTTGAGATTCAACCCTAGGATAAAAAGGAAAGCATAATTTATTAAATGTCATATCCATAAAACAATTACATACATGTGTTATAACATCTCTTAATTGATATTACCAACCTTGAATCTGTTGTTAAATACATTTCTAAAATCTCCTTACAATATTAGTTACTCTCATTGCAACAATAATTCTATTTTACCTCCACTATCCATATGAATCATAAATTTATTAATGCGGCCTTAGGAGTTGGGTAAGGGGTGTAGCAGTGAAGTGAATTGATAACTTCTCCTTTACACCCATATATATATATATATATATATATATACCCAACCATATGACACTTATTTCTACTTTTTCGATTCCTTTAAGACTAAGCTTGGATCATACTCAATTGCAATCATTAGAATAATAGTAACCATAGCCAAAGCAACATGAGCTTGCCCATACATAACATGCCATAACAAGATCAAAACACCTTATCCATAATTCATAAAGGGCACACTACTCACATCAAAAAAAATATTTTCATATTGAATGTTTATTATTCATGTATAAATTGATTTCATCATGCAAATATTCCTAGACTTCAAACTTTATTTCCTTGAATCAATTGATAACATGTCTGGCAAATTTTCTCTTCTTTCCATTAACGCCTTTTAAAATTAGACTAAACCACATTATAAGAGTTATCACATGATTTAGAGTTAACATCCACATAATAAACATAACATCAAATAATCGAGTCTCATAAAGCTCTAGCAAACTCAATCAAATATCATTAAGCTAGATCAAAATCAAATATTATTAAGCCAAATCACAACGAGGAAGAAGGATACATGTAACTACTCTTTAAAGCATACTAGGAGACCCAATTGAGTATTAGAAAGTGGATTCAAGGGCCTTACATACTCTTCTTATTATAGATTTCTTTTTGGAAGTCATCAAGGGAAAAGAGTAAAATTACTCTTTCTTTTTACAAAAGTTCTTGAAATGCAAATATATATTTTGAATATGTCATGCAATAAGGAAAAAGCGTAAGGCCCAATTCCAATAACCCAAAAATTTCACTAATTTTTTTATTAGATATAGATTTTAAACTGTATTACAGTCACAAAATCAAGTTAGCCCATATGGCATAAACATATCTTTAAAGATTAGCTCAAAAAGATGCATGTACGAATTGTATCACAATACTAAACTATGACAAAGATTACTATATTGATCCTAGCTATTTGCTGTAGATGAAACAAGTTGTATAGTTTGCTATTCAAAGTGAGGAGCCGATTCTTGCTAGATATACATTGTAGCATCATAAAAATAGATTCCAGGAGGATTCCAACCTTGCAACATAAACCATAATGATTCCTTTACAAAAAAAAAACTATTTTAATACTTGACAAACCTCTTTAGAAATTTCTTCTCGCATTAAAACTTTCCATGTTCCACTAACATATTGGGGGTTCAACAACAAATATCTCATTGGATCTAGCAACCTTAAGGCAAACTTAGGTCCAAAATTGACTAGGTACCTATAACCATGCTCAACAAGGGGTTCTCCTTTGGTTTAATTTTGCATTTTCATTGTAGACCTAGAAATCTTAGAGTGCCTTTAGGAAATGTTTATTATTAAACTGATTGTAAGAGCATGCATGACCATATCTTTCCTCCTTATTCACCCTTATTGTTCCATAACCTAACAACTTCAAAAACTTGGAAGTAGAAATTTTCATTGATGTTGTGAACTACAAAACAACATTGAAAGCTGTGAGTCTTTTTGAAGACTTAGTAAGTGCCCTAGAAAACCCCTTATACTTGCTCATTCCTTTCCTTCCAAATACTCCACGAAATTTTAGTAGTAAAGAAAATCTAAAATGTATTTATTCTTTGCCTATTTTATTTATAGCTCCACTAAGAATTTCCTTCCACTTCACCTCTCTATCACCTCCCCCCTCTCCCCATTGCAACCCCAATTCAACAAGCCATTGCAAAACATTTTACATAATTCTTTTGCATAAAAATATTCAAAGAATACGTGTTTGATTGATTCAACCTTCTACAGAAGCTATGAATTTCAATATTAGAAGAACTAACTTTAAAAGGTAGCTTTTGCATAACAAATGACCATTTGAAGCAAGCTTTCTTGGGTAAGAGCACTTGCCCATAACATACTAAATATTTTTTGCCATTGTTTACCATCTAAACTAACATTCCAACAATTGTTTAAGTAATTAAAATTAGAGTCTCAACCAAAAAGAGACTTGTACATCATTTTAGTTTTAATGTTAATATGAGGAGAGCCATCTTGGAATTTAAAATCCTTATACTGATCAATATTATGGTTACATACAACAAGCCATTGAAACCTCTTACATGTTTCTCTCAAGATAGAGTCAGTTCTCCATTGAGATGGAGGTAAGGTATACTTACAGATTAAAGAGGCCTGGTCTTTAAGGTATCCATTTTGAATAATATTATTGCAATATTTAATACCTTTCATAGCCCAACACTTGGTTGAGCATCCATGTAGAAGAGCCAATGGTTTACCTCTATGTTCTATATTTCACCATATGGATCTATGAGCAAAGACTTGATTATTGTCGATAAGTAGCATTTTCTACAACAAGTCACAATGTGATATTGCTATCAGGATTCAATTGTGTAGTTTTTGAGCCAAACTCATTGACACATGTTTCATGAGTAGTGGTTCACAAGAACCCATCTCTCATGAGAATGAATGGAACACTTAGCACTCATTGATTATTGTTTCCATTAGTACATTGACAGTTGTGAACTATGATTTTCATAGTCTCCCAAGCTTTTCACCGACTTCTAAACACCTTGAATCTTGCAAGGCTTATAGGATATTTACTATTGAGATCACAAAGAGGCAAATGTTTCTAGGTTTTAACGTGCTTGGGTATAGCTAACTAGATATTATTTTTTAGCCATGCTTTCCATGGTTCATCCCCATCAAGGCACATGAAAATCCATTTAACAGTAAGGGTAATGCCATGTTTCCTTAGGTTTTTCAAACCTAAAGTCCCTTGGTTTTTTCCCACATAACACCACTCCTGTCTCATCGAGTGTTATTTACCTTTTTCCTTTGCCATCTACCTAGTGTAACTTCCTAATTTTCTTTTGTATCTCATTATCTTGGTAGTTGATTAACAACCATACCAGAGCATAATACGGGCCATAGGAAAATATTTTTTTATAAACTTATATCCGCCCACCTAGAAGTAGGAATTGCCTATTCCATCCATCTAGATTTTTTTTTATCAATTTTGGTTTTAATCCATAACTACATGTCTTTCATGTTAGGGCTGATTGCAAAAGTTCCCAAATATCTCACTTGCTTATGGGGAACCCCCACTAAAAGACACTTGTTAAACCTTTCAAGAGGTGTATTATTCCATTAGAGATCCTTGCACCTTGTGGCTTAAAGACTAGGTCCAATTTCTTAGCCAAAGTGTCTACATTATTCTCTTCAAGTTCTACAAAGGTTGCAGTATCATTTGCAAATTGTATGTTCAACATATCTCTATTATCAAGGAGATTAATGCCTCTAATCCTAGGGATCAGACTTGATTCTCTCAACAAATGGTGCACAATATCAGGAGCAATTACAAAAAGTGATGGTGCAAGGGCATGACCATGTTTGGTAGATATTTCCAAGGTAAATTCCTTAGAGAGAGATCCACTAACATCTATTTGATCTGCAACATCTCTTAGCAAGCTGTTTACCATGTTGGAAAAGACATCTAGGAACTCAAATGCTTCAATAGTCCTTCTCGAGAATGGAAATTCAATCCCACCTTAGGCCTTTTCAAAATCAAGGAGCATAGCTGTGTCCCGGTTAGAATATTTTGCCCATTCCAAGGCTTCCCAACTGGTGAGAAAATTTTCTAGGATATAACTATCTTTTATAAATCTACTTTGGGTGTTATTGATAAAATGAGGAAGGATGCCAACCAATCTCAACACTATGACCTTGGTTAGAATTTTGCAAGATACATTCAATAGGGTGATAGGCCTCAATTTCTTTATCATTACTTTGTCTCCGTCTTTAGGGAGCAGTTTAACAATGCATTTGTTTATGTCTTTCCCCAAATAATCTCTATTGAGAGCTTCCTTGTAGACTTGAAATAATTCATCACATACTCGGTTGATATGTCTTTTATAAAACTCAATAGAAAGCCTATTAGCCATAGGGGAATTGCCATTATTTAGAGTCATGACAACTTTCCTAATTTCTTCTTTTGAGATCTCTTTACTAAGTTTGTCCACATTCGCTCTAGAAATCTTCCTTGGAATGATTTTCTTAAAGAATGCTCTAGCCTTGTGATTATCATCACTGTCTTCTTCAGTTGTAGGAAGGTTCTTGTAGGATAGGAAAAAATACCTCTTGATATTGTCTTGATTTGTAATAAATTTGTTTTTGAATGCAAGATTTAGGTTCTTGTAGGATAGGAAAAATTACCTCATGATATTATCTTGATTTGTAATTAAGTTATTTTTGAATGCCATATTTTATCAATTCATTTGTTGATCCCTTTATCGATAATGTACCTAAAGAAATTTTTTATGCCTTTGTCATCATTGTTTAACCAATTCAATCTTTCCCTAAACTCGAGCCTTGAATTTATCAACTTGTAGTCTCCTTAGAAAGATTTTAGCAGTGGTGAGTTCTTCACATGAGACCTCATTTAGTGGGTCTTCTTGCAAATAAATTTATGTTTTTAGTAGTCTTTGTTCGAGGCTATTTTCTTCTTATCCCTTGGTTTGGAATATAACTTTCCAACAATTCACATTATTCTCCCATTTCTCTATCTCATCCATGTTACAAAGCATTCACTTGTTAATTCCCCTTAGAGTAGTTATTGCATCATTTTAATCCTCATCTTTCAAGAGGTTTGTATTGAGAATAAATGTCCATTCTTCTTCATTTCTTGTACCCTACCTCTGTCCACCAAGATCTTGGCCTTGATGGGGCGATGATCAGAAAGTACAAATATACACTAAATTTTCAACCAACACTAGGACTAAAGTTGAAGAAGTCTCTATAAGGATAAAACCTATTGAGTCTACAATTTTTGGGATAATGGAGAGGTGTGTACTGAGAGGGGAGGGGTGAATCAGTACCCTTAAAAACTTTCAATCAAATCTTTGTAACCACTATTCTATATTAACGGACTAATTAGATTGCATTCACCAAACATATAGTATCACTGCTGAAATGTAAATGCATGTAAAGTAAACAATACACATACATGGAATTAAGTACTCATGACACTAGTATTTTGGTATCGCAGAAAACACCTGTTAGAAGGTAAAAACTGCGGTGGGGATGAGACCCACAAAACTTTACTGCTGCAAAAATAAAGTAGCCTATTAAAGCTTACAAAGAATGACCACTTCTGATGATCTTACCCTATTAGAAGTAACAATGAGATCGATTAGATCTACCTCGTGTGAGGATTTAGCAACACAAAGTATGTGTGCACTCGGTTAAGAGATTTGCAAAAGACGGTTAAGTCTACTCTGTTAAGAGATTTTGGGGGTCTATTACAATTGTTAGAGAGTAACCAAAATTTGATCTGAAACATATAAAATCTCAATATTGCTGATACAGATCCATTAAGTACATACAAAACATATCACCTCAATGTGAATGATAATACCTTCTGCTCTGTTCTGCTCGGTAGCCTTGCCTTAGTTCTGAAAACTGATTACTGCTATGTAGCCTCTGTCCTTAAAATCCCTTGTCTGATTTATGATGTCTGTAGTATGGTGGCTACTTTATCATTTCTTGATCAACATACATTACAAAAATGACATCTATACATTTATATATCAAATGATATGACCTAATTAGGGCTTTACAATTACATCCCCAACCTAAGATTAATGGTGTACATAATATACCTTGATCATCTACACATAGGAGATATAAACAACTAATGTTGTATATCCGTAATTAATGCTCTCCTCGGCCATGTAAACCGTTATCTGGGTCGGAAAAAAAGTTTTTACATAGAATGATGTGCCATAAATTTTTTTTATGTGGCCTATGGTCCACTCGGTTATTTTTGTCTCTCGGTGCTCGGCGTTGTCTGTGTATCTTGGTATACTATGTAGCTTGGTGTTGTCTACTTCTCGTTAAAGTCTATTCTATCTGCTCAGGTATCACTGTACTCGGTTAAATCTGGGCGCGATCAGTGCTCTCGATTAACTCTGCACTTCGGTGATTATACCAACTGTCCTGTTTGTGACTCTGTTACCGACTGTCCATTTTGAGTGCTTGAATACTAATGACAACTTCAATGCTCAATTGGAGTAACATTCTCCCCCTTTGGCATTAGTATCAAAAACTTATTACTGTACATAGTATACATGATGAATCCCCCGTTGTACATGCTCGGTATATGTATATGAACTCCTCCTGATAATAGTACCCCCCTTTACTATACTTATATACATATGTTTCCCTTTTTTTGAAAATAATGACAAAAGGAATATAACTTAGAGTTTGTCAAAAATATTAGGATGGGTGTTCTTGAGAGTTCCAGTAGCTTCTCCCATTCCTCCTTTAAATGCTCGAGGGTTAGTAGCTCTAAGTTTAGCTGAGCATGCATATCATATATGCTATCTGTCACTGACAATTTTGGGGTGGCAATCAGGTTCTTTGCCAATATCACATATTTCTGCATCATAACCAAATGCGGTAGTAATGTTGCCTAGAGCTCAGTTACTTGTTCTCTGATTTTCTCCTCTTCTTTCTTTAAGTCTAGTCTCAACCGTTGGTTTTGGAGTACCTTAGTGTAATGCGTCTGCAATGCATGTTGCTCGGTTGATAGACTGTTTGCACTATCTTTAAGATCTTGATCTATTTGCTTTATCTTTTCACTAATCTCGGTAGTGAAGTGATCTAGAGTGTATAACTGTTGTAAAATTGTAATGGCTTCAGATATTATAGTTTCTAAACCATTCAAAAATTTAGATGGACCTTGTGTACTGCCACTGCCTGGCTGATCTTCTTTGTGACCTTGTATTTTATCTTCTTAGCTCGCTCTTCCAATTTTTTCTCGGCATCAATGTCAGGTTTGTTAATTGCCTCGGTGAGCAGTGCAAGTTGATCAATGATGGGTGTGGATTCATTGATATATAAGTTAGGAACAACTTGCTATAGGATCTCCTTGGCGACTTCCAACGCTTGTGCATTCTTATGTTCTTTCCTTAATTTATCCTGTGCTACTTTTCTGGTGCATAATTCACCATATTTTTTCAACATTTCTGGGTCCAGTGTCCTTGGATCCTATGGTAGAATCTCTATGATTTCATCTAAATTAACTTCGTTCTTGTTTCCTTTCTTCTTCTTCTTTTTCTTTCCTTGGACACTAGATGAAGGAGATACAGTTAATGCTAGTTGAGCCTTTTGCTCGGGTTCAGGCTTTGCTTGCTCAGTACTCAGTGTGATGAGTTGGTGAGGTGCTTCGGTAGCTGACTTTGTATCTGTAGTAGAAGTATCTACTGTATTATCTATGTTGTCAGTATTACCTTCAGCTTTCTCTTCTGCATCAATGGTATCTTTGGGTGCATCACCTTCTATTTTTCCACCAGTATGCTTGGTCTGTGTACCTTGCTGATCACCGTTGTCTTCATTTGTATCTATAACTTGCTCGGGTGTCTTCTTCTGTGCTTCACTCTCTATTTCAATAGCTTGTACTAAAATAGGTAGCTGACCTGGTACATTTACTCGGGCAACCTCTGTTGTGTCTTGTTCATTCAAGGTCTTGATTGCTTTGACTATCTCATCTTCTTTGGCTTTATCATCAAGATCATCTTTAGTTATGGTCTTTATTATGATCTCTGGGGGACTCATATTTGTCAATAGTTGAGGAATTCCATCTAATACATTGTCAACATCTGCATCATCAACATCTATTGGTTCTGTGCTCGGTTGATCTCCCTCGGTGTCGACTGTGGGTGCAATGTCAATTTCTTCCTTGGTTTCCTTGACTTCTTCAGGTGGATTCAACTGTTTATTCCAAATTTGAGTGCTCTCTATATCCACTTCCTTTAGATATCCTTGTATAATATTCAATGCTCATACCTTCTTAGGAAATTTCTTGGCATACTGCTGCATGATATTGTTTATCTGTTCTACTGTGCAGTCAGCTTTGATTAGACTGAGAGCTGTCTCTCTCATCTATTTCTCAGTTTGAAGTGCATAGGTCCATCTTGCTGATATCTTATCATACAAATCAGAAGGAAGGTAAGAATAAAATTTAACTAGAACTTGTTTGAAATTTAACATCATACCTATGATTTCTTCTTCAAGTTTGTCCTTGTTCTCGGTAGTCAGATTAGAGTATGCATGTATATTTGGATGTCCTAGTCATCTGGTTGTAATGATTACTTCTACAATTTCATCAATAGTCTGAGGTATCTTATTCTATACAACCTTGAATTGATCTGGATTGTCATCAGAATCATCCTTGTCATCTTTGTTCCTTACATATCTCTTCCTTTGTCTCGGTGCAGGATTCTCGGTAGTGCCCTTCTATTTTATTTTTTGGTATGTAAACTTTGGTGAGGGTCTTGTAATCTTTGCAAAACCTTTCTTCAATGGTGGGGAATCCTTAGTCACCGATGGTGATCTGGTCTTTGGTGGAGATTCAGTCTTTATGCTTTTTCCCCTTTTGGCCTTAGGTGCCTTATCTTGTGCTTCATCTGATTCGGCAACATCAACATCATGTTCAGGTTCATCATCTTGACCGACTGAGGTCTGTTCCTCGGTTTCATCTATAGACTTGTCTAATTCTTCATCTGTTATAACAAATTTTCTCTTTAGTGTTTTCACACTATTAGTCTTTTTTCTGCCCATCTTTTGAACTTGTAGACCAATGGATATTCGGGTCTGGGCTTCATCATATGTGCCAAATCTCATGTCAGATTTATCAACAGGCTCATTTAACAAATTTTCAATAGCTTCAAAGGCGATACAAATATCTAACTCATAATCTAATGGAGGTAGCCATGCTATCCTCAGTTGAACTGCTTTGATTAGAGTTGTATCGGTGTCTACTACAAAACATATATCATCTTTGTACTTATCTACCAATTATAGTGGAATTCGAGTCCTCTTTTCCATCCTAGCCTTAAACTTAGCTAAATAGTCATTCATGACTGGCTCAAAATTTGTTCCTAGGCTTGTAATCATATCATTGATTTGCATTGTTATTGGTCAGTTTGACTTCCATTTAACTGTACCAAAGGATGGAAATAAATTTTGTAGGTAGAAGAATGTGCATAGTAGTAGTGAACTAAACTTACATGTATTTGACTGTGCTGATATGATGGTCTTCATGTTTTCCTCAAATTTCCTTTGTAATAGCTCGGCGAGATCAAGTTGTAGTCCTTTCTTGACAATCTTGTATGCTATGTATACTGCTCCATATGCAACACTTTTTGGTCTACTAGAATGGAATATCTTGTAACCAATGACATATGCACCAAACCTCATTTTGGGATCACCGATGCAATTGATCTTCATACCTCTACCGTCCCATTCGGCTCATGTTAACTTCTCTATTTTGGTTCTCGGTGGGTGCCTTAGGGCTTTGGATTTGTCAGATATGGGATACCCTGTCACGACATGAATAAAATCCTTTGTTATCTTCTTGGGATCATGCAACTTGAGTTTTCCATCGTGTACTCTGCTCAGAACAATGCAGATCCACTTAGTGTGAAAGACCTTTGGGAAATTTAGGGAATTGGTTAACCCTTTAACCTCCAAATGTTTATGACCTTCTTTCAAATTTCCATCTGTGCATAGTGATTGAAAAGTTGACATAATTTCAAAATATCCAATTTCACCTAGCTTGCAGTGAATGTACGCATGCACGTCTTGGACTAACAAAAACCTAGGCGGGATAGATGAAAATGCGCCTTTGTCATCTGGTTGTGCTGCAACCTATGGATGGAACTTATAGTGGGGCTCTGTGCAAGTATAATTATTCACCAAAATAATATTTTTATCCTTCTCCATCTTAGCTTTCATGGTTTGAGATGTAGACGCCATAATTTATGGTTTAGGGCTTGCATGAAAGTGTTTGAATGACTCAATGATAGCATAATGCACAATGAATAACCTTAATACTGCTTGGAATGTGCTTGAATCTCTGTAGAATGCTCAAAAATGCCCCGCTGTAACTTTGCTCTCTTTTCTCTATTCTGCTCTGTGATCACGGTGTGAACAATGAGTTTGCATCGACCAAATTTATAGCAAATGACTTAGGGCGGCGCAATAAATTATTTTCACCAACCTCTCGGTGAACAAAAATTATGCTCAATTAACACTAACAATACTTTAGCTCGGTGAGTGTACCATATACTTGGTTACCATAGCAACTCGGTTGTCTCTTCACATTTTCACCGATTGACATTTCTAACTTGGTACATATTAACCGACTCAACAAGATCAAAGTAATAACAATGTAATACCATAGTGCATATTGATTCATGCTAATTTTGCATAAGTACAATGACTATAGGAACTGATGTAAGATATAGCTTTGCAAAACAGAGTTCCTTACCTACTTGTATTGCTCAGTTGGAGACGATGGAGCCACTCAATCCATTGGATGAGGTGTCACCAACTATTGTGCTTGGTCCCGCATTATCATTTGATGCTCTCCTCCATATTTTATTTCCAATCCTTACAATTTCATCAATTGTATTTCCATTTTCAGAAGTGTTTATTTGGTCTGCACAATCTCTACTTAAGTGACCGACTTTGTGACAGTGAGAACATGCCATACCAGAGTTTGACGAATTCCTAGACTTGGTTCGCCATTGTCTCATACAATTTTCTGCTATATGTCTATATTTACCACATGTTGTACAACTACTCCAAGTGTTATAATCCCATGCATAAGCATTGCCTTGTCTTCTTGGTTGATTTACCTTTTCTTGTCCTTTAGGTTTCCAAATTTTCTTTGTGTTCTTCCTGCATGCTTGTGATGTATGACCATGCATGTTGTGATTCTGACAATATTTATCCATGTATGGTTTATTTTGTGGTTTTTTCAACTTGGATCTACACTCACGTGCTTGATGTCCATGCTTTTTACAGTTATAAAAAATACCATTAAAGTTAGGACGGTTTCTAGGAATACCTTTTGCTTTTATTTTGCAAACATTTGATGTGTGGCTTGGTTTTCCACTGTGATGGCAAGAGGGCTTGTTAGGCTTTAGATTTGAGTATACATTACTCTATTCAACTTGATTTGATGATTCTCCTTGCTCGGTATACCCTAATCTGGTATTGTTGTTCAATCTTCTTTGATAGTTCAGAAATTCATCCATTCTCTTAGTGCTTTCTTCAAATCTCTTAATCGCTTCATTTTGTTGTTGCCGGTTTCTCATTTTCTTCTTTCAATACACCAATGTCTTCTATTCTTCTTGCAATTTCATTGTTCACTTGGTTTGCCTCATGATTCATAGAAACCACTTGATTGGTGATCTCAAAGTAATGTTCATTAAGTCTCAATATCTCAGATTCTTTCTCTTGTAACTTTTCAGTCATCTGTCTTCTGTCATCGACAACCATGTTTCTATTTTGTTCAACTTTCTTTGCATCATTCAAGACTTCAACCATTCTAACCATTTGTGTATCTTGACTGATCTGCAGTGCTTTCACTTGTTCAGTAAGTTGTTGATTGCTCTCAGATAGCTTTGATATGATTGCTTCAGATGCATAAGATATGCCACCAGATTCATATCTAGATTTGTCAAATGGGTCATGAATCTCTTCTTCATGATAATAAATCTCACGACAACAAAGTGCCATGTTCTTTCTCTTAATCAACATCTCCCCGAGTTTCTCTTTGGTTTCCTTGTATTGTTCGACATAGATCTGCAACTGTAACTTCTGATTTTCAATAGTTTTGTCAAGTGTATACCTTTCCATTGTAAGATCTTTTCTCTTCACCGATTAAACCTTCAAAACCAGAGAACATGCTCTGATACCAATTGTTGGGATAATGGAGAGGTGTGTATTGAGAGGGGAGGGGTGAATCAGTACCCTTAAAAACTTTTAATCAAATCTTTGTAACCACTATTCTATATTAACCGGCTGAGTAGATTGCTTTCAACAAACATATAGTATCACTGCTGAAATGTAAATGCATGTAAAGTGAACAATACACACACATGAAATTAAGTACACATACATGAAATTTTGGTATCACATAAAACCCCTGTTAGAAGGTAAAAACTATGGTGGGGATGAGACTCACAAAAATTTACTGCTATAGAAATAAAGTAGCCTGTTAAAGCATATAAAGAATGATCACTTCTGATGATCTTACCCTATTAGGAGTAACAATGAGATCGATTAGATCTACCTCGTGTGAGGACTTAGAAACAAAAAGTATGTGTGCACTCGGTTACGAGATATACAAAAGATGGTTAAGTCTACTATGTTAAGAGATTTTGGGGGTCTATTACAATTATTACAAAGCCCAATTTTTGGAGAGAAATAACTAGACCTCTCCTTGCTTTCTCACGATTAGTCACATAGTGAGAGAAATTGTTCCATATGAATTTGAAATAATTTTCCAGTGTGAAGCCAATGTATTTGACTTCTTAGAGGAGAACAACATGTTTATGTTTATCCAAGTTGAGCAATCTTGCGATGATGTATTTTCTATTAGGGGACTCAAGTTCACTGACATTCGAGGTTGTATAGTTAATATTCAAGACAATCATCATTTGGAGATTCCTCTACTACATTCCTAAAGATATAAGAGCATCTAGTAATTTTATCATCCGAATCTAACATTTTGGAGATTGGATGAATTCCCCCATTTCACCCCTTTAGGGGCAAAATTAGAGAAAAACCTAGCAAAAATCTACCTATCAGCGGTCTCCTCAACAACTAGATATCTCTAACACCTACAAGAATCTTGGTGTTCTTGATATATGGACCAATTATAGTTTCACCTTGATTAACCTCATCATTTTTTAAATTAATGTTATGATCAACACTTTCTTTTATGCTCCTGCCCTACCTAGTGATTCTTTGTTACATTGGTTAGGCCTACTCATAGAGTGGTCTTTCAAATTTTCTTTACTTCTTGGCTTAATTGTCAATTCCATAGTACTAGTAGGAAGTTGTGCCTCCAGACCCCCATGACTCTGCTCAACTTTAATAAGTGCAACCAACTCATTTATTTCCTTATTGTTATTAGTATAATGTCAACCCCCATTTTGTCCATAAGTTTGAATCCTTTTCTATAGTAGGAGGGATGATATCCCCATCCCTATTGGTACAATGCAAGTTGCTAGTAGTTTTCTTTTTGGCTTCAATTTTAGAAACTATATTCTTAACCATGAAATGTGTTTTATAAGCATTTTACTGATTAGACTCACTTGAGTTTTGTATAATCATATTGTTATCCTTATTACAACTATCAAAACCTCTAGCAATAAAATTTGAATTTGATATTTTAATTCCAATTGTTTGTTTATAATTATTGATGGATATACAATTCTTGTTAAATGCAATATCTTTCCTAATCTTGTCCATGACAACTTATAGTGCATTCTTATAATTCTTTGATGTAGCTGGTTCAAGGGGAACACCAAAAGTGGAACAAGAGGGGATGGTTGCAAGGGGAGCCAATATGGGACAATAACAAAATTTTAATAGTTCTCAAGCCAATTCAAGAGGAAACATCAGGGATCATAGGGTATGGGGTCACATTATCCATGGGAAAGACATTAGAGATCAAAGATTGGTCTATCAACAACATGAAGCATCCCTTAACACTGTTGGACTTACCAAGATTCTTTATCACATCTTCTAAACCATGAATCCTTATGTCACATAGAGAAAGAGTCAACAACTACCCATTCAAAATGAGCAGGATAAAAAAAAGGTAAGAATTTGGTCTTCTTATCACAAGGAGGTTTCTTAGTAGGGAGGTTCAGAATCAAGAAAATTTCCTAGGGGAGACAAAATTCATTGGTGTAATGTTTTAAACCATTTTGGAAGGCCCAATCTCCTAATTATGGTTCTTCTCACCAACAATATTTTCAAGATAATCACTATTACCATGTGCCCCAAATTGAGTAGGATAACCATTAGGCTTATAGGATATGTTAACAACTTCCTTTTTAGACTTGGCATTGTAAATCCTATTAAGAATGAGAGGACAATTATTTTTAAGGTTCCCTTCCCTTTTAGATAGGTAACATGCATTTATTTTACCTAAAATTTCAATGCAAGAAGAATGTATTGAGTCATCCATATTTATCTCTAAGACATAACATATCCACCCTGCGGATAAGGAAACAAGGGCCTATGCATCCATATGATGGAGAGAATATCTTTCTTCATCAATCCTAATTATATTCCCTACTGGTTCCAACACTTTTGGTACTAGAGCCCGCAAATTAGGAGGTACATTCTTGACAGTCACCCATCTAGGGCATGACAAAGCCAAAAATCCCTCATTTAAAGCTTTGGGTGCCCATACTAGGGCACAAAAGAGGTAATTAAAAATGTTTCAATAGTGTCATTTCACTATGATTATTGTATCTTTTTGTCTTTAAGAAATATTAAAAGAAAAACACACTAAATCATATGATAGAGATATATGAATGCCTAATTTTTATTGCACACATTTAGACACCACACATCTATGCACTTCCTAGTAACCAATTTAGTAGTGTCTACAACCATCAACATACAACAATATCTTTTAACCTCCTACTCTCATTAGAGATGAAATCCTACAAATAAGGCTTAGGAGAGATGGAAAATAATTTAGGTTTCATAATATATTCTCTACCGCCTTTCATATTAGTATGCACAATAATTTTAGCATAGGTAGGGATATTGGTTTTCCTTTCAATAACAAAATTTGAGGAAAGATATAGACTCATTTATATTATTATTCATGTTTCCTTGCCCATTTTCAAGGCCAATGGGGATAGACATACTGTCCATCACAAAACCATATTACTGAGAAGGTAAACCACTTAAACATAAAAGAAAGAAAATATTGCAATACTACCAAAAACACAACCATAAAATTGGTGATCCATTTAGAAAATTAGTTGAAACACTTCATTGGTGAGGCTGCCACTATAGTTTAATTCCCCTTGGACTATTTCTCTTTGCATCTATGTTGGGTTTTTGTGCTCACGGGTTTGAATTTGTGAAGTGTTTGGTAGCTTAAATTATTGATGGAAAACATAAATTGAAAAAATCACTAGCAAAAAAATGCACCCAATGGCAAGGACTAACGAAAAAATAAAGAGAAGGGTACTCATGGGGAGAATAAAACCTTTGTGGAGGAGGGCACTGCCTCCTCCATCCACTTGCATGTCAAAACCCTTGCCTCCTCTCTTGCTTCTCGTTGCCACACTTGTAATCCTATATGTTTAGAGAGATGCAATCATTCTCGTCTCTGCTTACTATTAATGGGATTTCCTCAATGCCTTCACTCCTCCTGATTCTCTCTTCCTAACTCATGAAGAGTTCTTCCATTAAAATTTTTTCTCACTAATAACTTTTTTATTATAAAAATATCTTTATTATACTTTCTTTCATTTGAACTAAGTTAACATTATTTTATTGTTTTTGATTAAGGAAAAAAAGGTTTTGATAGGACCCCGAAACCCAATACACAAATTATGAGGGGGATTTGGAACCCCATAGAAATAGACAAATGATAAAGGATAAGCATTACAAGAAAGAAAACCAAAACTTACAAAGTACCAACAAATAAGAAATAGAAGACAAGCAAAGAATCAACTGCCCAAAGGAGAAACTCAAAATGGACAAATCCTTACATCAAAGAGCTATTTATCCTATTAAGGAGATCCTCAGGGTTTTGAAGGGCTACCGAAACCAAAAAAATGGGTTTTAACATGGCTCCCAATATCATCAACACAACTTGCTTGAAAAGAATGATAATAGAGAAGCCAAATGAAGCTAAGGGGTTTTGAAGGGCTCCCCAAACCAACAGAAATACTCTCTCAATCAAGGAAGATGAAAGACCCCCAGAACCAACAAAGCAAGCCACCTCAAAATAAATAACATCATAAGACTAGCCAACCAACCCACCAAAAGGCACCTCTTGAAAGTCCATACTCCTCTCCACCTCAATAGAACAGAATCCCACCTCAATAGGGGTAACCAAGGAAAATAAGGAAGACACCTCCAAAGGAAAAATGACCTTGAAGTGAGGGAGGAAATCAAAAGGATTGAATAATCATAGCACCCTCCCTTAATAAAATCAGCACCAACAAACTTCTCCATAAAAAAATAGAAATCCAATTTCCCACGGAGAGAAGCCTCCCAAAAACCAAACAATAGCAGCTGGGGGAACCACCTCCAAAAATAAAAGACCCCAGAGGAAACATATAAAAGAAAAGAGTCTTAGATCATCAGAGCACTTGTTATTATAAAAATTAGAACCATCCAACTTCTCCATCTCATCTAAACAGAACCCAACAACCCACAAGAAGGAATCGTCCAAACAACTGCACCAAAAACAAACACCAAGAGAAGGCCCCTCTAGCAAAAGAGGGACCCTGAAGAGAAGAGTGAAATTAGAAGGACCAAGATCATCAAATCCCCCTCCCTTAAGAAAATCAACACCAACAGACAACCCAACCTCTACAACCAGAATACCATCTTCACACGAGGAGAAGCCTCCAAAAGAACAACATCGTAGGGTGGGATAGACAAAGCACATGAAGAAGGGACAAAAAGGCGAATGCAAAATAAATCTCATCTTCTTAAAACACATACAACTAGCCTCCCCCAACCCCAAAGAAACTGGAGTATGCAAAACACCTGCACAAAGAGAAAAAATGTTAATACTATAAGGTCCAAGATTAATGAGAGGGGGAGGGGGGGGGGGGGGGGAATTAGTAANGGGGGGGGGGGGGGGGGGGGGGTGAATTAGTAATCTATCAGATCAAAAATTTTCACAATTCATTCAACTCATTAGCAACATTCATCAACTTTAAACCTTATGCAACAATAAACAAACTGACCAAATAAACATCCAAACATGAAACAAAGAAACACCAATACTTTTCTCGCGAAAACCCTTGGTTAGAGGGAAAAACCATGGTGAGAGTTAATACCCACAAGTATTTGTACTCTTTTGAAATACGCCCTGTTAAAGGCTTAGCCCTGTTAGGAGCTTACAATGATACCCTATTAGTAGCAGACCCTGTTAGGAGTCACTCGGTCAAGGGATTTGCCTCTAGCACTGTTAGGAGCTTTACCCTATTAGGGGTAACCTTGTTAAAGGATATAAACCCTAATTAAAGAGCCATTTGGTTAAAGGATTTACTGATCAAGACTTGTTAGGATCTACCTGTTTAAGGGATTTTCATGAAAAACCTATTAGGATTCATCAAGTACAATGATCTATGTGTAGCACTCCTCTTCTTGTTCAGATCTAATTAAGAACAACACTTCTGCTTCGTGCAAACAATCTTCTCTCTTCTCTCGGCCGTGTTACAAGTTTGGTTGCCGTTGCACCAAAATATCGACTTGTCAATGCCCGATACAACCACTAGACTTATAGAATCCACAGGAGGCGGTTAGTCCATTGTCATGAATCCCAAGGGGAGCTGACCATTTTTCCAAAAATATCCCCCTCAACATTACCCGAGGGGATTCAAACCCGTGACCAAGCTCTAATACCACTTGTTACATGTGTGGTTTCCGTTGCACCAAAAGATAGATCTGTCAATGCATGATACAACCACTAGGCTTATAGAATCCATAGGAGGTAGTTAGTCCCTTATCACAAATCCCGAGGGGAGCAATAACCATTTTCCAATAGACCACACCTTTGCATCCATGATCTACACTTGCGTAATTCATCAATTTACATATAAATACATTACATATTCATTAGGGCATTAGCCACCTTACAAAACATATTAAATTTGAATTTTATTCATTACAATCATTCCCGCTCGATCCTTGAACCCTAAAATATATTATCAATCTATAATATTTGATAGATCGGCCACAAGATTCATCGCACATCGATTTAAAACAAGAACAATCAAACTTCATTTGACTTCCCCAAAACACTTCTAAAACTTGATGGATCTAATCACCTTGAAAATTAAATAGAAAATAAACATTACAAATCTGTAATGCCACATCACCATGACATGAGGATCATGAAAACATCCATTGTAACTGATTGCATCATCACCACTCACCAATCTAACACCAACTGCTTAAACCTGTTAAAACAATTTTCTATCTTGTACAAAATGATCTTCTGTGAGCTGAAATAATGCCTTGCAGTCCTCTGATCCTGTAGTGATCATAGTATCAATAACATATCCTAGTCTAATGAATTACAACTGATTATATATTTTAAGTCATTAGTTAATATTCAACCGAGTTGCAGAAGTGATGATAAAAATTATCAGTTAATGTATTGTGATTGATGTCAACTTATTTGAGTATTATTATGGTGGAAAACATTTGTTATGTATTGAAGTTTTGGAACAAACAATGTTTACGTGGTTGGTAAATGAAGATTTTCGTATATAGCGAGAGGCAGTGTAAACTGACTAAAACACGGTGTATACCAAGTACCAATGATAACTGAGCAAGGAATTGTCGACACAACTATTGATAAAACAATTTAATTATAACCGAGGTCGAATTGGATGCTTAGATGGAAATTGATGATTTCAAGGTAAAAGATAAAGTTTTTTATTTGATCAAACGGTTATTAAAATTCAATGAAGATCAGACGACAGAGATTGAAATGTGTTTTTAACACAACTATCAAAGATGGATCAAGCGGGAAAATGAACGATGAAGATCAAGCGGAAAGATTTGAAGGATGAAAATTAAATGATACATGATGTCTATATAAGAGACAAGAGATTCATTTTGAATCATGGTGTTGACAAATGCTAAAGCACACATGCAAATTTATGCATGATCAAAGAGAGAACCGAGTTTATTTCTGCAGACATTGCCGAGCAAACAGACCAAAGAGCATTACTGAGCAGAACATGTATGAAATGAACTGAAGTGAAAAAATTAATCAGAGGTATTATGTACTTAGAATAGATCTGAATATCTGAAAAATCAGAGTTGTATTTGAATCAGATCATTACTGTATTAGTTTAACCATTGTTACAGATAAATCTCTTAACTGAGCGGAACAGTGAGTCCTTATTATAACATTTAGAGAATGTTGATTATTTTCTTGTTGACCCCATAGTGAATGCATGGTCAAGAGAGAACTGTTGGTTTTAAATCCTTTAACCAGGGCACATTTAATAGTGTGTATTGTAACCTTTAACAGGGCTGTCTCTTCACCGAGCTCACTTTAGAAGACTAAAAATATTTTGGGTTACCGGTCCCATGTGGTTTTTCCCTTAACAAGGTTTCCATGTTAAAAATCTGTGTCAATGTGCATGAATGTTGTGGATTGTTATTTTACTTTACACTTTATTTTCTTGACCTAGATCGGTAATCACAGTATTAATTTACTGACACTCGGTAAACACTATTGATGAAAGTTTAAGTTTACAAAATACATTTTCACCAAGTTGAATTATATGTTTGAATTTGTTTTGATATACATATGGAGAAATTTGGGACTGTAGGATAATTTTGTGAGGACACTCAGTCTAACTGATTCACCCCCCCTCTCAGTTATTCTAACGATTGGTATCAGAGCATATAATGCTTATCAGGGAGCATACGATGCTTAGAAGAAAGTTTTAAAGGACTCGAGCTAAAGATCACAAGATGTATAAGAGAGATGCACCTAAGATGAACAGGGAGAACTTCCTGACATGGAAAAGAAAAATGAGATTATACCTATCAGGAATTGAAAGCAACATTGAAGATTTTTTTGGACAATGAATTCATTCTACCTACTAGACCTTTGACAATAAATCAGTTGAAAGAGAAACATGAACATAACCTTATCATGGTGGAGTTTGCTTCTTCACTTATAGATTCAGAATTTGAGGACATCAAGTCATGTACAACTACCAAGAAAATGTCGGATCAGCTTGCAACAATTTATGGAGGAGATGTAAATGTACTAAGAGCCAAAGCTGAGAGCCTTCGAGGAAAGTTTGATGACATGGGAATGAAGGAAGGAGAAAACATCACATAATATAGTAACCGAATTAAAGAATTTGTGAATACTATTCGAGGATCTGGTGGAACCATTGATGAAGACACAATTGTGAGTAAGATTCATAGAACTATATTACCTATCTATTCTATAAGAGTCTCTGAAATTCATGGAATGAGAGCTGGACTTGGAAATAACATTACTGTTGACAGTCTTGTTGGAAAATTGATTTCTTTTGAGCTAAATAATTTTGACAACAATATTGTACCATCTATGGAATATGCATTTATGTCTACTTTGAAAATTGGTAAATCTAATAGCAAACACATAATCAGAAATAACAGTGACAATGATATTGATGACAAAGAACTAGATGAACTTGAAGATTTAATGTTTAGAATATTACACAGGTAAAGGAAGATATAAAGGTAAACTACCTTTGATATGTTTTAAGTGTAAAGAGATTGACCATTTTGCTGCAAGATTCCCTAACAAGAAGAATGGTGATAGAAATGATAGATCTAATGACAAAAAGGATGACCAAGACTACCGAAGCAATCGACGGTATGACCGAAGAGATAACTAAGATTACAAAGATAAAGGTAAGAAAGCTTGTTACATTGCTGAAGATAAAATTAATAACAGTGGATTTGACATCGATGAAGATATTGATACAATGTTTGTAGCATTGAAAGATGATTCAGATGAAGATGGAACGTATGTAGAGACATCACTTATCTCTAAAGTTAGTAAACATGATATTTGGGTTATTGATAGTGGTTGTACACATCACATGACTGGTGATAAAGGAAAATTTGAATTTCTTGAACATTATGATAGAGGATTAGTAAGAATGGGAAATTATACACCATGTCAAGTAAAAGGAAAATGAACTATTATGATAAACAATCAAATGAAATGTGAAAATTATTATTGGGTAAAAGGACTTAACTACAATCTGTTGAGTGTTTCACAGTTGAATAAAATAGGTCACCGAGTCGCTTTTGAGAACAAAAAAGAAAGAATCTATGATGGAAAAGGAAAATTGATCGGTACTGGTGAAAAATCTAGAGATAACCTATTCTATCTTGACACACCTAAAACTACTTGTTTATTGGAAAAGAATGCAGATATATGGTTATGGCATAAAAGACTTTTTCATGTAAATTTTGACAACATGGTTAAGATTAGTAGAAAAATAAAATTTAGAAGCTTACCGAGCTTAACTAAACCAGACCATGTAATGTGCAAAAATTGTCAAATGGGTAAGATGTCAAAATCTAGTTTCAAAAGAAAGAATTTCTCATCTAATGACATTTTGGAGTTAGTTCATACAGACTTATGTGGACCAATGAGAACACAAATCTATTTTGTGGATAGATATTTTATTTTATTTGTTGATGAATACTCTAGGATGATGACTGTTATGTTCTTAAAATAAAAATATGAAGCATCTAAGATGTTTAAGTGGTACAAATAAAAAGTGGAAAAAGAAACTGGTAGAGATCTAAAGTGTTTGAGATTTGATAGAGGAGGTGAATTTATTTATGATGAGTTTACTAACTTTTGTAATGAGAATTGAATAAAAAGATAAGTTTCTGCACCGAGGACACCACAACAGAATGATATTGCTGAAAGAAGGAACATATCAATTGTTGATTGTGCCAAAACATTAATGATTGAAAAGCAAGTTGCACAAACATACTGGAGAGAAGAAGTTAGCATAGTAGTCTACACACTGGACAAAGTACAACTGAAGAAAGATTCAACCAAAACACCTTATGAGATATGTTATGGTAATACTCCCAATGTGAGCTATTTAAGAATATTTGGAAACCGTTGTTATATTTTGAAAGATGATCGAAATGGAAAATTTGATTCAAAAAGTGATGAAGGAATATTTCTTGGATATTCTACTAAGAGTAAAGCTTACAAATGTTTGAACAAGACAACTAACAAAATCATTGAGAGTGCAAATGTAAAAGTTGATGAATTCTTTGAGGTAAATGATGAGGACAACATGAAAGAACCTGAAGATTATAGTAAATTTGTTTATTGGGAAGAACCTGATACTATATTGATGCAAATGCCAAGATTTACTGGGCAACAATCTAATGTTACCAGGCAACAAATAGCACAGACCGAGAATCAGGAAAATGCTGAAATAGAAGATCATGAACCTGAAGATAATGAAGATACATAAGAAGATAATGGAGAACATAGAACTAAACATGTACTTGCTAGATATGTGAGAAGACACCATCCACATGATCAGATCATTGGAGACAAAAGAGGAAGCATATTGACAAGAAGTAAGTTCAGAGATGACACTTGTTTAGGTTTTGAATTTGAGCCTAAGAATGTTAGAGATGCATTAGAAAATGAAGAATGGTTTAATGCTATGAATGAGGAAATTGAGTAGATACAGAAGAATAAAACATGGACATTAGTACCAAGACCGAGTGACAAAAATTTCATTGGCACCAAATGGATTTTCAGAAACAAATTGAATGAAGATGGGAATGTAATCAGAAATAAAGAAAGATAGTTTGCAAAGGGTATGCACAAGAAGAAGGAATTGACTATGGAGAAAATGTTGGACCCATTTCTAGACTTGAAGGAGTAAGAATACTACTTGCATACACTGCATATAAAGGATTCAAGGTATATCAGATGGATGTGAAATCTAGATTTTTTAATGGAATACTGGAAGAAGAGGTATACATTGAAAAAATTGAAGGATTTGTTGATCCTGATCACACAAACATGGTATGAAAGTTACACAAAGATTTATATGGGTTGAAACAAGCACCGTGAGCATGGTATGAAAGACTACATTCTTATCTAATAAGTATTGGATTTATTAGAACAAGTGACAACATCAATTTATATTTAAAAGGAGGAACTGATGATAAGACACTTATTGCTGAAATATTTGTTGATGAGATCATATTTGGAGGTAATGATAACTTATGCACTTCATTTGCTAATGAAATGAGGAAAGAATTTGATATGTCGATGTTTGGTCAGATCAATTTTTTTCTAGGATTGAAAATTTTACAATAGAATGCAGGTATCTACATCACTCAATCAAAATAGATCAACAAAGTACTAAAGACATTCAGAATGGAAGAATAAAAACCAGTCAGAACACCTATGGTGACAAGATGCAAATTGACAAAAGAAGACAAGACCCTTGAGGTAAATCAGACTTCGTACATATCTATGATTGGTAAATTGATGTATGTTGTACACACAAGACTTGACATAGCACACATAGTTGAAATAGTTACAAGATTTTATGCTAACCCCAGAGAATCATTTATGGCAACTATTAAAAGGATTTTTAGATATTTGGAGAATACTGAGGATTATGGACTATGGTATAACAGAGAAGGAAAGTTTGAATTGAAAGTTTATACAGATGATGATTGGGCTGGGAACATAGATGACAAAAAAAGTACTACTGGTAGAGCATTATTTATTAGAGAAAGACTAGTTACTTGGATTGCCAAGAAGACAGGATGTATATCTCAGTCAACTGCAAAAGGAGAGTATGTTGTTGCTGCTGCAAATTGCTCTAACATAGCATGGATAAAACAATTGTTGAAAGGAATGAACGAGGAGATCACTGAACAAATGATGATTTATTGTGATAACACAAGTGATATAAATATTTCAAAGAACCCTGTGATGCATGCAAAGACAAAGCATATATCTATAAAATATCACTACTTAAGGGAACAAGTACAAGACAAACAAGTAATACTGGAATATGTAAAATCAAAAGAACAACTTGCAGACATATTCACAAAACCCTTACCGAAGGATACATTTGAGTACTTGAGAGGTAGACTAGGGGTTCATCCATTGTCTATTGGTAACTAAGAAAATTAGGAGGTTGCATCAACCTACATAAAATCAGAATATCAAACATGTTGATGCAAAATAAGAACTGGACCGACACATAGATATTGATGACATGTAACTAATTGAATGTTTGAAGATGTTAAGTTGATGATCATGCAAGGCATTAAATCAATTAATGTATTGTATTTTCATTGATGTCAACTTGATATAATCTGTATGGTCATGGAAATACTGCCAAAGACTTCAAAGAACCAATGAATCAAAGGCTATGCTATTAGTAATGCATATAAGTCAAGTATTCAGTAAGTGACTATATACACCGATAGACAAAGTAAAAGAGCAAAGTCACAGTGTTACCCGACGAGAAAATATACACCATTACTGATGAGAAAAGTCACAATATTGCCCGACAAGCAAAGCACAGAGTAACCCAATGGAAAGAATTATAGTGTTGCCCGACGAAAAAGACAAGGATGAAGATCCTGATAACAACTGAAGTCACACCGACAGAATAGTCAGTTATCACCGATGACTAACTGGAGTGTTGACTGACAGAATAGAGAGTTTAGAAAATGACAAAATGGTTAGCTGTCAAGAGCTAAAAATAGACTTAACGGATACTTATTATTGTTTTAATCATCCAGATAAAGCTGAAGATAAGTAATTGATTTAAAGCTAATTTGTCTAGTTGGCAAGAAGATCTCTTTGAGATAAAACTAGAGTTTTCTTTAAATCTAATTGGAAAGAATTGTGGATCACGCGAAGAATCAAGAAAGCCAAGAAAAGGTAAATCATGTCTATAAAGAGACAAACCCAATTCTTTACGAATGGGAGTGTGGGGTGAATTAGAAAAGAGGAAAGATGCTAACAAAAATCTGGAGAAGAAGAAAGTCTTCATTCAGTTCTGATCTACCAAGTTGAAGAAAGAGATAGATTCTTCAGACACTGATGAACAGTGAGACAACATCACAGAGAAGAACAGTGTGGAGAAAAGGTATAGAATTGATTATATTGATCAGAGAGGTAATACACTTACAATAGATTTGAAAACCTGCAATTAAGTTGTATGTATGAAAAAATCATTAATGTTTCAGTTTAACCATTGAAGCATCAAGTCTCTTAACTAAGCAGGACTTTAAAGTCTTTTACAATTGAGATAAATCCCAAGGAGTATCAAAAATTTTGATCATGAAAGTAGCATTGGATATGCCCGATACCTATTGACAAGTCAAGTGAGTGTTTGATCAAGGATGGTAGCATTAGATGCCAGATACTAGGTGACAAACTATCTTTTAAATCCTCTAACAAGGTCACACCTAATAGTGTGTTTGTAACCTTTAACAGGGTTGTCTCCTAACAGAGCTCACTTCAGAAGAGTGAAAATTTGGGGTACCGGTCCAAGTGGTTTTTCCCTTAACAGGGTTTCCATGTTAAAAATCCATGTGTTATGTGTTTATATTTTATTACTTTACTGTTTTACATTTCACATATGTGATTCTGGATTTATCGGTATACTTTGCATATTTACTGTGTTTTGGTAAATAATTGATTGCTTATCGGTAATCATATAGAAGAGATATTTACAAAACAATCTGACAAGTAGAAAATTGATATAAGTATTTCAAGGCATTCATCTTGTAGGACAAAAGATAACTAGAGACATAATTTGTGGTTATAAGTTTAAGGGTTGATTTAAGGATTAATTTTTGAGGCCACTGATTCACCCCCCCTCTTAGTTATTACTAACAATTGGTATCAGAGCTTGTGTTCTTAGAAGGAAGGTTTCAAGACCTAAGCTAAAGATCACAAGATGAACAGATGAGATGTGCCCAAGTTGAACAAAGACAATTTTGCTTCATGGCAGAGCAGAATAAGACTCCACTTATTAGGTATTGGAAATGATGTTACTCAATACTTATATAATGAATATGTGTTGCCCATAGGAGCACCAACAATTGAACAATTGAGAGAGAAGCATGAGCACACTTTCATGATGATAGATCTTTCTTCCTCACTCTCTAATGCTGAATTTGAAGATGTTAAAACCTGCAAGACTGCAAAGCAGATGTGGGACAAATTGATTCTTGTACATGGTGGTGACAAGAATGTTTTGAGAGCCAAGGAAGAAAGCCTTAGAGGGAATTTTGATGATCTCAAAATGAAAGAAGGTGAAAACATCACACAATACAACATAAGAATCAAAGAGGTAGTCAATGATATCTGAGGAGTTGGAGGTGTACTAGAAGAAGATACAGTGGTAAGTAAAATTCTAAGAACCTTACTACCTACTTATGCTATTAGAGTATCTTCCATTCAAGAAATGAGAGCAGTAGAAAATAACAATGTCACTCTAGACAGTTTGATTGGAAGAATGATTTCATTTGAGATGAATAAATTTGATAATAGTGTCTTACCAAACATAGAGTCTGCATTCAAATCTTCTTTGAGACTAAGTAAATCAAGTCATAAACACACTATGAGAAAAGATTGTGATAGTGAAAGTGAAGAAGAAGATCTTGATGAAATTGAAGCACTTATGGAAAGAAGAATGCAGAGAGGCAAAGGTAAATACAAAGGTAAATTACCACTTGTTTGTTTTAATTATAAAGAGATTGGACACTTTTCTGCAAGATGTCCTAACAGAAGAAAAGATGACAGAAGTAATGATAGATCATTTGAAAAGAAGTTTGACAGAGATGATTACAGAAGCTACCGACAATCAGAAAGAAGAGATACCCGAGACTACAAGGACAAAGGAAAGAAGGCCAGTTACCTAGAAAAATGCAAAGATGATGATACTGACATCGAATTTGAGGAAGACATCGAGATGGTGTTTGTGGCAGTAAAAGATGATTCAGATGATGATGAAGAAAGGTATGTGGAAACTGCACTCATATCTAAAGTTAGTAAAAATGATGTTTGGATCATAGATAGTGGCTGCACTCACCATATGACCGGTGACAAGAAAAAGTTTGAGGCTTTTGAATACTATAAAGGTGGTTAAGTAAGAATGGGTAATGATACACCTTGTCCAGTTGAAGGTAGAAGAACCATAATGTTGTATAACCAGATAAAATGTGAAAATGCTTATAGGGTAAATGGATTGAATTATAATCTATTGAGTGTTTCTTAGTTGAATAATTTAGGTCACAGAGTAACATTTGAAAATAAGAAGGCAAAGATATTCAATAAATAAGGAAATATGATTGGTACCGGTGAGCAGACAAAAGGTAACTTATGCTATCTGAATGATACTGACACCACTTGCTTAATGGCTATAAATGAAGACATATGGTTGTGGCACAAAATATTGTGTCATGTGAACTTTGAAAACATGATAAAGATTAGCAAAAAGAGAAATGTAAGAGGTTTACCGACGATGACTAAACCCAACAACATCATGTGTAAGAATTGTCAAAAAGGTAAGATGACAAAGTCTAGTTGCAAAATCAAAACCCATACATCTGATGTCATTCTAGAATTAGTCCATACTGACCTATGTGGACCTATGAGGACACAAAGTTATTATAGAGATAGATATTTTATTCTCTTTGTTGATGATTACTCTAGAATGATGACAATCATATTTCTAAAAGATAAATCAGAAGCATTTAAGATGTTTAAATGGTATAATGAAATGGTTGAGAAAAAAAGTGGTAAAGAATTGAAATGCGTAAGGTCAGATAGAGGAGGGGAATTTATTTCACATGAATTCACTAACTTTTGTAATGAGCGTGGAATCAAAAGATAGGTATTTGCACCAAGAACACCACAACAAAATGGAATTGCTGAAAGAAGGAATAGATCCATTGTTGATTGTGCAAAGACACAAATGATAGAGAAAGGGATCACCCAAATATTCTAGAGAGAAGCTGTCAGTACTGCTATTTACACATTGAACATAGTACAATTGAAGAAAGACACCAAAAAGACACCTTATGAGCTTTGGTATGGATACACACCCCATGTAAGTTATTTCAAAATTTTTGGCAGTCAATGTTATATCTTAAAAGATGATAGAAATGGAAAACTTGACTCCAAGAGTTATGAAGGAATATTTCTAGGGTATTCCACCAAGAGCAAGGCTTATAAATGTCTAAATAAGGCCTCTAACAAAATTGTTGAAAGTGCAAATTTATAGATAGATGCATTTGCAGAGAAGAATGAAAAGGAAAGCACTAAAGAACCAGAAGACTACAATAGGTTTGTTTACAATGAAGAACCTGACACTCTACCAGACCAAAAATGTAGAGCTCCTGAGAAACATATCATTGCACCTGAGCATCAAGCTGCAAATATCGACGATCAGAATATTGCTCAAGATGATGCACAAAGTGATGGAGAACAAAATGAATAAAAAAATGATGATCAAGCTGATAGACAAAGAGCTGAACATATGCTTGCAAGATATGTTAGAAAGAACCATCCACATAACTAGATCATTGGAGATAAGAAGGCTAGTATGAGAACTAGAAGTAAGTCTCTAAATAAAAGATGTCTTATTTGTGATTATGAGCCCAAATATGTCAATGCTGCACTAGATAATGATGAATGGGTAAGTGCTATGAATGAGGAGATTGAGAAGATAGAGAAAAACAAGACATGGACACTTGTACGGAGATCAGATGACAAGAATGTCATCGGTACAAAATGGATATTCAGGAATAAACTGAATAAGAAGGGAGAAGTCACCAGAAATAATGCAAGATTAGTATGCAGGGGGTATGCACAAGAAGAAGGAATTAACTATGGAGAGACCTTTGCACCCGTTGCTAGGCTAGAAGGAGTAAGAATATTACTTTCTTATGCTGCATGTAAAGGATTCAAGGTATATCAAATGGATGTCAAGTCTGCATTCCTAAATGGAATACTTGAAAAAGAGGTATACATTCAACAACCAAAAGGGTTTGTTGATCTAGACAAGAGGGACATGGTATGTAGACTACACAAATCCCTGTATGGATTGAAACAAGCACCCGAGCCTAGTATGAAAGACTTCATTCCTATCTTATAAGTATTAGATTTGTAAGGACTAGTGAAAACATTAATCTTTATTTTAAGGAAGATACCGATGCTAACATTTTTATTGCAGAGATATTTGTTGATGACATCATATTTGGAGGAAATGATATGCTATGAAAATCATTTGCAAATGAAATGAGAAAAGAGTTTGAGATTTCTATGTTTGGAGAGATCAAGTTCTTTCTTGGTCTACATATCATGAAACAAGATGAAGGTATTTTCATTACACAATCCAAATACATCAAGGAGGTACTAAAAATATTCAAGATGGAAGAGTCCAAACTAGTTGGAACACCGATGGAAACTAGATGTAAGTTGACAAAGGAAGACAAGTCATCAGAGGTAAATCAGACTTTGTACAGATCAATGATTGGAAAAATCATGTATGTTGTACACACTAGACCATATATTGCACATGTAGTAGGAATAGTTGCAAGATTTTATGCTAATCCCAGGGAATCACATATGACTGTTGTGAAAAGAAGTCTAAGATATCTGAAGAATACCGAGGAATATGGCTTATGGTATAGAAGAGAAGGAAAATTTGAACTTAAGCTCGTTATCGATGCTGATTGGGATGGAAATATTGATGACCGGAAGAACAAAACTGGAGGAGCATTCTTTATGGGTGACAGACTTGCCACATGGATAAGAAAGAAGCAAGGATGCATCTCTCAGTCTACTACAAAAGCAGAGTATGTTGTTGCTATTGCAAATAGCTCAAAAATTGCATGGATCAAACAGTTATTGGAAGGTATGCATATGAAAGTTCTTGAACCAGTAATTATCTACCGTGATAATAAAAGTGCAATAAACATTTCCAAGAATCCAGTCATGCATGCTAAAACAAAGCACATTGCCATCAAGTATCATTATTTGAGAGAACAAGTTCAGGTAAAGGAGGTGATACTTGAGTATGTGCAATCAAAGGAATAATTGGCCAATATCTTCACCAAGCCACTGCCCAAGGATGCATTTGAGTACTTGAGAAAGAGACTAGGGTTAGACCCTTATCTACTAGTCAGTAAGATGACTAGAAGGCTGCATCAGCCTGCATATTATTAGAATATCATGTTGATGCAAGCAGAGAGATGGACTTCAAAGATAAATCTATACACAGCAAGATATTTATCTACTATGATCACCAGAGTTATACCGATGGATTGGGAAATTCAAGGAATATATTATGGATAAAAAGGATCCATTTGGCATCATTGTCAAAAGCTTGTTTGACAAAGATGTTTGTTTGTCATTGCCATCAAAGGGAGAGAATTATCTCATTATCATATTGATAAAGGGAGATATTATATCCATTATCATCTCATGGAGAGATTATATCCATCAAAGTATCCAGAGGGAGAGATGTAACAAGAATGAGAGAGTACACACAAAGAGAAAGAATTGCTGACAAGAGACATCACAAGAAAGGAGAACGGTCAAAGGGAGAGAGTTTGACATAGAAGAAGAACACATCAAATAAGAGAAAGAAATATTCTACATCTATCCAGTGAAGGGATTGAAGACAGAAAGATAGATACAAGAATCAAATCAAATCTATTTGAGCTTACCAAAAGCCAAACATTTGTAATATTTACATTAGAAAAGCTTGATGAAACTGTATATTTCATATTGTATTAGTAATAGTATAGCATGATAATGTAGTATGTTTCCATCAATGCCAAAGGGAGAGATTGATGACATGTAACTGATTGAATGTTTGAAGATGTTAAGTTGATGATCATGCAAGGCATTAAATTAGTTAATGTATTGCATTGTCATTGAAGTCAACTTGATATAATCTGTATGGTCATGGAAATACTGCCAAAGACTTCAAAGAACCAATGAATCAAAGGCTATGCTATCAGTAATGCATATAAGTCAAGTATTCACTAAGTGACTGTATACACCGACAGAGTGCACGCCGACGAACAAAGTAAAAGAGAAAATTCACAATGTTACCCGATGAGAAAATACACAACATTACCGATGAGCAAAGTCACAGTGTTGCTCGATGAGCAAAGCACAGAGTAACCTGACGGAAAGAATTACAATGTTGCCTGACGAAAAAGACAAGGACGGAGATCCTGATGACAACTGAAGTCACACCAATGGAACAGTCAGTTATCAACGATGACTAAATGGAGTGTTGACCGACAGAACAAAGAGTTCAAAAAATGACAAAATGCTTAGCTGTCAAGAGCTAAAAATAGACTTAATGGATACTTATCATTGTTTTAATCATACAAATAAAGCCGGAGATAAGTAATTGATTTAAAGCTGATTTGTCCAGTTGGCAAGAAGATCTCTTTGAGATAAAACTAGAGTTTTCTTTAAATCTAATTGGTGAGAATCATGGATCACGCCAAGAATCAAGAAAGCCAAGAAAAGGTAAATCATGTTTATAAAGAGATAAACCCAATTCTTTACGAATGGGAGTGTGGGGTGAAAGAGAAAAGAGGAAAGATGCTAAAGAAAATCTGAAGGAGAAGAAAGTCTTCATTCAGTCCTAATCAATCAAGCTGAAGAAAGAGCTAGATTCTGCAGACACCGACAAATAGTGAGACAACATCACAAAGTAGAACAATGTGGAGAAAAGGTATAGAATTAAGTATATTGATCAAAGAGGTAATGCACTTAGAATAGATCTGAAAATCTGCAATTAAGTTGTATGTATGAACAGATCATTAATGTTTTAGTTTAACCATTGAAGCATCAAGTCTCTTAACTAAGGACTTAAAAGTATTCTACAATTGAGATACATCCCAAGGAGTATTAAAAAGTTTGATCATGAAAGTATCATTGGATATGCCTGATACCTATTGACAGGCCAAGTGAGTGTTTGATCAAGAATGATAGCATTAGATGCCAGATACTAGGTGACAAACTATCTTTTAAATCCTCTAACAAGGTCACACCTAACAATGTGTTTGTAACCTTTAACAGGGCTGGCTCCTAACTAAACACACTTTAGAAGAGTGAAAATTTGGGGTACCGGTCCCACTGGTTTTTCCCTTAACAGGGTTTCCATGTTAAAAATCCATGTGTCATGTGTCATGTGTTTATGTTTTATTACTTTACTGTTTTACATTTCACATATGCAATTCTGGATTTATCGGTATACTCTGCATATTTACTATGTTTCGATAAATAGTTGACTGCTTATCAGTGATCATACAGAAGAGAGATTTACATAGCAATCTGATAAGTAGAAAATTGATATAAGTATTTCAAGGCATTCATCTTGTAGGACATAAGATAACTAGAGACATAATTTTTGGTTATATGTTTAAGGATTGATTTAAGGATTAATTTTTGAGGCCACTGATTCACACCCCCTCTTAGTTATTACTAATAGATATCAGTACATAGAAAGGTACTTACTGCACCAAAAATTAGAGATATTTTATTTGGCTACTGAAGAGCTGCATATTTGTTTTTGGCATTGTTGTCAAAGGGAGAGAGTTTCATGAAATATAAAAGGGAGAGATATATTGATGAAATACAAAGGGAAATATCTATCCACTAAAGGGAGAAAAGAGAAAGGGAGAGACATCTAATCTACAAAGAGATTCAAGAGCTGAAAAGTCAAAAATGTAGGGAGAGTCTACATAGTGAATATTTTGTTTATACTGACACATATTATATTCAAGGTAGGGAGAGCTACAAAATTGTTGTAGTTGTAGAAAAAAATTTTGGTATTTGTTTTTATTATGTAAAAACAAGTTTTACAAGTACCCAAAACCTTTAAAAATGTTTTACAAATATTCAATAAAGTTATGCAAAAATTGTGCCAAAGCACCCAGAAAGGAAAGCAAAAAATCCTAGCCGGCTAACAACCTAACAAAAAGTCCCAAAGATGTACAAGCATAAACATGGAGAACAAAAAATACAGGACCACAAAAAAGGATAGCTACATGCCATCCACAATTTCATGTGCCTGGATAACTCTTATCTATATCTGACCGATAGAGTTCTTGAGGTCTTCAATCTCATTATCTTCCTTTGGGCTCAACTTCCAGGTGCTAGCACGCGTGCATTTGCCAGGTCCCATGGTTTACTTAATCTCTTTTCCATCCTTATTCCCTCTGTCATGTTCTATCTTCTCTAGAAGAATCTTTGCATGACCAGTATACGCCTTTAAGCTTGCCCGACATTGCTCCCCAATCTTGCGCACTGTATCCTCCAATTTTTCCACTTTGTTTTTCAGAATGTGGATTTCTTCGCGTTGTCATATTCCATCACCCTGTCAGCTATATCCTTCATCTTTTTTTGCATGTTGCAAAATTTATTCACAATTTCCACTTGAGCTTCAGATCTATCAACCGCATCTTTCATCTCTTCCAAACAGACCATAACAGGTTTCTTGCCAATGCTGATACTTTTAATGATATTGATTTCAGCTTTCATAGTCTCCATTTGCTTTTTAATATTGGCAATATCATCCAACATTTTACCCACAGTACAGGTAAAATCCATAGGACAATCCTTTCTTTTCTTAATAACATCAGACACATTAATACCTTTACCAATATCCTCATTAGCAGGGATATCTTTCACCACATGATCCATTGCTTCTTTTTCAACGCTTTTACCTATTTTCTCCATAGTCTGATCAACACCCTTCTGCCAATTAGTCTCTATGTTCATCAAGGGGGTTTGTTACACATCCTTATTTTATTTTTTATCCTCCCTATTCTCTTTCCCATAATCCTCTCCGAGGTTAGCCTCTATGCTCTACTCCTTCTCCATCTCATCCTCCTCATCCGAGGACAAATCAATTCTTCTTTTGCTAGGGTTTTTTCCTTTCTTGGTGCTCTTATTTTTGCTGCCTGTTACCTCCCCGTGTTTTCTTTTTTTAGCATCTTTTCTCTGTTTCTCCTCATAATCTTCATCCCATGTCTCCTTCTCAGTTTCAAAATCCTTCGCACAAGTCTTCTTCTGGTTTCTCTTGGAAGAGGAACCTTTTTTAGTTTTTATCTTAGGTCTTTTAATCCCCTGAGGAGTTTCATCACCAGTCTCCTTCTTTGTGTCAGAGTCCTCCACAATAATGTTCATATTGTTTGGTATTTGTTGTATGACATTATTATATTGCATATTTAATATTGTGTTTCCATCAATTCCAAAAGGAGAGATTGATGAACTATAATTGATTATATGTTTGAAGTCATTTGTTAATATTCAACCGAGTTACAGAAGTGATGATAAACATTATCAGGTAATGTATTGTCATTGATGTCAAGTTATTTGAGTATTGTTATGGTGGAAAAAATTTGTTATGTATTGAAGTTTTGGAACAAACAATGTTTACATGGTTGGTAAATTAATAGGTTCTGTATACACCAAGAGACAGTGTAAACCAAGTAAAATACAGTGTATAACGAGTACTAGTGATAACCAAGCAAGGGATTGCCGACACAACTATTGATAAAGCAATTTAATTATAACCAAGGCCGACTTGGATGCTTAGCTAGAAATAGATGATTTTGAGGTAAAAGATAAAGTTTGTTATTTGATCAAATGGTTATTAAAATTCAATGAAGATCGGATGATAGAGATTGAAACATGTTTTTAACACAACTGGTGAAGATGGATCAAGCAAAAAAATGAATGATGGAGATTAAGAGATAAGATTTGAAGGATGAAAATTAAATGATACATGATGTCTATATAAGAGAAAAGAGATTCATTTTGAGTCGTGGTGTTGACAGATGCTGAAGCACACATGCAAATTTATGCATGAATGATCAAACTAGTTAAACACAAAACTGAGTGTTTTCTGCAGACATTGCCAAGCAAACAGAGGAAAGAGCATTACCGAGTAGAACAAGTATGAAATGAAGTGAAGTGAAAAAATTGATCAGAGGTATTATGTACTTAGAATAGATCTGAATATTTGCAAGTCAGAATTGTATTTGAATCAGATCATTACTGTATTAGTTTAACCATTGTTACAGATAAATCTCTTAACCGAGTGGGACAGTGAGTCCTTATTATAACATTTAGAGAATGTTGATTGTTTTCTTGTTGACCCCATAGTGAATGCATGGTCAAGAGAGAACTGTTAGTTTTAAATCCTCTAACTAGGTCACATTTAATAGTGTGCATTGTAACCTTTAATAGGGATGGCTCTTCACCGAGATCACTTCAGAAGAGTGAAAATATTTTTGGGTTACTGGCCTCAGGTGGGTTTTCCCTTAATAGGGTTTCCATGTTAAAAATATGTGTCAATGTGCATGAATGTTGTGGATTTTTATTTTAATTTACACTATATTTTCTTGACCTAGATCGGTAATCACAGTATTAATTTACTGACACTTGGTAAACACTATTGATGAAAGTTTAAGTTTACAGAATACATTTTCATTGAGCTGAATTATATGATTGAATTTGTTTTGATATACATCTGGAGAAATTTGGGACTATAATATTATTTTGTGAGGGCACTGAGTCTAACTGATTCACCCCCTCTTAGTTATTCTAACACTATTCAAGATAATCATATCATGACTGCAACACTTAGATCCATACTATTTTGATAGAACAATCAAATCATTCACAGTTTATCACTATCTGTTCGTCTGTCTGCCATGTTTCTCTTCAATCAATCATAAATTGGTCCATTTTTGTTTCCAACATACACAATCATACAAAATGCATCGATAGACATCCTTGAGTCTCCAACGATGATCACACATTTCAATTCCTATTACAACACATAATTCATCTACACAAATACAAAACCAAGTTGACATCAATGACAACATAATAACTGATCCTCCTATCATTAAAAGCTATACCATTCAACACTCAATCAAGCTCTGCATCAGTTATGCCAACAATATCCCCCTTTGGCATTGATGGAATCACAACATTGATTCGATAAAAAATTCTACCCCTTAGTTGATGCACCACACTTCATGCCTTGATCTTCCTACTCTTCTCCCCAATACCTATATCTGGTTCTTCTCACCCTTTGAAAACAATGCCAAAGATGCAACATAGGTCATCTCCTACTACAACATATTCGTTTGCCTCTAACTGCTCCCCTAAGGAGTAGTCCCCTTTCATATCAATCCAATAATGAAAGATATTCAATGAGTCCACTGGATTTATACTTAAAAAAAATCTTAGTGTCATTCCGGTAGGGGGATAACCCCAAACTTACCTCTCAGATACTTAAAAGTAGCTTTAGGTAATAGTTTAATGAATATATCTTCTATCCGCTCCTTGGTTGGAATATTTTCAACCTTGAATACCTTTTTATGCACTTTCTCTCTTAAGAAATGATACTTGATTGCAATGTGTTGAGTCTTGTAATGCATTACTAGATTCTTTGAAATATTTATTGCACTTGTATTATCACAGTAGATAGTCACATGTTTAGTTACCTTCTCTTTGATACCTTCTAGGATCTTCTTCATCTATGCAATCTGTGTACTTCTGATAGTTTTTGCTACATACTTAGCTTCTACAGTAGATTAGGAGATGCAATTTTACTTCTTACTTGTCCATGACACAATTCTTCCTCCTAGGAAGAATTCTCCTCCACTAGTACTCTTTTTGTCATCAATGTTTCCTGCCCAATCTACATCAGTAAAAAAAATCAAAGAGAAATCACCTTTGTGAGAATACCAAATACCATAGTCTTGTGTCCCTTTCAAGTACCTAAATATCCTCTTCATTGCTACCATGTGAGATTCCTTAGGATTAGCTTGAAATCTGGAAACTATTTCCACTACTTGTGCAATGTCTGGTCTATTATGAACAACATAATGCAACTTACTAATCATGGATTTGTATAGATTTGCATCCATTGATTTTGAATCATCATCCTTAGATATCTTGCATCCTATCACCATGGGGGTTTCAACTGGCTTGGAATCTTCCATTCTAAAGGTCTTCAACACTTCCTTTATGTACTTGGACTGACTGATATAGATACCATCCTTTAGTTGTGAAATATGCAATCCAATAAAGAACTTAATTGCTCCTATCATTTACATCTCAAAATATTTCTTCATCTCTTTTGCAGATGCCAAACTCATCTCATCATTCCCTCCAAAAATAATGTCATCCACAAACACTTTAGCTAACAATATCTTATCACCTTTAACCTTCCAATAAACATTACTATGTTCACTTGTTCTTATGAAGTCAATATTAATGAGATAAGAGTGTAATCTTTCATACCATGCTCTAGGTGCTTGTTTCAATCCACATAGTGGCTTTTCCAGCTTGCACACCATGTCCTTTTTCTTTTTCAATGCAAAACCATCTCGTTTCTCTATGTAAACCTCTTTTTCAAGAATCCCATTTAGAAAAGCAGATTTGACATTTATTTGAAAAACTTTAAACTTCTTATAGGAAACATAAGCCAGTAAAATTATTACCCCTTCAAGTCTTGTCACAGGAGGAAATGCATCTCCATAGTCCAGTCCTTCCTCTTGTGCATAGCGCTTACACATAAGTCTTTCCTTATTACAAACAAATTCTCCATCTTCATTCAGTTTGTTCCTCAAACCCAACTTTGTACCAATCACATTCTTGTCTGGTGCTCTAGGAACAAGTGTCCATGTGTCATTCTTCTCAATCTGATCAAGTTCTTCTTCCATTTATTTTATCTAGTCTTCACTCTTCAAGTCTTCCTTCACAATTTTAGGCTCAAACTTTGAAATTAGACATGTACACTATCTAATTCTCCTTCTTGTCTGCACTCCAAAATATTTATCAACAATGATATGATAAGTAGAATGATTAAAATTTAAATATCTTGGAATAAAATTTTTAGGTCTAGGTGCTTCTTCTTCTTGTTCCATCTGTTGAACCACTTCTTCCTCATTTTTTTGTTCAATAATTTCTTTCTCTTGCGGTTGCACATACACAAATTCCTGATCATTTTTTGGTTTTTGCTTGCTTGTTTTATCATATTTATCTGATTATTCATATATCTTCACATTTGCACTTTCAACCATCTTGTTAGTTCTTTAATTGAAATACTTATAGGCCTTTATTTTGGTAGAATATCCCAAGAAAATACCTTCATCACTCTTAGGATCAAACTTGCCAGTGAAATCATCTCTCTTGATATAACATCTACTACCAAAAACTTTGAAATAATTAACAATACTTGTATGATCATACCATAATTCATAAGGTGTCTTACTAATTCCTTTCTTCACTTGTAACTAGTTCATTGTCTAGACTATAGTGCTAATGATTTCTCTCTAATATGAATTAGGTACATCACCTTAAATTATCATTGTCCTGGTAGTATCAACTATTTTTTATTTCCCCCTTTCTGCAATTCCATTTTGTTGAAGATTCCTTGGTGATGACATCTGTCTCTTGATTCCATTTTCTTCACAATACTCACTGAAATCCCATGAAGTGAAATCTCCTCCCTTGTATGATCTTAAACACTTCAATCTCTTACCTGCTTCATTCTCAACAAGTGCCCTAAACACTTTGGACTTATAGAAAGCTTTCGATTTATCCTTCAAGAATGTCACCTACATCATTCTTAAATAGTCATCAATAAACAACATAAAATACTTATCACCATGATAACTCTTTGTCCTCATAGGGCCAAAAAGATCACTATGTACTAAATCTAATTTATTTTCAGATGAAAAATATTTTCTACTGAAGGTAGAACAAGTCAAATTACCCAACTGACATTCCTTGCACATTACATTGTCTGGTTTCACAAGTTGTGGTAATCCCCTAACAACATTTGACTTACTAACCTTGACCAAACTATCAAAATTCACATGACAAATCCTTCTATGCCACAACCAACTATCTCCAACCTTAACAACCAAACAACTATTAACAATAGTATTCAGATGGTATAAATTACCTTTAGTTTGTTTTCCAGTAGCAATCAGATCTCACGAGCTTCCAAATATCCTGCACATACCTCATTTGAACTCTAAATGATAACCTTTATCTTGCAACTAACCAACACTCAACAGGTTATGTGTAAGACCTTAAACTAAAGAGACATCATCAATATTTATTTTACCATTAAAAGAGATTGAACCTTTACCTCTTACTATGCAGGGTGTATTGTTTCCAAACTTGACCACACCACCATCTAATTCATCTAGCTTTATGACCTTAATTATTTCACTATTCTTGTGATGTTAGAACCCACTATCAATGAACCATACATTACCATGTTCCATGTGTAGGACCAATGCCTTCTCATCTTCAGAAGTTTCTTCTTTGACTGTAACAAACACTATCACTTCTTCATCATTACCATCAGATTCTTCATTAGTCACACCTTGATCTACTACAACATAGCATTGTTTCTTTCCTTTTCCCTTGAATCTTTTGATCTTCTCTTTCTGTTCACTTTTAGGACACCTGGCAACAATATGCCCTATCTTTTTACATGAAAAAAATTTCAAAGGTAACTTTCCTTTTTACTTACCAGTACCTCTAGGTAGTCTTCTTGCAAGTAATTCTTCAAGTTCTTCTTGCTTCTTCTCTTCATCCAAGATAGATTCAAGTTCCATGGAATAACATGTCATACAGGCGCATTCATTACTTATCTATTTTCCCTTCTTCTTTGATGCTAATGATAGAGAGGCCTTAAAAGATGCTTCAACTTTAGGCATATTGTTATTGTAGTTACTTAATTGAAAAGAACTGAGCTTACCAATCAATCAATCAACATAAACAATATCAAATGTACTCAATTCTTGTATAGAAAAAAATCTAATGTCAGAAGCAGGTAGCAAGGTTCTTAACATTTTACTTACCACATCATCTTATTCAATTGTTCCTCCAACACTTCTGATGGCACCAACAACTTCCTTTATCCTTTGTCCATATTGATTAATGTTTTCACCTTCCACCATTTTCATGTCATCATATTTTCCTTTTAGACTAGAAACCGTAGCTTTTTTGCAGACATTTGTCTCCACCATAGATTAGCTTCAAATTTTCCCAAACATTAAAGGCAGTCTCAAGTCCATGAATCTCAATGTAATAAGTATCAGATAAGGTACTTACAAATTCTTCCAGTTCTTGCATGTTCTCCTATTGCTCCTTCTGTTGATCTGCATTAAGAGGTCCATTAGGAGCCACATATTTATGCTCCACATGATTCCAAAATTGTGATCCCATACCCTTTAGGTATATCTTCATCCGATCACTCCATATGATGTAGTTGTCTCTTTTAAACTTAGGACCTTCCTTCTTCATCATTAGATATTTTCCTCAAGCTATTAAAATTACCACAAAGAGTACCTAGGATCTGATACCAATTGTTAATACAATAAGGTACATGATTACAAAGGGGGGGGTGAATCAATAATCTACCAGATCATAATTTTTTACAATTTATTCAACTCATTTACAATATTCATCAACTTTAAACCTTATGCAACAATAAAATAAGTGACCAAATAAACATCCAAACATGCAACAAAGTGACACCATTATTTTTCTGATGGACACCCTTGGTTAGAGGGAAAAACCATGGTGGGAATTAGTACCCACAAGTATTTGCACTCTTCTAAAATGTACCCTGTTAAAGGCCTAGCCCTATTAGGAGCTTAATATTATGCCCTGTTAGGAGCAGATCCTGTTAGGAGTCACCCGGTCAAGGGATTTTCCTCTAGCCCTGTTAGGAGCTTTACTGATCAAGACCTGTTAGGAGCTACCCGGTTAAGGGATTTTCATGCATAAACTATTAGGATTCAACAAGTATAATGATCTCGGTGTAGCACTCCTCCTCTATTTTTTTAGATCCAATTAAACACATCACTTCTTCTTCTTGCAGATAATATTCTCTCTTCAATCAACCATACCTTTGCATCCACAATCAACACTTGCATAATTCATCGATTTACATATAAATACATTACATATTCAATAGGGCATTAGCCACCTTAAAAAACATATTACATTTGAATTTCATTTTTTACATTCACTCCCATTTGATCCTTGAACCCTAAAACATATTATCAATCTATAATATTTGATAGGTCGGCCACGAGATTCATTGCACATAAATTTAAAACAAGAACAATCAAAATTTATTTGACTTCCCAACATGCTTCCAAAACTTTATAGATTTGATCACATCGAACAATGAAATAGTAAATTAGCATTACAAATCTATAATGCCATGTCACCTTGACACCAAGATCATGAAAAAATCCACTGAATTGATCACATCATCACCGCTCACGATCTGAGAGAAACTACGCAAACCTGTTCAAACATTTTTCTATCTTGTGCATAATGATCTTCTGTCAACTAAAATGATGCCTTGCAATACTCCAATCTCGTAGCGTTCATAATATCAATAACATATCCCATTTAAGATAATCATATCATGACCACAACACTTAGATCCATACTAATTTGATAGAGCAATCAAAACATTCACTGTCTGTCACTGTCCGCTCTTCTGTCTTCTATGTTGCTCTTCAATCAATCATAAATTGCTCCATTTTTGTTTCCAGCATACACGATCATAAAAAATGCATCGAGAGACATCCCTAAGTCTCCAATAATGATCACACACTCCAATTCCTACTCCAACACATAGTTCATCTTCACAAATACAAAACCAAGTTGACATCAATGAAAACACAATAATTGATCCTCCTGTCATCAAAACCTATACCATTCAACACTCAATCAAGCTCTGCATCAGCTATGCCAACAATCTCCCCCTTTGGCATTGATGGAAATACCACATTGATCTGATAATAGTTACTCCCCCTTAGATGATGCACCACACTTCGTGTCTTTATCTTCCTGGTCTTCTCCCCAATACCTATATCCGGTTCTTCCCCCCCTTTGACAAAAATGCCAAAGGTGCCACATATGTCACCTACTGCTGCAAAATCTTCCTTTGCCTCTGACTGCTCCCCCTAGGAAGTAGTCCCCTTTCATATCAATCCAATAGTGAAAGATATTCAATAATTCCATTGGATTGATGCTTAAAAAACATCTTAGTATCGTTCAGGTAGGGAGATAACCCCTAGCTTACCTCTCAAATACTCAAAAGTAGCTTTAGGTAATGGTTTAATGAATATACCTGCTATCCGCTCCTTGGTTGGCACATATTCCAACTTGACTACCATTTTTTGCACTTTCTCTCTTAAGAAATGATACTTGATTGTAATATGTTGAGTCTTAGAATGCATTACTATATTCTTTGAAATATTGATTGCACTTGTATTATCACCGTAGATAGTCACATGTTCAATTACCTTCTCTTTGATACCTTCTATGATATGATTCATCCATGCAATTTGTGTAGAATTGATAGCTACTGCTACATAATAAGATTTTGCAATAGATTGGGAGATTCAATTTTGTTTCTTACTTGTCCATGACACACGTCTTCCTCTTAGGAAGAATTATCCTCCACTTGTACTCTTTCTGTCATCAATGTCTCCTACCCAATTTGCATCAGTAAAAACACTCAAAGATAAATCACCTTTGTGAGCATACAAACTACCATAATCTTCTGTCCCTTTCAAGTACCTAAATATCCTCTTTACTGCTACCATGTGAGATTCCTTAGGATTAGCTTGAAATCTGGCCACTATTCCAACTGCTTGTGTAATGTTTGGTCTAGTATGAAAAACATAATGCAACTTACCAATCATGGATCTGTATAGAGTTTCATCCATTGCACTTGACTCATCATCCTTAGATAGCTTGCATCCCATCACCACGGGGGTTCCAACTAGCTTGGAATCTTCCATTCCAAAGGTCTTCAACACTTTTTTTATGTACTTGGACTGACTGATCTAGATAACATCCTTTAGTCATGAAATCTACAACCAATAAAGAACTTAATTTCTCCTATCATTGACATTTCAAACTCTTTTTTCATCTCTTTCACAGACCCAAGCTCATCTCATAATTTCCTCCAAAAATTATGTCATCCACAAACACTTCAACTAATAGTATCCTATCACCTTAAAACTTCAGGTAAACATTACTATCTTCATTTGTTCTTATGAAATCAATCTTGATGAGATAAGAGTTTAATTTTTCATACCATGCTCTAGGTGCTTGTTTCTATCCATATACTGCCTATTCCAACTTGCACACCATGTCCTTGTTCTCTATCATTGCAAATCCATCCGGTTTCTCTATGTAAACCTATTGTTCAAGAATCCCATTTAGAAAAGCATATTTGACATCCATTTGAAATTTTTTAAACTTCTTATTGGCAGCATAAGCAAGTATAATTATTAACCCTTTAATTCTTTCCATAGGAGAAAATGTCTCTCCATAGTCTAGTCCTTCCTCTTGTGCATAGCCCTTACACACAAGTCTTTCCTTATTATGAACCACTTCTCCATCTTCATTCAGTTTTTTGTTGAAACCCAACTTTGTACCAATCACATTCTTTTCTGCTGGTCTAGGAACAAGTGTCCATGTATCATTCTTCTCAATACGACCAAGTTCTTCTTTCATTTATTTTATCCTGTCTTCACTCTTCATTGCTTCCTTCATAGTTTAGGCTCAAACTTTGAAATGAGACATGTACTGTCTTCGATTCTCCTTCTTTTCTACACTCTAACATCTTTATCATCAATGATATGATTAGTAGAATGATTCAAATTTACATACCTTGGAATAACATGTTCAGGTCTAGTTGCTTCTTCTTCTTGTTCCATCTATTGAACCACTTCTTCCTCATTGTTTTGTTCAACAGTTTCTTTCTCTTACGGTTGCACATACATAAATTCCTGATCATTTTCTAGTTTTTGCTTGCTTGTTTCATCATATTTATCGGGATATTCATCTACCTTCACATTTTCACTTTCAACCATCTTGTTAGTTCTTTTATCAAAACACTTACAGGCCTTTCTTTTGGTAGAATATCCCAAGAAAATAACTTCATCACTCTTAGGATCAAAATTTCTAGTGAAATCATCTCTCTTGGTATAACATCTACTTCTAAAAACTTTGAAATAATTAACACTATGTGTGTGATCATACCATAGTTCATAAGGTGTCTTACTGGTTCCTTTCTTCACTTTTACCCAGTTCATTGTGTGTACTATAGTGCTAATGGATTCTATCTAGTATGACTTAGGTACATCACTTTAAATCATCATTGTCCTGGCAACATCAACTATAGTTCTGCTCCTCGTTTCTACAATTCCATTTTTTTTAGGAATACATGGTGCTGACATCTATTTCTTGATTCTATTTTCTTCACAATAATCAATGAAATACCATGTAGTAAAATCTCCTCCTTTTTCTGATCTTAAACACTTCAAGCTCTTACCTGTTTTATTCTCAACAAGTGCCCTCAACACTTTGAACTTATAAAAATCTTCAAATTTATCTTTCAAGAATGTCACCCACATCATATTTGAATATTCATTAATAAAAAACATGAAATACTTATCACCATGATAAATCTTTTTCCTCATAGGGCCACAAAGATCAGTATATACTAAATCCAATTTATTTTCAAATGAAAAAGACTTAATACTAAAGGTAGATCAAGTCAACTTACCCAACTGACATTCCTTGCACATTACATTGTTTGGTTTCACAAGTTTTAGAAATTCCCTAACAATATTTGACTTACTAACCTCGATCAAAATATCAAAATTCACATGACAAAACCTTCTATGCCACAACCAACTATCTTTAACCTTAGCAACCAAACAAATATTAACAATAGTATTAAGATGGAATAAGTTACCTTTTTTTTTTTCCAGTAGCAATCAGATCTCACGAGCTTCCAAATATAATGCACATACCTCCTTTTAACTCTAAATGATAACCTTTATCTATCTTTCAACTGACCAACACTCAACAAGTTATGTGTAAGAACTTCAACCCAAGAGACATCATCAGTATTGGTTTTACCCTTCAAAGAGATTGAACCTTTACCTCTTACTATGTAGGGTGTATTATTTCCAAACCTAACCACACCACCATCAAATTAATCTAGCTTTATTAACTTACTTTTTTCACTGATCATGTGATGTGAGCACCTACTATCAATGACCCGTACATTACCATTTTCCATGTGTGAGACCAATGCATTCTCATCTTTGCTTATCTATTTTCCCTTCTTCTCTGATGCAAATATGCCTTAAAATATGCTTGTAATTTAGGCATACTGTTATCATAGTTACTTAATTCAAAAGCAATGAGATTACCAATAAATCCATCAACAAAAACAATATCAAATATCCTCAATTCTTGTATAGCAAAAACTCTAATGGAATAAGCAGGTATCAAGGTTCTCAATATTTTACTTACCACATCATCTATTGGATTTAGTATGGAAAGCTAAGTAATGAGACAGGAGGGGTGAATTGGTACTCTAAAAAAAATTAACATATAAAATGAACATTTACCGAACTGAATACATTGTAGATAAAAATTATAAAACATATAAACCAAAACATGAAAACATAGCTCATAATACCATGATTTTTGGTCACAAAAAATCCTTGTTTAGAGGTAAAAGTTACAGTGGGGATGGCACCCACAATCCTTCACTACTGCAATAAAAAGGTTTCTCAGTTAGATCTATAATGTTAGCTACTTATGATAGCTTACCCTATTAGGAGCACAAAAGACTTATACAGTCTACCGTGCTAAAGGATTTTACAATCTCTAATCTAAGAGATGTACCCCGTTAAAGAATTTACAAAGTGAGTCCTGTTAGGGCCTACCCAATAATGGGATTTACACTCTTCTACACACAATAAAACTCAATAAAAATATGTCTATGAAAATGCATCAACACATGCTATTCAAACTCTCTATGCTCAATGATTTATTTACCTCATACTACACTTGGTAACATCAAAATTATTCATCTTCTCTGTTCTACTGTAACTTCTATGTAACAATATTACTCTGCACTTGGTGCTACTCATCCACACTTCAAATATTCTCAACTAACTCTTTCCTTATTCAAATTTATCCTTTATATAGACAATGTTCTGATTACTGGTAAATGCAGGTTTTGAAGGGGACCCAAAACCCTTTACAAAGTGTGAAGCAAAAGATATGAAGAAGAAGGATCAACCAAAAAAATAAAGAAAAAACCAAAAAAAAACCAAAAAACCACCACAAAAGATAGCTAAATTTCCAGATCAACTAGAAAAATTCAGAATTCCATCTTTTTCATCTAGGGTTTCATCCATTCTGGCCTGGATTTCATCCAAGATCATGATACTTATTTTTATCTCTTCCACATTCTTCTTCACAATGGGAGACTTCTTCTTACTACTAGCTTGGACCACCCGTTGCAACCTCAACATCATTCTTCTGACCATCTTCCTCCCCATGCCCCCGTCCAACAAGTTGACCAAGATGTTCAGATTGCTGCTGGATGCTAACGTACCATCCTTTCTATGCTTAAGGATGTCAATGATAGTGCTCTCCATTTTGTTCATCCTGTTCTGCACTTCATCAAGGATAATGTTTGAATTCTGGGTCAAGTTGCCCTTGTTGAGACCTTTTTCTAGCTTCTCCTGAAGGATGACAGTAGTATCTTTAAGCTTCATGCATTTGAGGCTAAGCCTCTTTATCTCCTGGAAGCACCACTTATTATATCTGAAAGAATACAGAGCCTGAGCTTTGGCCATTTGAAGATCCCCAATAGTAACTTCCTCCTTATCATCAATGTCTTCAAATACCATTCTTATAGAGGATTATTTGACTCTTCTCTCACTGGTGTCCACATTATCCTCTTCAGAATAATCCTCCATATCTTGATAGACTTGCATGTCATGTCTCATGCCCTCCACAAACTCATCTAGAATAGGACCTTCCTCAGCTTGGAAATTCCTCTCAAGAGTATTCTTCTTGGCATAGTAAATAGCTATATCAACCAATTCATCAAGATTTTGGGGATTATACAAAATGATGTCTTGAGAATTCTCACTATCCCTTGACTCATTGACATTCTGTGCATCCTCCATGCTACCCAACTTCTCTTTTTATTTGTTATGCTCCTCATCCAAATTTTGTTCTTGTTTGTTCTGCTCCTCAACCTCAACCTCCCTGTTCTGGGTTTCAATGTCCATGTTATGGGTATCCAATATGATGATATCATTAGTCTCAATATTCTATTCAACATTATTGCTAGTTTCCTCACAATCGCTATTCTCTTCCTCACCCTTGTCCCGAGACTCGACAATGTCTTCTGAGTCCTCCGTGTCTTCCTCTTCTTCATTAGGTTTTTTCTCATTCTGAGATTTGTAAAATTTCACTTCCTCAGAGTCCTTAGTGCTGTTGTCTTCATCATGGATACTCTCCATAACTTCCATCTTCATAGACCTCTAAATCTTTGAACTGCTTTCTAGACTAGCCTCAGCTATCCATTTACCCTTGCCCTTAATGGGATTTTTGATAGTAGGGTTAGGGATGGAATCCATTATGTATTCATAAATCCAAAAAATCAACCCTTCATAAAGGATGGCCTTCTTTGCCTTATTCTTATGCTCATTTAGGCTTTTAATAAGAGAGCTATGTAAATAATAGGGGATGTTGATGGTATCCTTATAGCTGAAATGATTGAGAAATATGAAATGGTGTGACTGCGCTTGCATGAACCGCTCATCGAGCGTAAAATAATCCATTACAACTAGAAGGGTGTTGCACCATATTCTTTGACCTTGCTAACATCAATGTACCCATTGGCTCAGGCATCTTCAAAATCCTTCTTCTCCTTCTCTGATTTGGGAAACTTCTTAACAACCATATCTGAGATTTTCCTATTTCTGTAGAAATTTAAATCATTATTGGGTATACATGTTACCTGGGAAATAATTTCAACCTAAAGGTTGATCATCTTCCCATCCATAGTAATGGTCTCTCTTTTCCATCCTTCAAAAAACTTCTGGGTCACAATTTTATCAAACCCGTGAAGATTTTCCAGAAACGGGGTGACATCTCCCTTCCTAAGTTTATGCCATACCATACAGATATCTTTTCCTTGAAGCTTGTTACAATTAGCAAGTTCATCCATTTTGAGATCGCCACCCATGATGAAAACCTTCAAATACAGACTTTGTTCTCTCTGTACAGCTTCGAGAATCTGCTTGCAAAAGTTAACCTTCTCAGCAAAGTTCAACCAGTTGGAAAGAGACACCCAGAAAGAATGGGAGAATAAAGTGTAACAATGCCAAATCCTCCACTCCAATAATTAAAATAACTACCTACAAGCTCTGTATTACTCATACATGTAACACTTTTCAACTTAGAGAATTCCTTCTTTATGAGTGATTTTGTCATAATTAATTTTAGATTTAGTGTCCTCATTCAAATTTGCAAAGCTTTCCCACAGGGTGACATCACTAGCCTTAACTCCCAAATTAGCGAAGCTATTTGCCACAGAGTTGCTTTCCCTATACATGTGGGATATATGCACTTGATCACATTCAGAAATAATATCCTTCACCTTTGAAATCATATTATCGATGGTCCATTAAGGTATAGCTTCTCCCTTGAGACACTTAATAATGTTCATTGAATCTCCCTCCAGCCAAAGTTTTTTTAAATTTGAGATTTTTAACAAGTTGAAGGCCATGAAGAGCTCCCATAGCTTCAGTGATGTGATTGGTTGTAATTCATAGAGGGTCAGCAATAGCACCAATGAAGATACCTTTTCAATCTCTAATTATGCTACCACACCCAGCAGGGCCAGGGTTGCCCTTGGCGACACCATCAAAATTGATCTTAAGCCACCCTTTGTGAGGGGATCTCCAAAAAATCTTCTCACATTTACCCTCCTTAGTCTTGGTTTCATTGATATTCCATCAAATATATGTGTTTCCCTTACAAATATTTTCATGGCATCCTCTAAGGGCTTTTTCAAACACAGTGGAAGGATTATTGTAGCTGTCTCAAAAAATTATATTATTCCTTTCTTTCCAAATGTTCCATGCCACATGGGGTGCCACCAGATTCCAAGATTCATTGACCAAATCATTGGCATTAGGACCGTGCCATTGTTGGTAAAACTCCTGGATGGATAGGGGAAAACATAGCAAATGTTCCATTTCTCCAAGAAGAAAGGCCACATCTGTTGGGAAAAAGAGCAGTGCAAAAAAGGTGGTTAGTATCTTCCTCAACTTCACAACAAAGAAAACATCTATTAGGGATAGATAATCCCCTTTTTGTGAGGTTATCCATAGTAAGGGATTTATTTTGGATGAAAATCCAATAGAAGATCTCAATCTTAGGAGTAAGAGCTTTGTTCCAAGCCTTGGCCCAAAAAGGTTTGGGGTCAGGATAGTCAAATTGAAGTAAAATAGCCATAGAAACAAAGAAGATCCCATTAGGAGTAGGACCCCAAACCATAGAGTCATCCTTAGAGTCACAGATGCACTGAGCCAGGAGGAATTTGTCAATACAATCAAAAGCATGATTTATACCAGCCAGTTTCACCCAGCTGTTGTTAACCCAATAATGTTTAACAAAAGTACCATATCTAATTTTGCATCTATTTATGGAGTCATGAAAATCAAGGATGTCACACAGGGGCATATCCATCAACCAGGGATCATCCCAAAACTTGATGCTTTTTCCATTACCCATCTTCCATTTCTTCCCCTTGCTGGAAATATTTCTAATAGAGTTAATATTCCTCTAGAAAATAGAACCTTCCACTTTATCATTATTAGATAGAAACACATCTATAATAGGGAGATCATAGAGATACTTTTGTCTGAAAATGGTGTTCCATTCCTTAGGTTCCCCATAGATCCTCCACATATGTTTGGCCAGCAAGGCATTGTTGATAACTTTGACCGACCTTAACCCTAATCCTCCCATCTTTTTGGGTTTACAAACCTTATCCCAAGAAATCAGAGGGATACAAGTTTTTTCCTCAGCACCAGACCAAAAGAATCTTTTTTGAATACTTTCAATATTTTTAGAAAATTTCACAGGAATATTAAACAGACCAAGAGAATAAATAACCAAGCTTTGCAAGGAAGATCTAATGAGGGTAACCTTACCAACCTGAGATAAAATAGTGCCTTTCCATCTAGCCAGTTTCTTGTTAAATTTATCAATAAGAAAATTCCAAAAGGAGTCAACAACATTCAAACTAAGGGGGAGGCCTAAGTAGGAGGAAGGAAAGATATTGATTTTGCAATCTAAGATTCTGGCTATCCTGGCATGCCTATCATCCAGGGTGTTGATGAAGAATAAGGCACTTTTGTTCCAGTTAATCAGTTGGCCCGTAGCATTGGTATAAACATTAAGGGCATTTTTCATAGCACTAGCTTCTTTGACAGTAGATGTTCCCATATAAATAGTATCATCCACAAATTGGGTGTGGGAGAAAATTAGAGGATTTGAAGAAGGACACAACCCCTTGATAACACCTTTGTCCACCAACAACTTAAAAAATCTCCCCAAGCATTCAGTCAACAGAGTAAAAAGAATAGGAGAGATAAGCCCCCCTGTTTAAGACCTATGGAACTTTTGAAGAATTTAGAAGCATAACCATTAATGGTCACAGAAAAAGAAGCAGTTGAGACCAACAAGGAAATGATCTAAATGACCCTTCCATGAAAGCCAAATTGCCTTAGAACAAGGCTCAAAAATTTGAATCAACCCGATCATAAGCTTTAGACAGATCAAGTTTGAGGAGAAAGCCTTGATTACCAGCCAAAGAGGCAGAATGAATGTTTTCATGAACCAAAATAACATAATCAAGGATTTTTCCACCTCGGATGAATCCATTCTGTTGAGGAGAAATCAACGAAGGGAGAATAGCCAACAGTCTAGAAGTTAAATTTTTTGACAAAATCTTATAAAAGGAATTGCATAGGCTAATAGGTCTGAACTAATCAAGGGGCTGAGCTTCAACAATTTTGGGAATAAGGACTAAAAAGGTACCATTGATTTCTTTAAGAAAACATCCACTTCCAAATAATTCTTTCACAACATTAGAGACATACTTCTCCTTAATTTTCCAGAACTTTTGGAAGAACCTCAGGAAACCATCTAGGCTAGGAGCTTTGTCGCCTTCTGAAGAAAAGACTACCTCTTTGATTTCCTTCCCAAAAGGAATAGCCTACAACATAAAGTTATGGTCTTTGTTGACAATGTCTAGGATGGCCTCATGCAACAATTCCTGATTACTGAGGTTAAGATTATTCTCTTTAGCCAGAAAAGAAGAAAATAAGTCAACCACTTCTTCCTTGATATCCTCTTCCTTGTTAACCTCCTTGTAATTCCTGGAAGTTTTGGCTATTCTATTGGAAACTCTATGTTTGAGAGTAGTTAAATGAAAAAAAATGTGTATTCTTGTCCCCTTCTTTGAGCCAAAAAACCCTAGATCTTTGGCGCCAATAGGTTTCTTCTTTAGATATAATGTCATGATAACCAACAAGGGATTTTTTTCTTCCTCTCTAAGATTTACAGAAAGACCATGTCTTTGGATAGCTTCCTGAATAGAATTTAACTCTTGTTTAGCAAAGTTCTTCTCTTGGAAGATATCCCAAAAATAAATTTGTTCCAAACTTTAATCTTTTCCTTTATGTTTTTGATTTTTTTGGTGACTTTGAACATTTTTCTACCATCAAATCTAATATTCCACCATTCACCTATTTTCCTTTCCAGATCTGGGTGGCTTAACCACTTTTTTTCAAAATGAAAGGGGTAGTTTTTGTGACCAAAATTAGGATCTGCTTCTAACACTAATGGGTAATAATCAGAGCCAATTATGAAAAAAGAGGATAGATAACAACAGTATTTTAGGGAGGCACTCCTGAGAAATAAGGGTCCTATCTCATTTTCTTTGGATATTATCATTACCAGCACGCCTATTGGTCCAAGTATAACTAATACCTTGGAGATCCAAATCCATTTGCCCTTGGTCATTAATAAAATCTAAAAGATCATTTCTTCCTTCATTTTGGGATAGAATACTACCAAATTTTTCCCTGTCAGTAAGAGGGGTATTGAAATATTCCATCACCAACCAACTGTCATCCCTGAAATCTTGTCTACTTTCTGTATTTTTCTTCCAAAACTTATCTCTATTAACTTTATAGTTTGGGGCATAAATATTCGTAATGACCTAGCTGAAATGTCTCTAATGTTGTGCATTCTTACTAAAATCATATTGGAGTCTTCAGAGATATTTCACCATGAATGGTTTTCTAATTCCAAAAAATGGTAGTCCAACTAGAAGCTCCAACAAAACTATAACTACTAACACCACCTTTCTTGAAAATTTGTTTTTCTCCACTTTTTCCTTACACATTTTGGTTTCTTGAACAAGAAAAATGTACGATTTTTGATCTCTAACCATTTTTCTCAAAATATCTTGTTTATGGGGTGCATTCAGCCTTCTTATATTCCATGATATTATCTTCATAATTTTTTAGGGGAAAAATCCTCTCGGATGGTCATTTGTTTTCCATCCGCCACCTCCATCCAGCTGTCTAGCTCACATCCTTCTTTTGCTTATTTTCTTCCTAAACCAATTTAGCTTCCCCATATCAAATTTCCTACTTCTGGTATTGATGCCAGCCTAGGCTAGGGGGAGGCTCCTTTAGATGATTTTTAATGGATTTTTTAGCACTTTGGACCATAACTTGGTCCTTTTTTTTTTGATATCTTGGTGCAGTCTGAGGATGAGCTTTCCTCAAAAAGCAAGGACATATTTGACTTAATCCCCTTGATGAGAAATGAGATAATCAAGGGTTCTGTAGAACCAATGATGTTACTTACTTAGGCATCATACATCTCATCCTGTGAATATTTTATAGAAGGGGTGGGCTTCTTAAGGTTTTGACTCTTCTGGTTGGATTCCATAGAATCCTCATCCACACTTCCTTGTTCATTCTGAGCATTAGTTTGCTGATTTTCTTGTTGGTTTTCCTCCTTAAACTCTTCGTTAGTAATAATCAGAGGTAAAAAATGATTTCCCCCTATGAGCATGTCAAAAATCTCCTCATGACTTGGAATAGGCTTAAGAATTTCAGATTCTTTATTATCTCTGATCTTAGGGTCTCTTCTCTGGTAAATCTACTGGTTGTTGCTGCATAGGTTAATCTCATCATCTTTCTTTCCCTCTAAGGTGAACCACCTCACAATAGGTACTAATAATCATGCCAAATCTTCTCCTAGGAATAGTATATTCAAACTAAGGATTATTTTTCCTATCATGAAGTGCATTTAAATTATCAACCAAGGGATGTATACTTGAAATGGGACAACACACTATGTGCACTAAGTCTCTCAAAGAGTCATACTACCTATGCTGCAAGAAGGAAAAAAACATGAAAGAGACCTATGCTATTGTTGCAGGAAAGTAAACACACTTGACTACTTAATGGAATTAATGCTAAAAATACAAAATTCACTTAAACCTATTCTATCAACCCATAGCATTCACCATAATTATCCTTGCAAGTGCTTTGGAACATACATGAATCTAATGCTACAGGAATGAAACAGTAAACTTCTACTCAAAATACTGTAAATGTTGAAAGTAAATGTAATCTACTCTAATCTAATCCACCTCCCAAGTGGGCCCCCTTGGTTGGCTTCTGCTAACTACTAACACATAATGTAAACCAAAATCACTTTATTATATTTTCAAAACTGATTATTTAAAAACAATGCACAAAACTGGAAAGAGTAACTTGTGCAAGATGCAACAACAATATATTTTCAAAAACTAAACTACAAACTAACAATCAAATCCCATTATATAGAGGATTGAAATTTATTCCCAAAATCATACAAATAAGGTCTGATTAAATCACGCCATAGGGGAAGGAGATTGTAACTTCCCATGAGAGAGTGTAATAAAGTCCAGATAACCATTTCATCAAGATATTGACCGCTGAGAGGAAATATAGTAGAGATATTTCCTGAGATGATGGCTCCTCCATTGTAGTAGGCATGTCTCGTGGCCATAACCATTCTCCCTGTTGTAGCTGGAACTTCAACACCTTTTCTTCAATGTGGTCAACCACTCTCAAGTTGCTCCATCCTAGCAGGTTAGTAGCATATGCAGATATATAATCAAGTCAACTAGTCAACTCAATCCAAATTTAGAATATACATTCAAATAACTATATGAAATACTACAATAGATATATAATGTTTAGAAAAACATGAAACTAATAGCTACCTATAGGCTAGGTGGTTCCAATTGTACTTATCACAAGCTCAAATACTAAAAGGTTCACAAATGTCTTGGAATTGTTTTAAACAGAGTATAAATATTAACAAAAATAGAGTAAAATTATGGTCTCATCATCTCCCCCCTACAAGTAAAACTCTTGTCCTGAAGCATTGAATTTATTTTCAGTTCCTTTGAACTCCCCAACCTCTGTCTTTCCTCTTCTTCTACTTTTAAAGGTATAGTAGAACTCTCTGGTCTTCTCCCAGAAGTCCATTTATAATCCTCCTGTAGTTGATCTAACCTTGTAGTGTTGATGTCATAAATAGGCCATAAAAGCATAGGTGGTTGGATTTTAATGGGACACCATAGCTCGCGTCTAATCTACCTGCCTAGCTAGATATACTTTGGTTCTCTGTGAATGGCTGCCTCAAAATTAATAGGAATGTGCGGCTCTGATTTCTTGAATGCTTATGACAGTCTATTCCACCTGTTCCTAGCACCATCCTGGGATCTCTAAAAAGAAAAATAGGTCATTCCCTGATATTCTGCATAAACCTCCTCTTTGATATTGAAAATATTCTTCTTAGTCTCTAATTTTATGCTTCCATAGGCCAGGTTGAACCAATCTCTTAGCAACACATCAGGCTTACTACTTTCAGCCCTTAAATGTAGTGGTTTTGTCTTCTCTTGGTCCATGTAGTTGTTTAGCTACCTTTCATAGTTTTATTAATTATGCATCTAGGACATTAATTCCCTCAGATGTATATTCATAATGTAAAGTAGAGGATTCCATTCAGTCTCCTTGGGAATAATGATGTTGTGTAAGTACAACTCACAGAGTAGATTTTGTTGCCAAGAAGGAAGGGTTTGATATAGGCCATAGAATTCTTGGGTTGTTTTGAGCTCAGAATCTATGTTCTTCAAGGTCATCATCAATTGAAATAAGAGAACTGTTCTTTTAAACAAATAATGTATACCCTTGGAGGTGGTCTTAAGTGATAATCTGATTAGCCAACTTCAGGGCATGACCCATCCTTTGTTTTTGGTTTTCCAATTGCTCCTTTAGGTCTTTTATTTCCTCATTTTGGTCATTTATCACTCTTTACATTTTATTCTTTTCATCCTTCCATAGGATTGTTTTAAGAAAAAAATTATTGTACAAGCCAAAGAGAAGGGACTACAATGTAGGCGGGTCACACTCTTCTAACTGATTGTTTTGTTTTCTCTATTCTTTCCATGCCCGCTCTAAATAGATGGTAAACCAAGTTATTTGATAAAGTACTAGGGAATTCTGTGAGTGGGTTGACTATTGAGGCATTTGAACTTCTTCTTCATTAATTTTTGGAATATTTTGATGACACTCTTTATGTTCATTTTGACATATTGCAGGTTCATCATCACATTTCTCATTTAGGTTTTTAGAAATTTCTGGGATTTCAGGCCAAGTTGTGGCTTGCTTTGAAGGAACAGATTGACAATCTGGATATAGTTGAGGAACTTTTCCTCTCTTCTTAGGACTTCTCTGCACAAGAGTTTCCTCAACCTCCATAGCCTTCTTTCTACTAGCTTTATTTGGCCTCTCTGCTATAGGAGTGGCTACTGCAGGAGCCAGTTTATTTTTCTTTCCTTTTGAAGCTATGGGGTTTTGTAGTTTAGCTATAGGAACATAAGTTCCTTCTCCTAGTTTTCATTTTCCTCTATTCTGAGAAGAGGTAGGGGCATTTATTTTAGGAGTAGGTGAAGGTTTATTTTCTTCAAGTTTTTTGGGTTCCCTTTCTTGGGTGGCTTACTTGACAACTGGCTCAGTGAGTTTTGCATTATCATTGCTAGGTTTCTCAATAGGCTCAACCTGAGGTTGTAGGGTTTTAAGCTGAACAAACTCTGACCATGCCAACAAAGAGGCTTCCCTAAGGGATTTCTCAACTAGTAGTTTGATTAGGGCATGGTGGGAGACAAAATTTGAATTCCTTTTTTGGGTTTCCTCAGCACTAATACTTAGCATGTTATACAAGAAATTAGAAACATTTACTAGAAGACTATGCCTTACATAGCTAAGTAACTTGAAATGATGTGCATGTAAATTTGAAAATATTCCCTCATAGGTCAAGTACCTAATAATGTGTGTTTCCATCTCATTAAATGGAATAGGGAGCGACATGCATTTGTATCCTTTCTTGTTAATTTCCAATGGAGGATTTGTAGGAAGAGTAATCTGGGCCCTAGCTGACCTGGCATCATGTGGATTGGGATAATGTTCCCCAATTGCGGGCAATCTAGTTACCTCAACTATACGTTCCTTTTTTGCAACAACTGTTAAACCCCATATGATTTCCCTTCCTTCTTCAAAGGTACTCATGAATTTTGTTGCTACCTCATCATTAAATTCTGTCAATTACAGAAAATACCCCAGCCAACCACATGCATTATACCTCCATACCACTTCAATATCAGTGAGAAAAATGCCATGAACCATAGGATCATGCCGCTGAAGCTGCCCTCCCATTTTTTCCAAATATTTTCCTTCAAATGTTTCTGCTCTCACTTGTCAATCTCTCAATTTCTTCTGCTCGGCGATTTCCGAATACCTTATTCCCTCTTTGATCACCCTGAATTAAGATTTCAAACCGCACTTATTGAAACTACATAACTTTCTCTTTCAATATTTTTATTTTTCTTGACATAAAAATGATAATGACGCTTTTGAGAAGAAATTATAACTCTAACTGTGAAATACCACATAGTTTTATTATGTCCTTTTGGGTCACTTCAAGTCTGAAAATCAGGGATAATTCAGGAATAATAGTACAACACTTAAGGCTTAATGCGACAAGGCCAAAGTAAACACTCCATTTGACAGGTAATCTTATGAGAAGTGAGAAGGACAACTAGAAATGAAATGTAAACTTAATACACTTCCCTACCCCCTATGGAATGAAGACAAGTGTCCACACTTGTTAGACTTGGCACAGGGTGAGGAACTGGCTTAATGCCTTAATTATAGATTAATCATAGTACTAGATACAATTACCAAAATCTATGTGCTAAAAGTGGAAATAAATTTGAAATCTGTACCTGTCAGTCGAATACCATGCACGCTAGAAATAAAAGGTGGTGAGAGTGGCGTAAGTATGGCGACTGCATGTGTCAGATGATGTGGCTCTTATTTTGGAACATAGAAATGGAAAGAGGTGGTGATGTGGAAGATGGGTGGATGGAAGCTAGAGAGGCAGAATGGGTTGATCATCCTTACTTAGATTCCCCTCATTACCTAATTTGACCGAATCATCAGATGAGCTCTTGGAAGCTAGATTCTTAGGTCTCCAAACTGAGGCATTCACTTTAGTTTCATTATTCTTATACTCTATCTTCCCCTCCTTTTTTGTTATCCTTTCTCAGGTAGTTCTTAACCCAGTGACCCAATTTTTAACTGTTAAAACAAACAAAAGGGAAGGATTCATATTCCATTGTTTGCTTCCATTTTCCCATTTTAGAGACTAAGTCAATAGACATAGGAAGGTCAATCAACTTATAAATATTGACGCAGATCTTAACATTCACCAATCTGAATTTTGACACCGTAGCCGGGTCCAAGGACAACAGTTCACCGAAAACATTGGCTATTCCTTTGAAAACACATTCATTCCAATATTCCAATGGTAACCTTATAAATATGACCCAAATAGGTGTTGAATATGAAAAAAGAGTCATTTAGATCCATGCTAGGCTCCCATTTTCTTAGAGCCAGGGAGGATTTTCCCATGACCTAGGGACAACCACATAAGGCTTTAGTCATATCCTCTTAGTTGGTGAAGGAAAAAAAATCCCTTTAGCATTGTAACTATGTCAACTTGTCCTTACAGAAACTGTCTTCTCTAGGTGAACCCATGAACATAGTTTATGTTTTGTCTCCCTCTAGAAAATTTACCAACCAACATAAGGTCCATCAATGCCATTGAGTGATCAATCACCTAGTCAGGGATGAATATTGCAAATTCTCCCTTGGTTGGATCAGAAATGTTGTTTGCTTTAGGAAAATATGACTTACCCGAATGTTTTTTCCCAAATAGTGCGGCCCAGCGATGCTCAGGAGGAATGGACTCAAATTTTGTATCCTAACTAAGAAGATTCAGAGAACCTCACCCCGGGTCTGGGGAAGCACTATTACTTCATGGGTCCCCATTCCTTGAAAGCCTGTTATCCGCCAAAGGTTATGTTGACCCATTATCCTCTTCCTGACTTGTTGAACCTAGGAAAGCACCAACATTGTGCTTTGCAGTACCAACAGGTACTCCTACATTTCTTCCATTTCTCTTACCCACTTCCACATTCAAACTTTCTCCCACTCCCGCTCCTGCTCTAGCCATTTTTTATAGACAATGGTTTTTCCTCTTAGTCTCATTGATTAGGTTTTCCTTCTTTTCCCCTCAATCGTCAGATCATCCATATGAAAAGATTCAATGTATTTGGTACTCGGTGAACCATATAACCATTACCTCATGACTTGAACATTCCTTGGAAATAACATCATTAATTTTGCCACTTAATCTTTACCATAGATCATCATCTTAAATTTTCTTGATCGTAGATATTGTAACTAACTTATTCTTCATCTTTGGAATCTTCTAGATTATTATGGATTTGCATTAAATGTCAATCTGATCTATGTTTACCACAATTGTTCTTTTCTTGGTAACTAACTTCATGGATCGGTAACTATCTCTGATCGATAACTAACTTGCTCAGTAACTGATTTGCTTGGTGCTTGTCTCTGCTTAGTGACTAACTCTCTTTGCTTTTACCAAATACTCTTTTCTTTACCGACTGACTCTTATACCTCCTTCTCCTTTCACCGATTGACTCAATTAGTCAATATGAATTTGACAAAACTAATGACAACAAAATAACTCTTTAGGAATATCAATCTCCCCCTTTCGCATTAGTTGAGAATCTTTGTTAAAAACTCAAAGTCATGAAAATTTTGTATTGCTCACCCTTTGATTATACTTCCTATTTATCACCCTTTTTTGATAAATATACCAAAAAAAATTTAATTACTTGGCTCTACTGGATATATCTTATAAAAAATATGTTTATACCACTTCTTAACATCTTCTAGGGATATCTCCCATGTTTCATGTAGTGTTTGTAACAAAAAAATTGTGCAACAATATCAGCTGCCAATCCAATTATGCTATCCAGGGAACTAAGATCTAGGGTATTGACCAAATCTTTGGCCTTCTGTAAATAATTTTGTATTGATTCAATGTGCAGAATTAGGATAGCTTGCAACTCAAGGAGTTCCATCCTTATCTTGTTCTCTTCTCTTCTAAGTTCATGCTGCACACCCATCAGATGTTTTAACCTTGAGTAATAAACTTGAAGTGATCCAGGATTGGTTTTTACATCCTTCAGCTACTCGATCAGCTCTTTCTCTACAGACTCATCTTTCTTTTTGATCTCCTCAGTAAATTGTAAAACTGAACAAAATATTTGAAATAATGAAATAATATCACTTAGCTTATTCTCTATATCCGTAAATACATCATAAAGTGATACCTTATCCAATGCAATACTCTTTAGGATATTTTAAATCATTTTCTGTTCCATTTTATTCTCATGTAATTTCATCAAATACTCAGTAGTTTCCTTACTTGGTTCTTTTACTTTTTGCACTAGCTCTTCCACTTGATTGATTAGAATGCCCATTTCATTTACATTTGCATCAGGGGTAATCTCTGTAATATATCCTTAACACTTTCTAGTACAATGGTCTTTCGTTAATTTTGCAACAATTTATCTTGTTCTTCTTTCTTCATCAGTAGATCTCCATAATCAGATAGTTCTTTTGGATTATGTGAAAATGTTTCTACCTTGGGCACAATAATCAATTGACTCAAGTCAATTTGTTTTCTTTTCTTAGACTTGTTCTTCCCAATCATAATACTTTCACTAGTAGAGAATTTTGGGGAATGTGATGCCTTCAATGCATCAAATTTAGTCTCGATTGTAGTGCCTACTATGCTTTCTTCTTTCTTTTATTCTTTCTTGTCTTCTTCTTCTTGTTGGACTCTATCTTCTTTTCTTCTTGTTGCTGTCCTACGATCTTGGTAGAAGGAACTGACTTGTACTTTTCTGTGGCGGTCTCAATTTCCTTAGGCTCCTCAGTTGTGTCTTGTTCTTTCCCCTTTTTTTGTTCAATGGTATTCTCCTCAGTACCCATAGAAAATTTAGTCATACCTTCATGAATGTCTAGATAATCTTGCACTTGTTCAAAAACTTGATCCATCAGAGTTGCTGTAGTCTTGTCATTTATGTCCACGGATTTGGTGTTTGTTTCCTTTTTAGCCATGACATCTTCATCTTGTGATATTTCTTGTGCTGGATCTTTATGAGTGATGTCTTCAATAATGATCTCATAATTATCAATTGTCAAATCAATAGGATAAATCTTACTTTAATCTTCTCTTACTATCTCACCAACTTTATTATCATTATCAAGTGACCAGTATTGCTTTGACTTTCTCTGGGTCTACCTCTATGCATTGATGTGACACAATAAATCCCAAGAGCTTCCTGGTGGTGACCCCGAATGCACACTTTTTTGGATTTATCCAGACTTTCTATTCTTGTATTATATCGAATATGGGTCCCAAAACGTGTAGATGATCTTTTCTGAGCATTGACTTGGTAAGTATGTCGTTGATATAGTCTTCCATTGTTTTGTGAATGAGATCATAGAAGATGGTTTTCATGGCCCTTGGATATGTTTCTCCCGCATTTTTTTGACAAAATGACATGACATTCCAACAGTAAGTTCCCCATGCATATGTTAAATCAGTTTTGTGTTGGTCTTATGGTGCAATCCTTATTTGATTATACCCTGAAAAGCCATCCATGAGTGATAGTCTTTGATGTCCTACTGTGAGATCTACTATCATGTCAATATCAGGTAAAGGGAAGTCATCCTTGGGAAAAGCTTTGTTTAGATCTCTAAAATATGTGCAAATGCAGATCTGACCACCATGCTTGGTTACTAGTACCATATAAGATATCCAGTCTGTGTATGGGATTGGTTGTATAAATCCAACATCTAGGATTTTCTTCAATTTGCTTTGACTAGTAATGTAACATGCAGGTGCATCTTTCTCAACTTCTGTTTGATGGGTTTGGCATAGGGTAACAATGGAAGATGATGTAACACAAGCTTTGGATCTAGTCCTGGCATGTCTGAGTAGGACCATGCAAAGTTGATTTGCCTTTCTTTGAAGAAGCTAATGAATTTCTCTCATTCCTCTAGAGTGAGTGATTTTTCCAAGTAGATATTCCTTGGGTTCTTTTCATCACCTAGGTTGACTTGTTCAATTTATTCCACTAGCAATGATGAATTTTCCTCTGTCAAGGGGAGAAGGTCCTTCTTTCCACCTTCTAGCACCTCATTGATGTTTTCACTAGAAGATGCGTCTTTTATTATTTTTTTCTCATTTTTTGTGTCAGTAAGTGCCTTGCAGTTTTCACTTACTGAATGTTCTTTATTTCTTTTTCTTTTTTCTTTTTTGACTAGAAAGAGGAGCTTCCTCCCTGAAATATGTTGATCTGTCCAGGTCAATAGAGAAACCTGCCTTCTAGTATCCTAATGGCATTCCTTCTCTGAGTCCCATAAATTCTATGATAGCCTCATCATTTTCAAAGAGATCTCTATCAGGCTGTCCTTGTTGATCCCATTCTATAAGTTCTCGGTGTACTAGACAAAGGTCCTCATGGTGGGATGACTCTATTTGGTTAAATTCAACAATGGTGGTGGTTCCAAAAAATTGGGAATGTGATATGGGCACACCACCTAAGGAATTGGTATCGATATGCTGATTGATGCATCATTGGTCCTCTATGGTTAATTGGTTGAACATGTTCTTAAGGTGTATAGTGCAAACTGACCGAGGGGAATAGTCTGAGATTGAGGTTTAGAATTGTGGATGGATCTCCACTCGTACTGATGAGAATCAGTTTCTCCAGACTACTCATTAGGTTCTCACTTTCCTCATTATCTTGGATCACTTTGTTAAAGGTTAATAAGGAGTAAGAGGTTCCTACTTTAGATGACAATAACTGGTTGAGTATATTGCTGATCAAAGTATGTTTTGGGTTTTGCCCCCGATGTAACTCTACTATTTTTTCTTGATCAATGGGTATGTCTTGGGTGGTAGGAATAGATCTATTTTTCCCATAGCCCAACCCTCTCTTATTTCTCTAGGTTGGCGGCAAAGACAGTTCCATTAGACCTTGCTGTCTTGTCCCTAGGCTAGTCGTACCATCATACCCAAACTTTTGCAACATTGTGTAGCTGACTCCATATATTGACATGAGTATGGGTGGTTGAAGTGTGTCTTGTGGGCCTTGATACAACCATGTGTTAATATCCACATCAAAAGGGTTCTCTTTCACAATTTCTCCCCACTTGACAAAGGTGGAGGGCAGATATATTAACATAACAGGTTCCAGGGTCTCAATCGTGATCACTGGTTGTGGCATGCTATATTTTTAGGATTGGATAATACTAAGAGGGGGGTGACTCAATATTATAGCACTTAATTAAATTATTCAACCATTTAAACATTAACCATAAAATTTTAGTAAAGAAAAGAATATAACCAAATGACACAGTACTCATAACACCATATTTTGTTTTCAAGGAAACCCTAGCCAAGGGAAAACCCCGGTGGGGATGGTACCCACAAGCATGTACTAAAGTATAATTTCCCTTTTAGGAGACCTAGCCCTGTTAGGAGATGAATAATACATAGTACATTTCCTTGTTAAAGGAATTACAACCCTGTTAAAGGTTCACAACACCCTATTAGGGGTCAACAAAGCTTACAACTCTTACAAAGTAATTCTGTTTACAAAGTGTTCTTAGTCATGAACAAAAAAAGCAACACTAGAGCTTAGATAGTTCCTTTATAGTTCATAAATGATCTCTATCATTCTCTTCTTTTCTATTATTTCAAAATACTCATCCAACCATCATCATGTATCTTTATAAAAAAGATCTTACATATATATCTCACAACTTTACAAAGTCCGCTCCTAATATGAATATTACAAATATTACAAAGTCGGCTCTCAGTAAAAATACACTTAGTAAGGAAAATAATAAATGTATAGTTGGCACTCTTACATACTCAAAGGTTAGGTTATCAACAACCATAATCCAACTCTAATTTCCTGGAGTCCATGTCATACTCTCTCAATCTTTGCTACTATTCAATTGCTTTGTATCGCTGTTCTGCTGGAGTCTGTCTGTCTTCAATTATTTCTAACTCACCGTAGACATTACCAAAACCAAATAAATCTTAGGTGGAGGTCACACATACCCTATACTGTCTTCCTCTAATATTTATATCCCTAATTCATCGATCTCGATCTTCGATATCCAAAATGCTTCTGTACCTTCACTTCTATACTTAGTCGATTTCTAAATCAGCAAAAATTATCTTTACATGAATTGATTTGTAACCCAGATGTGTTGCCATAAATGACAACCAAAAGTGAATCACATTACACAAAATTGATCACTTTCCAACAATCTCTCACTTTGGCATTGATGGAAACACTTAAAAAAAATAAATAAGTGCTCCAACAAAAAAAGTATCTACTCTATGTTCTCTCCTTCCTGTTCTTGTCTCTTCTCCCATTTTCTTCTCTTCTCCTATATTGTTTTTTATTCTCTCTTTTCCCCCTTTGACAAAAATTACAAAGGTGCATACAAAATAATAACATTTAGTGCTTGCTCACCAGTTTTAGAATATCTTGAAAGGAATCTTCCAAGATCTTCACTTATGTACTCCATGATTTGAACAATATTTGACTGCTATGAATTATGCCATTCAATGCAAATGATGTGATCTCAGCTTATTTCAATTTTGTGGGCATATATTTAGTTAATGAATCTGTCACTTTCTTTAAGTCTGATAGATGAACCTCAAGTATGGATAGCTTAGGAGTGATTAAACTCTTCAGCAAATTAAATCTTGTCAATACTCCCCCTTTCTCATTATCCATCACACTGAGTTTTGCCAAAATTCTTGTGACTTCCTTGTCTAACTCTGTTATAGATTGCAAAGATGCTTCACAACCATCCATCATACTATTTAGAGTTTCCATCTCTTTGGAAATAATGTCTTCCACATTTTGAACATGCCTGATAGGATTCATGCAGTAACTAAACAATTTTCTTCCATGTCCAATGCAACTCTTTGCATTTGTCAAACAAGTTTTCACAATGCCTAAGTCCCATGCGATTGACTTGCAAACTTCTGATAGCTTCTTCTCTAAATATTTCTTCTCTGCCTTCTCCTCTGTAATCTTTATCAAATTATCATAATGTTCATCAAATTCATCAAGTGTTATTCTCAGATTTTCAATGTCATCTTTGTGCTATAAAAAAATAGGTACTGGAAGTAATTTGTTCACAATATCAATTGCTCTTGTAATCACTTTAGCCTTTTTGTCACCTTTCTATTTAGATCTTTCCTTAGCTTTGTTTAGTGTAGTAAATGCCAATTTAACCAACTCATTTTCATCCATGCTATCAACATTAACATCACTGCTTTCCAAAAATGAGATAGAGGATGTGTTTACCTCTTTCTTTTCATCCTCTTTCTGTTCAATCTTATTTTCTACTTCCTTTTTCTATTCTACTTCCTCTTTCTGTTCTAATTCATCGGTTATAGTGTTGTCCACATTCCTTGCAAATGGGTCCTTTTCATCTTGTGATGTGTCAAGAGTCACTGGCACACTAGAAACATAGAAATCTGGTTGTGGATCTTCTTCGCTTTTCTCAGCATTTGTCTTAGTTACTTTTGAGCTTTCTCCCATTCCTAATTATTTAGGAAAAGTGGTCTTAGGAGGTGGAGGCTTGTTAGAAGTAGTGTTCATCAATATTTTCTCTAGTTCCTTCTGAGTTTCCTCAGTGACTTCATCATACTTCCTTGCCATGATTTTCAACAATCTTAACTTGGTCCTTACAAAAGGTTTCAATTCCTTGATTATTCTTTCTCTTTCTTGTAAGGATATTACAGGTAACATGTTATCAATTTCTTGATTTCTGATTGTATCATCCTCAATTTGTGCTACGCATTTTCTTGTCTCTAATATCCCATACAAGTCTTTAGGTATACTTCCTTCAATTTCTAATAGAGTTTTTTTGAAATTGAGTAAATGATCAATCACAATGTCTTCAATCTTAAGTTTGTCTGAATCTCCATACATGTCATAGTATCTATCAATTGTGACTAGTTTACCCTGTTCTATTGCTCTCTTCTCTATCATCTTCATGTTAGGCTTCCATATGTGCTTCTTAGTTTTCTTCTCTTCTCTCACTGTGCTCTGTTCTTTAGGTGATGTCTGCATGCTCGATCTAGTGTTTACTCTAGGAGTAATGTTCTCAGTTTGTGATGTCTGCTGTGATGGAGGAGGTGGAATACCTACCATTTAAACCTCAAGAGTGGGAAGGGCTGTGGTACTTTCACTTTCCAGTCCAAGAGATCTATTTTCCATTTTATTTTTTACTTCTTTCAGTTCTTCTTCTGTCAACCCTGCTTTTACACCACATTCATGCACAAGGTTTTCAATTTTTCTTTTCCTCAGACCTTTAGTCTATTCCTCTCTCACCTTAGCTGATTTCTCCTCATATGTTTCCCATCTTTCTTCTGATGTATCAAATTTTGATGCAAGAACATGTTCTACTTGCATGGTAAGTACCTCTGAACTTACTTCATAACCCATGAGATAACACCATTTCTTTCTAGGTGTGACTGCTTCAAAACATACAAAATCAGTTTCAACCATGAAACATATTGTATCCTTGTATTTTTCAACAATGTCCTCATGTATCTTGTACCTATTTTTCATTTGTCTCTGAAGGATCTTGATCATAGAAAACAATTCCCCATCAACCCATGTACTATTCTATCTTTTGTAGCTCTATGAGATTAGAATACCACTAGGTATCCCTAATTTCCAACCACTAGGATGCAATCCAGGAAATTTGTGCTTAATGTGTATAAACATATGCATCAATAGTGAACCAAATCTGAAGGTCTTAGTTCTGTCTTTCTTCACTAGTTTCACATTTTTAAGAAATTATTGTGCCAGACCTTTGCATAGGTTATATTTCACATTTTCCTTCACCATTCTCCTTACCATCGTGATTACTCCTGTAGATACTTAGTTAGGTCTACTGCTGTAGTAGAATTTATATCCAAGTATCATAGAAATCAGTCTCACATCTTGCTGAAAGATGTCATTCACAATTATTGCCCGCCTGTCCCATTTAGAATGAGTTAGGGTTTCAACTTCTTTCTTTACATGTTTTTATGCAATAGGAATGATTCTGGTGTTGTCCAGTCTAGTGATTTCATAAATTAGGTCACTACAAATCTTCACAGGTGGATCACCTATCCAGATGAACTGATCATGTACCCTTCTCAACAATATCTTGAACCATTCATGTTCATTGAATTCAGATAAGTCCAGAATTTTCATTATGCTCAACTTATCAATGTGTTTGTATTCGTCTTTCATGATTCCATTATCAGTCATATACTCCATCTTAGTTGATATCTCATCAATTCCTAGTATATCATATGCACAATGTATGTAAGCCCTAATATCTTCTATGTGTAATACTCCATAAGGGGTTTGAGAAAATTCTCCTTCGGGATCCTCTTCACAGGACTTGAATGGATATTTCTTAAATTTGTACCTAGGTCGATCTACAACATAGAAAATTAGGTTCATCCATAGCTAGATGATGTAAATACCTTTCTTCCACTGAATTTTGACTTTTTTCTTCAATCAATCACACACGGAAATTATAGAATAGACTGAATCTTTCTTCTCTCTGATCTCGTTAGCTCGCTCTTCTTCAAATGGTAAAGAGATAGGTAATCGAATGGTGCTTTATACAAGTTTAAGTAATAAATTTTACTTTACTCAATACTATCTAGTTGGCTGTTAGATCTTGTGAACTAAATATATGTGTCGGCTAATGTTGTGCTCTCAGATGTATATTTTATGATGTCGGCCAAGTTCATACCTAAGTTCTCTCGAGCTCAATCCACAAATTTTAGGGTAGGATATATTTTGATGTCTATATCCAATGCTCCTCCTAAGGCCATTAATTTCCAATTAGGTTGATTCTATTTTACTACCATCAGACAAAGATCCAGTAGCATATACTGACTCTCCCTGAATTGATGTCTCACTTGTTTCTTTGATCATCCAAATATTACCACTATTGTTATCTTTTGATTTCTTAAAAAAACTTTCAAAATCATTCTTCAAATCTATAGCACTCTTACCAATATCATTTCTATTCTTCTGTGAATTCATATGAGGTGGTACTCTTTTGTTGTCTGATCCATTATACCTACAAAACTTCACTATATGTCATGGATTATTGCATTTGTAACATATAGGAGGTCTTCTTTCCTAATTAACTTGCAGTTTAAAGTACTTTGCAATGTGTCCAATGTTATTACATTTGTAGCATGTAGGTTTCACTGTAGATTCTCTTCCATTGTCTTGTCTATATCCAAATTGATTAGGTTTTCTGCATTTTGCTTTCTTGTGCCCATATCCATTACAATTAAAACAATAACCTAAAAAATTTCTAAAAGGGGCATTACCTCTGCAGTCTCTCTTCATGTGCCCAAATTTGTTGCAACCAAAGCATCTACCTCTGAAGGGTCTGATCTTATCTCTAGGTTCTTCAATAGAATGTTTCTCAGCATCAATCTTCTCATTGGATTTCTCTTGCTAATTATTTGAACATTTAGCTTCATTGAAGCCAATACCAGTCATATCACCTTTAGGTTTCTATTTGTCTCTCTATTCCTCAATCAAATCACTGCTGGTGTGAATTTTCTCAATGTGTTTCTTTGCTTCAACAAGTTCACTTTTTATAATTTGATTGTATCTCTCCATTTCTAGATACTTGTTCTTGTAGTTGTCAACCTCATTCTTCATTTAATCTAATGCACTGTTTAAAGCTTCTTCAACTTTCTTCTTAGCATCCTTCTGTATTTGTATTTCTTTAGTCATAGTCTCATTCTCAAGTTTCAAAGTTTCATTCTCTTCTTTTAGTCACCTCACTTGATCTGAATTGTCTTCATCTGAATCCTCTTTTATCTGAACCATAAGATCTTGTCTTTGACTTCTAGAAATCTCAAGTTGTTCCTTTATAAATTTCTTAGCTCTTCGCATGTTGAATCTCAACTCTCCATTTTCTGCTTTTTCTTTGTCAAGGTCTTCAAGTGTAGCATCAAAATTTTCTTGCAAACTGTCCAAATTCATTCTGATCTCCCTCAAGCTGTTAGAATTTCTCTCCAAGGTCCAGAAGCTTTGATACCAATTATTAGGATTGGATAATACTGAGAGAGGGGGGGGGGTGAATTAGTATTATAACACTTAATTAAATTCTTCAACCATTTAAACATTAACCATAAACTTGCAGTAAAGAAAAGAATATAAGAAAATGACACAGTGCTAATAACACCATATTTTGTTTTTGAGGAAACCCTGGCCAAGGGAAAACCATAGTGGGGATGGTACCCACAAGCATGTACTAAAGTATACTGTCCCTGTTAGGAGACCTAGCCCTGTTAGGAGCTGAATATTACATATTACATTTCCTTGTTAAAGGACTCATAACCCTGTTAAAGGTTCACAACACCCTGCTAGGGGTCAACTGAGATTACAACTCTTACAAAGTAATTCTATTTACAAAGTGTTCTCAGTCATGAACAAAAAAATAAACACTAGTGCTTAGATATTTCCTTTATAGTTCATCAATTTTATCTTCTATTCACTCAACATACTCATCCAACCATCATCATGTATCTTTATCAAACATATCTTACATATATATCTCACAACTTTACAAAGTTGGCTCCTAATATGAATATTACAAATATTAAAAAGTCGGCTCCTAATATGAATATTACAAATATTAAAAATTTGGCTCTCAGTAAAAATAAACTTAGTAAGGTAAATTATAAATGTATAGTCGGTGCTCTTACATACTCAAAGTGTAGGTTATCAACAACCATAATACAACTCCAATTGCCTGGAGTCTATGTCATACTCTCTCAATCTTTGCTACTGTCCAACTACTCTGTATCGCTATTCTGTTGTAGTTTGTCTGTCTTTAATTATTTCTAATTCACCCTAGACATTACCAAAACCAAATCAATCTTAGGTGGAGGTCACACATACCCCATACTATCTTCCTCTAAGCTCGCTTTCCCTAATTCATCATCTTGATCTTTGATATCCAAAATGCTTCTGTATCTTTGCTTCTATACTTTGTCGATTTCTGAATCAGTAAAACTTATCTTTACATGAATCAATCTGTAACCCAGATGTGTTACCATAAATGAAAACCAAAAAGTGAATCACATTACACAAAATTGATTACTTTCCAACACATATGACCTTGGTCTTTGAGGCATGTTGGTGATAGTGAAACCTTCCTCATAGCTGTACTCACCACATCCTTTGTTAGTAATGGATATTTTCCCCGCTCTTCTTGTGACATCCATGGGAATTGAATTCGAGGTAGAAGGGATAATTTCCTCTTGGTTTGAAAGAACTTGGTTGTCTGTAGTGATTTTGACAATGTTACAGTATTGGAATGGGTTTGGCTCTCCTTCAATAATGATTTCTTCCCCCTGGTATGGGAACTTTATGCACTGATGATATGTGGAGGGTACAACTTGTATCTCGTGGATCCATGGTCTTCATAGTAACATGTTATACCCCAACTCTAGGTCTTGGATTTGGAAGGGGATGTTCTTGAAAACTGGGCCTATCCAGACTTGTAGTATGATAATACCTTTGGAAGACCTTTCTTATTCATCATAGGGCCTGATATTAATTATCCTTGTTACATTAATGCTAGATTCAGAGTAGCCTAAGTGCTTGATTAATTTTAAAGTACATATGTTTAATCTAGCCCCACCATCAATGAGGACTCTATGGATTGCATGTTTGTGAACTTGGATGAGAAAGTGCAAGGGATCATTATGCAAGGGTTTGTGAGGCAAAATGTCATGGTCTATGAAGGTTGCATGCTTGTTGGCAGCTATGTGGTTCAACATTGTTTGGAAGATTTCAGAGGTTATGTACCTTGGGACAACTGCATTTTGGAGCACTTTGTCAAGAGCTTTCTTGTGCTACAGGGATATGCACAAAGGTCAAAGATGGATATCTAGGAAGACATGCACTTTAGTTGATCCAAAAGTCTTGTCTACAGATTGTAGGTTGTAGGAGGATTAACTGGTACAACAGATGTGGAAGGTACTCCTTGGAAGACAAATTTTGTATGGCGCGTAGTTACAAAACATATAGAACGTTGGTCTCTGATAGTAATAGTAGCCACATGGATATCTAAAGGATTGATGTAGTTGATAGTGTTGTCACTATTGGCATATGTGTAGTTTAGTTGTTTTGACTGTCCACCAAACCCAAAGGATTTTCCTTTATTGTGATCATGGAATGTGTCATTGAATATCATATGATCAGTGGTCCCTTTTGTTTGGGTTTTGGTGACATCGATGATCCCCGTGTCAATAAGATCTTGGATGACATTTTTCAATCGATAATAGTTAGGTGTTTTGTGTCCCTTTACTCGATGAAATTTGTAGAAATCATTATCAGTGTACCACTTTGATTTGATTGCACCATGTTCATATTCTCTGATTTTAGGAAGAGTGATATTGTTGGATTGTATCAACTTTATTAAGTCTGATTCTATCGACTCCCCTAATGGTGTATAATCTCATTTTTGAAACGGAAACGGTGGTGGGCATTGTTCCTGTGGTTGATTGTTTTACATAACAGTCACTTAGATAGGGGGTGGTTGGTTCTGAGTGTGTGTTTGTTGAGTGGGAACCATTGGTTTTTGGTTAGCCGTAGGTGCTCCTTGTAGTGACAATTTTGGTTGGGTGTAGTTGATCATTTTTACATTAATGACACCATTACCGGTGATATTTTTGTTTTTTTCCACCATTTAGCTTTGTCCATTGCAGTTTTGTTTGTATTTGTTTGGGTAGGATCTACAAGGATACCTCTATATGCCTCTTCAATTGTGATTCGTGGTTCCCAAGCTTTCTAAAGGCAAGGGTTAGTAGCAACAGTTTACAATGATATAAACCCAATACACAAAGCTACTTATAATGAATAACTTGAAACGTAACCAATAAAATGTACAAGCAAAGAAAGGAAAAAAAATGAATGCAAACCCCAAAGTGCTTGAATCTTCTATTGTCTCTCTCTACTCCTTCTGAAACACTATTTTTGATGCTTAGTATTAGTGTGGGCAGCGTCTATGACTTGAGAAGCATTGAGAATTTGCTAATTGAAATAGGTGTGTGATCACAAGATGACTTGAATGCTAGAACCAAACTGACAGAGTAATGGCGCACAAGAGCTTGAAATCCTAGATCCTTCAAATGGTTATGAAGGGTTTATTATATAGGAATTGAGGATGATATGAACGGTTGAGCTCAATCTTAGAGATAGGGAGATGAACAGTTGAGATTAAAAGGAACTAGAGAAGCCATCAGTAAACTCCACCTCTTCATTTGGTAAAGAGGAGATAGAGTTTGGTTGACTGAAGAGCTAATTGTGAGTTACCTTTT
>MU227003.1:2611846-2640752 GCA_018584345.1 Thuja plicata
GAGATAATTGAATTCTTTTTGATTTAGAATTGCTTTATTTGATGAAATTAAATTAATTTAATTGGAAGAATTTAATTAGTAAGTTTAAATATTTGAATTTAAACTATAGGAAATTGAATTTAATTAACTAATTAATGGTATTAATCAATTAAAGATAATTAATTAAATAAAATTAATTATTTAATAAATTTTGGGAATTTGATTAGATGATTTGGGAAATGAATTTAGAAGAAAATAGATGATTAATTAATGATTAAAAAACTATTAATTAATAGATAAAAATTAGTGTTTTTAATGTAAAGTCGCAAGCCTGTCCATTTTTGGGTGTCTACATTTTCCCCTCTTTGATGCGATGTGACTTGTCGTAGTGTGTCAAAGATTCTCTAATTTTGATCTTGCCCCAGCTTGCCCCAGTGATAGCAAGTGGACTATATGCCCCTCAACAAATTTGAGTGAAAAGTCGTGACATGAGTGTTAATTTGTTGAAACTACAATTTCTGAATTTGGGTAGCTGACTAATTTGAAAAATGCCTTATTTTGCCTCTGATATTGACTGTGGAAGTTTTCGGGGATCGGGAAGAAAAATCATACCTCCTAGAGAAATTAGGGTTTTTGGAAATCCCTATAAGTAGCCAAGAGAGTCATTCGTTTTTCACATTGCCTTCTTGGAGCTCTTGAAATCTTGGTGAGTTTTTCTTTAGTTTTCTCTACTTTTTTCTCCTATTTTCTTGCGATGGCAGGCCTTCCTGGAGTGACACACATATCCGACCATGTTTGGACATATATGAGACTAGCTGGTGCAGGACGTCTAGTGAGTTTTATCTCTTTGTGTGCCATTAATGCTTTTATTTCTTGATTTAAAAATTTGTAGTTTTATGGTAATTTGTAATATATGTCGCAATCGTCTACGGTTTTTCCATAATTGTGGTTTTAATGCCGTAATTGCCGGTTTAATGCCACAATTGATAAAAGTGCCGCATTGTCCATGTTTTCATGTTGCATTTTCAATTTGATTACCGCAATTGACTTTTATGTGCCGTAATCGTATAAGAGTACCACATATGTAGGTTTTATTACCGCAATTACAATTTTCTAACTGTTTATCTATTTTCTTTGTCTCATATCTACTGATTCTTGTTTCTGACACTTCCCTTAATGACTGAAACTAATATATTTTTGATTGTTGTTATGTGCAGTTCACCGGGAGGATTCTGCACTGTTAGGAGTCTAGACCGGCTGGATTTGTATACAAGTTCCAGTTGTATGAGGATGAGAGGTCAGTACTTAGGGCCTTAGGTTTATACTGGATCTGTTACATGCCAGAGATCACGACCAACATGGGTCTGATCTCGACTCTTGTAGAGCGATGGAATTATGTGACATGCACTTTCTGGTTACCCACTGGAGAGTGTACTATTACCTTGGAGGATGTTTACCATATCCTTCAGCTTTTGATCCAGGGTGCACTTGTATAGTATGCTACCCGGCCTGGCATTGTTGCCTTGACTGAGCTGTCTCAATTTCCTTGAGATCAGCTTGGTTTATCTAGTGCTTATGATATTCCATGGTCCGAATTTGGTTTGGGCCTTGATAGGTTGACCACCCTACTAGGTAGCTTGATATGTGGCATCTTATGCCCTGATCGATGCCAGTGCAGATTTTCGGTCGAATTTGGTTCCGTTTTGTAGAGTATGGTCCGTGATCATACTGTTTATGCTTGGGGGCCATGTATGCTGGCTCATATGCACTTCCACATATTTTACATGGCTTACCTTAATAGTAAGTCACTCAACTGTGGTGCTACCCTCCTTTAGATATGGGTGTGGGAGCACATTACTGTATGCTGACCCGTTGGTACACGTGATCTTCCTGCAGATAGGCCATATGTTTTCATGTATGATGGAGCTATTGTGTAGACCCACATGGGGCATTTGATGTACTGGCATCAGCAGTTAGACATGATGCCTTATTTCATTTGGAGACCATAGAGGGAGTGCCCCATTTGGGATGGTGAGGACATCCATCTTCCTTTTTTCTGTCAGCGGAGATACCTGATTGGCCGCATTACAAACCATATTCATATGATTAATTTTCAAAACACCGATAGGGTGTTGCGATAGTTTGGGGAGCAACATGATGTTTCCGATACATATGCTTATTTTCCTTGTAGGTCGAGGGACTCTGCTGTCTGGGGTGGCATCATTTCACTAGATGATGCGTGTACTGAGTTCGTTGGTCTACTTCCCGTTGCTTGGATATGGCGATCCACCATTGTAGATGCAGGTATGTTTGTGCAATGTTATTTTGTGTAAGTCCTTTACTGCTTTCTTAGTAAATCTACTTTTAGATACGTGTTTTTGTTTTTCATTTGATGATGTTCTGATATGTGAATTTGATATTTTGTAGGCACCACTCCATAATATGATGCTCGTTGGGCACAGACCCTACCAGTTCCACTGACAGATGTCTCTTGTCTTGTTGCTAGGACCATCATGAGGAGGCACCGTCAGGTACGATGATGCAGGGGGGTCAAGACAGAGGGAGAGATGGTGACCGAGACGGGGGAGAGATGGTAGCCAAGACAGAGGTAGGTATGGGGGNGGGGAGATGATGGGGGAGATGATCCTGGTCCTGGGGGTGCTGGTGGTGGAGTTCAAATGAGAGGTGGGCTAAGTGGTGGTCAGACTAGTACTTAGCGAGTTGGGTTGAGTGCTATTTTGGAGGATGAGGAGGTGATGGAGGATGAGTAACCTTAGTTAGTGCGTAGAGTACGTTGACGTACTAGTGCTATTCTGGAACTGAGGGTGGAGGAGAGGGTGGTGGTAAAGGATGTGGATATTGAGATAGGTGACATAGATGTTGAGGCCTTGGATGCTCAGAGTGCAGGTACTAGCTCATCTACTGGTAGTGGCAGTACTGGCAGCAGTACTGGGGAGAGTTCAGAGAGTGAGGATGATTCTTGGGTGGTGAGGGGGAGGGGTGATGAGGGTTTTGGGTACAGGGCTAAGGAAGGAGATATGGATGTGGCCATGGGAGGTATGGAGGTGGATCCCTTGGAGTTGGAGTGGCTTACTCAGCAGGTACAGGATTTACATGCTAGAATTGCTTCCACTGATGCCCGTGCCACGACTCTAGAGGCTAGAGTTACTGCAGCTGAGGCTAGAGAGGGATAGGTTTGAGATGAGGTCCATTCATTTATTGATAGTGTACATGATGATTCAAACCAAGATGTTTTGGATAGATATTATAGATTTGGGCGGGATGATCAGAGAGAGATTGATTATTGGAGGCGGCACTATGAGGGTGCAGTTCCTACTGAGCAAAGAATACCCAGTTATATAGCCTTTTAGAGATCCAGTAGGGCTCAAAGATCATAGAGTAATGGTGTTGGATCTCCTAGTTCATCACAGAGACCATCTACTGATATACCACCCCCTCGTCCACCTGGCGGCGAGGGTGGGGGTAGCACCTGTTGATTGTGTACCTTTCCACTTTGTATCATGTACCATTTTTGTAGTGATGTTCATTTGATATACTCTAAGTCTTATCCATTTTTGTATCCCAACACACTGATATTTATTGATATATATGTTGATTACCTTCCTTTGTTCAGACTTGCGACCGTTCATTGTACTCAGATATTTTGATTTATATGAGATGCAGCTAGTGTTTTGATATGATGTGCATTGGTTTACATGCTATTTGAATGATTCTACATGATTTGGTTTAAGTGTTGAAAATGTATATGCAATATGATTCTAATATGTAGACTCGTAGATGGATGTTTTACTTTTCCTATGATACTGACATGTTTATGCAGGATGGTGGAAATGAAATGCATGTTTATATGAGATGCTTATGGATGCATGTAATTTATGATTTACCATGTATGTAGTTGCTATGTTTTTTTTTTCCATTCTTCTGATGCACTTAAATGGAATGAATGCAATCTATTATGCACAAACTATCTGAGTAATGCATGTGTTAATTAGAAATAAGTTAGTATGGATAGATGTTCTTTGAGATTGATCTAATAGACATAGAATGATAGAAAAGATTTTTTTGTTTTTTTTTAGATATGAATTGATAGAAAGGATGAGTGTCCCAAGTCACTGCCCCTGTTTCCAATATTTGTCATCATTGTATCATCTTTTTTTTTTTTAAAATTCTGAAGAGTGTCCAATGCATCCAGATCACATACCACCTAGATGCCACCACAATCTCTTGATAAGCAGAAGGAGTAGATAGATTGAATAGAAAGAGAACTTAGTGCACCCAAATACTGACCATCTAGGTTCAACTATGTTTCCTATTTGAAAAGAAAGAGATCCAAAAGTACCCAGATATTGACCATCTAGATACCGCTTTGTCCTGTAAATTAACTAAAAAAAGGAAACCAAGATAGAACTCCTATGCACCCAGAGTCCATCTGGATAACACCATGAGCTCTTTATTCTGTAAATAAAAAGACCAAAGAAAACAAGATAGAACTCCTACACCCCTAGAGTCTATCTGGATAGCATTGTGAGCTCTTGATTGAAAAAAAGGAAAGACCACTGAAACCAAGATAGAACTACTACGTACCCAGAGTCCATCTGGATAGCATCGTGAGATCTTGATTCTATAAAATAAACAAGAAAATAAAAGAGAAGGAATGCCCAATTCTTTCCCAAGGTTAAGCTTAGATCGTGGAAGTGCGCGGCTGCTAGATAAGTGACAGCACCTACAGCATTTATCCTAAATCACCATGGCTCTGAAATCAAAGTGAACATTCAACAAAAAAAGAAAAAAGAAAATAAGTTATGATCTATCATAGCTACTCTCCTCACATGGTGGATCCTGGAGTAACGTAAAAACATAACTGTGAAATATAGACTAACATCTGACCGACTGACTAACCTAGTCAACATTTTTGGGTGGTTCCTTGATGTAGTTGGATTCTCTTGATTGGCTCTACTCTTTTGATAGGCTTGATAGGCTTGATTGCTTGAGTGTGTCTAGTTTCAGTAATAGATGACTCATATAAGACTGACCTGTTTCGTTTGAGCGTATCCATCACTCTGTAAGATGATTGATATAATTGATTGATTGATTGTGATCATTTTGGCAGTTGATCAAGCTGTGTCAGATGGGCCCAATGCTGATTCACAAAGCTCATGATTGTGACATTTGATAGCTTGTCTTGGTTTCTAGTTGCTTGTTGATAGATTTGATAGATTGATAAAGTTGTTGTCATATGGGCCAAATGCTGATTCACAAAGCTCATGCTTGTGACATTGATTGATTGGGCGTGATCACCCTCTTTCTCTTTTGATAATCGAGTTGGTTTTATTGCTTGGGATTTTTTATAATTTTTTGATGAAGATTGATTTTCTCATGACATTTTGATCTTTTTAGGATTTTTGATGAGTTTTCTGATTTTTAGGGATTTTTTTTGGATATTTAGAATCCCCCCCTTGTCTGGTGGACCAATACTAACCATGGATAAGGGTTTGGTTCTTAGAGGAGAATGTGCTGCTGGATATAGCTTGGGTAGTTAGTCTTGCATTTGAAGTGTGCTCAAGCTTTTGATCTTGGAGTTCATTGATGGTGAAGCTAGTTTTGACCAATCGATGCCTATTTGCTAGGTTTTCACCAAGGTACCAACTCAATAGCACCTGTTTGCCAGGTTTTCACTGAGAGAGCCATTTTGTTTCTCTTTACTTTTTTGCTTTTTTTTTATTTTTTTGTCGTCATCAAGGTGCTTGATTGCCAGGTTTTCACCAAGGTAACATTTTGTATTTTTTGATTTTTTTTTATATTTTCTGGATATGTAGATAAGTGCCTTAACCATAGAGACCTCAAGGGTAGAACCTCTTGAGGTGCATGCTGTTGATGTATTCGGGGATTTTATCTCCTTCTGGTGTTGCCAGTATGAATGCCCCACTCTGGATAGAGCTGAAAATGACAAATGGTCCTAGCCAGTTAGGCTCAAACTTTCTTGGTTTCACTCTTTCTGCTTGGTTCTTTTTATTTTCCATGAGGACAAGGTCTCCTACCTCAAATTTTTATGGCTTCACCTTCTTATGATAGTTCATTCTAAGGAAATTATGATAGCCTTGTAAGTGGTTGAAGGCATGCTGTCTTCTATCATCTAGTAACTCCAGTTCACTGAGCCTTGCTACTCTGTAGTCTTCATCTGTAATCAGGTTCTTCAATGATATCCTTAGGGATGGGATTTCCACTTCAATGGGTAGGACCACTTCTGATCCATAGACTAGGGAGAAAGGAGTGGCTCCTATAGGTATTCTCATGCTAGTTCTGTATGCCCATAATACATGACTAATCTGTAAGTTCCAATCTCGTCCTGATTCATTCACTATTTTCTTCAAGATTTTCAAAATTGTTTTGTTTGTAGCTTTGGCTTGTCCATTCCCTTGAGGATAATAAAATGAAGAGAACCATTGTTTGATATGGAACTGTTCACATAGCTCTTCAACATCTTTGTTTTGAAAAGGTGTACCGTGATCTGTTAGGATGGTTTGAGGAATCCCGTATCGATAGATGATATGGTTAAGTATGAACATTGATATCTTCTTTCTGGTTATGTAAGTGAGGGGAATTTTTTCCACCCACTTATTGAAATACTTTGTTGCTGCTATGATGTATTTGTGTCCATTTGTTGAAGAAGGTGTAATTTTGCCCACTAGATCAAATCCCCACATAGAAAATGGCAATGGTGACATGATACGATTTAATTCTTGAGCTGGTGCATGGATGAGGTCTCCATGAATATGACATTTCCTACACCTTTGTACATGTTTTTCTGCATCTATCTCTATTGTGGGCCAATAGTATCCCATGCGGATGATCTTCTTAGCTAAACTGTTGCCACCTCTGTGGGTTCCATAAATTCATTCATGTACCTCGTATAGAGCTCTCAGGGATTCTGTGGAAGTGAGACATCATACTAGCATTCCATCTAGACTTTGTCTATATAAAGTAGTTGAGAGGATGGCATACCTAGAGGCTTGGCAGATGAGGGACTTTCTCTGGTTTCTTGACAAGTTGGGAGGTAGGACACTACTTTGGAGGTAGTTGTATACATCTTGGTACCATGGGGATTCAGAACCAACAAGGGCACATGCTGATTCTGTGATGGATGCTTGATGTGATGGCACCAAGAGTTGTTCTACTAGAAACTAGAATCATGTTTCATTGCCTGACATATCGATTAGTGATGGTATGGTAGCCATCACGTCTGCAACTTTGTTATGAGCTCGTGGTACTTGTTCAAAGAAGATGTAATGGAACTTGGTGCGCAATCTTTCCATCTGTTCTTTGTATGGTATTAGCTTTTCATCTTTGGTCATATAATCATTCTTGACTTGGCTAATGACCAACTGTGAATCTCCAAAGACTTTAAGGTTCTTGATTCTCTATTGAATTGCTATCTTTAATCCGATGACCAGTGCTTCATATTATGCAATGTTGTTTGTGCATTGGAAATTGAGTCTAGAAGACTTTGGAATTGTATCATTATCTAGAGTGATAAGCACTATTCTTGCCCTAGCACCATGGTTCATTCACGATCCATCAAAGTATAGTTTTGATACCTCAATCACTGGTTGTAGTGTCATAATGGATTCATTTGGAAAGTCAAAAATCATAGGATAATGATCCTGTATAGGTGCCTCTGCTAATTGGTCTGTGATCACTTGCCCTTTGATGGCCTTTCTGTCTATGTACTTAATGTCAAACCCACTTAAAATCATTACCCACTTTACGAGTTGTTTAGTTAGTGTTGCTTTGCTTAGGAGGTACTTTAACAGATCAATGTGCTATAAAATTTGTTTGGTGACTCAAAATGTAATGTCTCAACTTCTGGGAAGCAAAGATGACTGCCAGGCATGATTTTCAATTGGTGTATAGTTGAGCTCATATCTGACCAAAGTTCTGCTGAGATAGTAAATGACTCTCTCCTTCCCTGTGTCATCATGTTGTGCCAAGAGTACACCTAATGCTGATTCTATTGTTGAGATATACAGAAGCAATGGTATACCTTGGATTGGTGGCACTAGTATAGGAGACTTGAGTAGATAGTTTTTGAATGTTTGGAACACTTGTTTGCATTGATCTGTACATATGAATTTGATGTCTTTGTGCATTAGATGTTGAAATGAGTGGCACTTATCTGCTAGCTGAGCTATGAAGCACCTGATTGATTGGATCCTTCCTTGTAACCCTCTCAGTTTCCTTAGGTTCGATGGTGGAGGCATGTCCAATATTGCTTTGAATTTCTCTGGGTCTACTTTGATGCTTCTATGTGACACTATGAACCCTAGTAACTTTCCTGTGGTGACCCCAAATGCACATTTCTTTGGGTTTAAACAGACCTTGTATTCTTGCATTCTATCAAAGATTGGTCCCAATACTTGTAGATGATCCTTGTGAAGCATTGACTTGGCTAGTATGTCATCCACATAGTCTTCCATTATTTTGTGGATTAGATCATGAAAGATAGTTATCATAGCCCTTTGATATGTTGCTCCGGCATTCTTTAGACCAAACAACATGACATTCCAACAATATGTGTCCCAAGGACATGTGAAAGCTATTTTGTGTTGGTCCTCTAGCGCGATCCTTATCTGATTATACCCTAAAAATCCATCCATGAGTGATAGCATTTGATGTCCAGCGGTTAGATCCACTATCATATCAATGTTAGGTAAAGGAAAGTCATCCTCGAGACAAGCTATGTTGAGACCTCTGAAGTTTGTGCAAATCCATATCTGACCACTGTGCTTTGTAACTGGTACCAAGTTAGATATCCAGTCTGTGTATGAGATTGGTCTTATGAACTTGGCATCTAGGATCTTTTTCAATTCTGCCTTAACTAGCAATGCAACACAGGGATGCATATTTCTTAGCTTCTGCTTGAGAGGTTTGGTGTTGGGAAGCAACGGGAGATGGTGTAGTACAAGCTCTAGATCTAATCCTAGCATATCTAAGTAGGACCATGCAAAATTGATCATTGTTGCTTTAAAGAAATTGATGAACTATTCTCTCTCCTCTTGGGTGAGTGATTTTGCCAAGTAGATGTTCTTTGGGTTCTTTTCATCTCCCAAATTGACTTCCTCTGTTTCTTCTGCTAGTAATGCTGATTTCTCCTCTGTTAAGGGGAGGAGTTCCTTCTTTCCATCTTCTAGTGCGTAAGTGAGGTTTTCACTAGAAGATATGTCTTTTTTTATCTTTTTATCATCTTTTGTGTCAGTAAGTGCCTTTTGGTTTTCACTTAATGACAATTCTTTTTTCTTTTTTGATTTGTTTTGTTGACTGGAAAGAGGGGCTTCCTCCTTGAAGTATGCTGATTTTTCAAGGTCAAAGGAGAAGCCTGCTTTGTGGTCTCCTGATGGAATTCCCTCTTTATGTCCCATGAAGTCTGCAATAGCCTCATCATTCTTGAAGACATCCATATTAAGAGGTCCTTGTTGATCCCACTCTATTATCTCTGGGTGTACAAGACATAGACTCTCGTGTTGGTTTGACTCTATGTGGTTGAAAGGGGCGACGGATATGGTTCCTATAAAACTAGAATGTGATGTGGATGCATCACCTGAGGAATGGTAAATGACATGTTTATCTATGCAGGGTTGGTTGGCAATGGATAGTTGGTCAAACAAGTCATCATGGTTTAAGGTGGTGGCTGACCGAGGGGAATAATTTGGGATCGACAGTTCAGAGTCATGAAGGGATATCCACTCATACTAATGGGAGTCAATTTTGATAGAACACCCATCATATGTATCACTTCCTTCATTATCGTCGATCTCTATGTTGAGGTTTATTTGGGTTTGAGTGGTTCCCTCTTCGACAAGCAACAATTGTGCTATTATGTTGCTTATTAAGACATGTTCTGAGTTGTGCCCCCAGTGCATCTCTGCTATTTGTTCCTAATCTGCTGGGATGTCTTGGATTATAGGATTGGTTCTTTGTTTCCCATGTCCTCACCCTCTCACATTTCTCTAGGTTGGTGGGAGAGACAATTCCATTAAGCCTTGTTGTCTTGCCCCCAGACTAGTTGTGCCATCATACCCGAATCTTTGTAACATTGTATAACCATTTCTATAGTTTGATAGGGGTAGGGGTTGTCGAAATGTCTCTTATGGATCTTGGTACAACCATGTACTGATATTTTGTTCAAATGGATTTTCCTCTATAATGTCCCCCCATCTGACAAAAGTTGTGGGAGGACATCTGAATAGAATAGGCTCTAGAGTTTCTATTATTATAACCGGTTGTGGCATGCCATATGTTATTGGGCTCTGAGGCATGTTCGTGATAGTGAAATCCTCTTCATATTTGTATTCACCACAACCCTTGTCGGTAATGGATATTTTTCCTACTTTCTGTGTGACATCCTTAGGATTTGAATCTGAAGAGGAGGGGATGCTTGCATCTTGGTTTAAGGGTACTTGGTTTTTAGTGCTAATTTGGACCGCATTACAGTATTGGAAAGGATGAGGATCTCCCTCTATGATTATTTCTTCTCGTTGGTGTGGGAACTTGATGCATTGATGGTATGTTGAGGGTACATCTTGCATTTCATGTATCAATGGTCTCCCTAGTAACATATTGTATCCCAACTCAAGATCTAGGATCTGGAAGGGAGTGTTCTTGACCAGTGGACCAATATGGATAGGTAGAGTAATAGTACCTTTAGAGGATCTTTCCTCTTCATCACAAGCTCTGATATTTATCCTCCTTGTGACATCAATGCTTGATTCTGAATAGCCTAGTTGCTTGATTAACTTTAGAGTACAAATGTTTAACCCAAATCCACCATCAACAAGGACTCTACGGATAGCACTTATGTGGACCCAAACAAGCAAGTGCAAAGGATCATTATGCAGGGGTTTATGCAGTAGCACATCACGGTCTATGAATGTGGCATGTTTGTTAGCAGCTATATGGTTAACCATTATTTGGAAGCTCTCGAGTGTTATGTCCCTTGGGACAATTGCATTCTGAAGGGCTTGGTCAAGTGCTAGTTTATGCTGTGGAGATATGTGCAATAGGTCAAACATGGAGATTTGGGCAGGTGTGTGCTTTAGCTGATCCACTATGCTTGGATGTGGATTTGAGGTTGCATTAGGATTGGAAAATATAGTAGATGAGGATGGTACTCCCTGCAAGACAACTCTAGTATGACAGATGGTTACAACACATTTGTTACTTTGGTCTTTGATAGTGATCGTAGCCACATGGCTATCTCAAGGATTGAGGCAATTGATAACATTATCACTGTTGGCATATGTATAGCTTACTTTTTTGGACGATCCACTAGACCCAGAGGATTTTCCATTGTTGTGATCATGACATGTATTGTTGAAGATAGTGTGATCAGTTGTTCCTTTGGCTTGGGTATTTGTTACATGGATGACCCCTATGTCAATTAGATCTTGGATAGCGTGCTTTAATCGGAAACACTTAGGTGTTTTATGTCCTTTCACCTGATGAAACTCACAAAAGTCTTTGTCATTATACCACCTTGGTTTATTTTCATCTTGTTCAAGTTCCCTAATTTTTGGGAGAGTGACAGTGTTGGATTGTATCAGTTTTTGCAAAGCTTATTCTATCGGCTCTCCTAATGGTGTGAAATCTCATTACTGTAATTGAAACCATGGTTTGTGTTGAGTTTGTTGTTGACTATTTGACACAACAACCGCTTGGATAGGGGGAGGTTGGTTTTGAGTGTATTCTTGTTGAGTGGGCCCTGTGGGTTGTTGGTTGGCCATAGGAGCATCTTGCAGTGACACCTTGAGCTATGTGTAGTTGATTGTCTTCACATCAATGACACCATTGTTGGTGACATTCTTGTTTTTGTTCCACCATTTATCTTTGTCCATTGAATTTTTGTTTGTATTCTTCTGTGTTGGATCCGCAAGGATTCCTCGTTTGACTAAGTTCTTCTCACAATGAACTCCTCATTCGATGAGTTGTGTGAAGTTTGGAGCTAATTGCAATTCTGTTGTGAATGACATGTATGGGATCAGGTTGTCAATGAACATGACTATTAGGTCTGGTTTTGGCATATCATACATTATACAGTTTGCAGTATTCCTCCATCTTTGTAGGAATTTCACAAAAGAATCTCCATCCTTTTGTTTGATATCACAAAGGTCCTTGATATTGACCTTGCACTCTATGTTTTTGATTATGGTAAAAGTAGGTTTTGAAGGGAATCCTGAAACCCTTTAACAAAGCAAAGAAAGGAAAGGCAAAAAATCCCAGAGAGCAACAGACAGCCCCAAGGAGTGGAGCGGTCTACAGTGGGTCAAAACCCATATTTTGCAATAATTACAAACAAGACAAAAAACAAAAGAGACGCTGGAAGGAAAATAGAAAGAAAGACTGCCAACACCAAATTCAGAACACAGACTTCAGAAAGCTTTCAGAGTCCACCAGTGGAGTCTTCATAGTCATCACGTTCTCTCTCAGCTTCTGGAGATCCGGATCCTCAATCTTCTGCTTCTTGGATCTTGTACGTGTTCCAGGTCCCATTTGCTGGGAAGTAACAGAATGATCAGCATTGTCTTTATTACTTTCCAGCCAATTGCTTAGAGAAATCAGGTTCTCAAAAGTAGCCTTCATACCAGTATTTACCAGTGTGAGCAAGTGTTTCAACATATCTTTGTTCCCATTAATTTTCTTCTGAATGGGAATCATAGCTAACTCTATAGCATTTCTGATTTTATCATCAATTTCAGAACTATGATCATTAACAGGAACATTGGAATTATGGGAAAGATCATTTCTGATAGTAGTCATGATCTCTTCAATCAAGGAGCTCTTGTTTTCCAGCTTGATGCATCTATTTTTGAGTTCAACCAGGTCAGACTACACCCATTTATCCAAATTGTAGCTATAGATTGACTTGTTTTTGGCAATTTCCAAGGGAGACATAACAATGGTCCTTCTGACCTCAGAGTCCATACTGCGAATATCTCTTTGGAGAGGCTGGTGTTTACTCCCCTGGAAGTTTCTATCTCTTTCATCTTTCATATTCTCCTTCTCATGGCTCGGAGACTCATGGGACTCAAAGTTTTCCTCTTCAAGGACTTTAAAGCTATTATCCCTTGAATTTTCAGCATTACTGTCAATGGTATTAATATCTGATTCTTTGTTCTTATCAGTCTCTGTCCCTTTAATCTCATTACCTTCTATGTTATCATTATTCAGACCAGGAATAAAATTTTTCCCAGACTTAGGGATGACACAACTATCCTCTGGGTTTCCCTTAACATTAGTAATTTCGGGGTCCACCGTGTCCTTCACCACTGGGGTCTGGGTTGAGGGGGGCAACTCAATACTAGGATCCCGTTGACTATTCTGGGCATCTTCAATTTCAGAATCCAGAGGGATATGCTTCTTGCCTTCAGACAACTAGATATGATGAGAAGGAGGAATATCCGGAGCAATCTTATCCGCAAGCAATGCCACTAGAATGTTTAGGTTTCTTCAAGACAATCGGGGAGTAAGAAGACGACGGACCAGAAGGAAGAGGGGATTTTTTGGGTTTAGAAGACTTAGGTAGAGACTCCACAAACTTCCTCTTATTGACCTAGGCAGGTATCTGTTATGATGGAAGTGAGTGATGAAATTTTCAACCAGTTCACCCCAAGACTTAATGCCATGAGGTAAATGTGAGAACCATTCCATTTCTAGTCCGACTAAGCTTTGTGGATACAGTCACATTAAATATGTCTCATCTTGGGCAAATTCGACGCAACTAGAAAAAAACTCTCGGATATGTTAAATAGGGTTGGTATTGCCCCTATATTTGTCAAATTTTGGTACCAAGAAGTGTGTTGGAAATGGAGACACGTGAAGAGAGTGGTCAAAGGGTTATGGGTATAAATCCTTTGCGGTGTAGGATTTAGTTTTCCCCTAATTTTTCATATCCATCATTTGGATTTGAAGTGTTTGCATTTGTTGCATCAACATGTCCGTTTGATACTGAGGATGATGTGTGATAATGTTCCTCTGTGTTGTAGTGGGTATGAGGATGCACCTCTGCATCCCTTGAGTAGGAACATAGGATTTCATCCTGGGGATTTGATATTGATTTCCCACTGCATGGTTTTAAAATGGGGGCACATGAGTAGCCCATGGTGGGTTTTGATGCGTTTTCTATTGGGATTGGGAATGCTGTTGTTGTTGAAACTATGGTTGATATTGCTGGGGTTGATATTTCTGCTACTGAGGTTGGGTTTGAAGCTAGGGTTGTTTTTGCTAGGGTTGGATTTGAGGTAACTGAAGCAGGGGTTTCCGTTGCTGAGGTTGGAATTATGGCAACTGAAGCTGGGGTTGTTGTTGCTAGGGTTGGATTTGAGGAAACTGAAGTTGGGGTTGCTATTGCTGGGGTTGGAATTGTGGAAACTGAAGCTGGGGTTGCTGTTGCTGGGGTTGGAATTGTGGCAACTTAAGCTGGGGTTGTTGCAGAGGTTGGATTGATTTTGGAATGGGAAAAGGTGTAGGCTTGGGTGGGCATTGACTGTAAGTCATACCTGTAGAGATGGATCCCTGCGAGCATGAGGTGTTGATCCCAAGACTAGTAGGAATTGACTGTAGTAGCGGCATAATTTTAGAATAATTGGTATTTGGTGGGATGGAAGGCATAGCATGAGAGCTTGATTGTTCAGGTCATGAGACTGAGGGCGGAGGCATACTAGTGACTATGGGTGCACTTAGTTGAGAGCCTATCATGTTTTGAGTGGAAGATGTGCTTGCTTGGTTTGTCAAATTACTCTGATTGGGTATCGTCTGTGCCAATGTGGGTGTTATCAATGGTGGGAATTTTACGCCTCTCTTTCCAATTCCCACAACTTTCCAAAGGTGAGGGTTAGTAGCAAAGGTTCACAAATGAATGCAAATCAAGTATATAATGACTACTAAATGAATAACAGAAACGTGAGCAATAAAATGTATAAGAAAGAGAAAGGAAGAAAAATAAATGCAAACCCCACGATGCTTGAAGCTTCTATTGTTTCTCTCTACTCCTTTCGAAACATTGTTCTTGATGCTCAGTATTGGCGGGGCAACGTCTATGACTTGAGAAGCGTCAAGAATTTTATAATTGAAATGTGTGTGTTTGATCGCAAGATGGCTTGAATGCTAGAACCAAACTGACGGAGTAATGGCACACAAGAGCTTGAAATCTTGGATCCTTCAAATGGTTGTGAAGGGTTTATTATATAGGAATTGGTGATGAAATGAATGGTTGAGATCAAACCTAGAGATGGGGAGATGAATGGTTGAGATCAAAAAGAACATGAGAGGTCCTTAGTAAACTCCACCTCTTCATTTGGTAAAGAGGAGATAGGGTTTGGTTAAATGAAGAGATAATTATGAGTTGCCTTTTTGAATTGAAGAGGTGGGTGGAGTTACCCATGTGGACTAGAGAGATGGGTGGAGTAACCCATGTGATCTAATTGGAGTTATCTCTTTGAAGATAAATAAGTATTTAATTCATTTATTTATTAATTGTTTTCAACATGTGAGATAATTGAATTCTTTTTGATTAAGAATTGCTTTATTTGATGAAATTAAATTAATTTAATTGGAAGAATTTAATTACTAAGTTTAAATATTTGAATTTAAACTGTAGGAAATTGAGTTTAATTAATTAATTTAATGATAATTAATCAATTAAAGCTATTTAATTAAATAAAATTAATTATTAATTAATTTTGAGAATTGGATTCGATGATTTGAGGAATGAATTTAGAAGAAAATAGATGATTAATTAATGATTAAAAAACCATGAATTAATAGATGAAACTTAGTGTTTTTAATGTAAAGTCGCAAGCTTGTCCATTTTAGGGTGTCTACATTTGCCCCTCTTTGATGTGATGTGCCTTGTCGCAGTGTGTCAAAGAATCTTTAGTTTTTCCCCAGCTTGCCCTAGCATTTAGTAGGAGAATTTATGCCCCCTCAACAAATTTGAGTGAAAAGTCGTGAGACGAGCGTTAATTTGTTGAAACTTCAATTGTGGAACTGGGTATCTGACGGATCTGAAAAATAGTTTAGAATGCCCCTGTAATTAACTCTTGAAGTTTCCGGGGACCGGGAAGAAATTTTGAGCTCCTGGGTGAAATTAGGGTTTTTTCAGAACTCCTATAAGTAGCTAAGAGAGCTCTTCATTTGTCACTTTGTGATTTTGAGCTCTGGATCATTGGTGAGTTTGTTTATTATTTTCTGCTTCATTTTCCTCCTTCTTTCGAGCGATGGCGGGGCTTCTATGTGTCATACACATATCTGATCAGGTCCGTTCATACCATCGACCTCCTGCCTCTGGACATCCGGTGAGTTTCCTCACTTTGCGTGTTATTTATTACTTTAAAAATTTGTACTTTTTTGAAATTTTTTTGCGTTTGCCGTAATCGACTGCGGTTTTGCCGCAATTGCGGATTAAATGTCGCAATTGCTGGTTTTGTGCCGCATTTGATAAAAGTGCCACAGTTGATTGCATAAAATGCCGCAATTTCTATTTGAGTGCCGCACTTGTAGGTTAGATGCCGCAATTGCATAAAATTTCTATAGTTGACCATGTTTATTACCGCAGTTGACATTTTGACATTGTCTGCCTGATTTCTTTGGTAGTTATCTATCTTTTTTAGCTTCTGTTACGGTCCTCGATATCTGAAACTAAAAATTTTCTATTTTTTGTTTTTTTTGTGCAGTTTGTTAGGCGTATCTTGCGGTGTCGAGAGTTGAGGCGAGCAGGACTCATGTACAGATATTAGTTATCAGAGGATGAGAGGTCAGTCCTTCGTGACCTGGGGTTATATTGGATCAGCTATATGCCAGAGATCACGACCAACAGGGGTTTGATCTCAGCTCTTGTAGACCGATGGCATTCTGAGACCTGTACTTTCTAGTTGCCCACTAGGGAGTGCACTGTGACTTTGGAGGATGTGTATCACATCCTCCAACTTCCTATCCAGGGTGAGTTGGTGGAGTATTCCACGCGCTCTAGTATCCCTACTTTGATGGAGCTTACTGGACTGCCCCGGGATCAGCTCAGGCTTGCCGGTGGTTATGACATTCCATGGTCGAGGTTCGGATTAGGCCTTGATAGACTAACCACTTTGTTGGGTAGTTTGATTTGTGGTATCCTTTGCCCTGATCGACGTCAGCATGGGTTTTCTGTGGGGTTCGGTAGTGTACTTCAGAGTATGGTCCGAGACCATACTATCTTTGCGTGGGGCCTGTGCATGTTGGTCCACATGCATTTCCATATGATGTATGTGGCTTACCTTGATGGTAAGTCACTTGGTTGTGGTGCCACATTATTATAGATTTGGGCATGGGAGCACATTGCTATCTTCCGTCCTGTAGGTGCCTGTGCTCTTCCGGTCGATAGGCCATATGTAGATATGTATGATGGCGCTATTGTTCAGACCCATATGGACCATCTTTCTTACTGGCATCAACAACTTGACATGATTCCTTATTTTATTTGGAGACCTTACCATGATTGTCCTATTTGGGATGGTGAGGATATCCATCTTCCTTTTTGTAGGCAGCACAGATACCTGATTGGTCACGTTAGTGACCATGTACATATGATTGATTTCCATAACACCGACAGGGTGTTACGACAGTTTGGCGAGCAGCAGGATGTGTCTGATTCATATGCCTATTTTGCTTGGCGATCAAGAGATGCTCATGTCTGGGGTGCTGCAATGTCACTGGATACTGCACGCACTGAGTTCTTAGGACTGCTTCATGTAGCATGGACCTGGCATTCTACTATTGTTGACCAAGGTTTGTCATTTTTGTGATTGCTTATGTACTTCTTTTATGCTCTCTGATTTGTGCTCATATCTTGCTTTGATACTTGTATATATCTACTTTGGTACTGATAGTTGACTTATCTTTTGATGGCACTACTCCATAGTATGATGCCCATTGGTTGCAGTATTGTCCTATTGCCTTGACATATGTGTCATGTCCTATTCCCAAGACTATCATGCGGAGGGCTCGATAGGTACACTGCGGTAGGGGAGGTCGTGATGGAGCTAGAGGTGGTGGCCGGGGAGGGAGGGATGGAGGTAGGGATGGTGGACGAGGGGGAGGTGGGAGGNAGGGATGGGGGGAGGGATGAAGGATGAGAGAGAGGTGATGATGGAGGGGATGATCCTGGTCTTGGGGGTGCTGGTGGTGGTGTTAGGGTTGGTGGCCGGAGTGGGGGACAGGCCAGAGTTGGGTTAGGTGCTATTTTGAAGGAGGAGGAGGCTATAGAGGAGGAGGCACCCCAGTTGATGCATAGAGTACGTAGGTGGACAGTAGTAGTTTTGGCTCCCCGGGAGGAGGATAGGGTTATGATCAAGGAGGTGGATGTTGATCTTGCAGATATAGATGTGGAGGCTCTTGATGAGCAGAGCACGGAGATAGGATCCTCGGGTGAGAGTGGTAGTAGGAGTAGCACTGGGGAGAGCTCCAAGAGTGATGACAATTCAGTGGTGGTCAGGCGGAGGCGAGGTGAGGGGCTTGGTGGTGAGGCTAAGGAGGGAGACATGGATGTGGCGATGGGGGGGATGGACGATGATCCCTCAGAGGTTGAGTGACTCTCGCAGCAGGTGCAGGATTTACAGAGATGACTCACCTTAGTCGACGCTCGTGCTACTATTTTGGAGGGCCGTGTGATAGCTGCTGAGTCCAAAGAGTGACAGGCTTAGTCTGAGGTCCGCTCCTTTATTGATAGTGTTCAGGATGTTTCCCACAGGGATATTCTTGATAGATATTATAGATCTGGGTGAGAGGCTCAGAGGGAGATAGAGTATTGGCGACGACACTATGAGGGTGCAATTCCTGCTGCAGAGAGGGTTCTGAGTTATACTGCCTCATAGAGATCTAGTAGGCCACAATGTTCACAGAGTAGCAGTGTTAGGGCTTGTGAGTCCTCCCATAGGACAGATTTTGATATGCCTCCCCCTTGTGTGCCTCCTGGCGATGGTGGGGGTAGCTCTTGCTGATTCTGCTCTCTGTACCATTTTTGTAGTGATGCATTGTATGCTCTAAGTTGTACGATTTTTGTATCTCGATACACTGATATTTATATATGATTCCCCTATTGATTACCTTTGTGTTCAGACTTGCGACCTTTCATTTATACTTAGATATTTTGATTTACATGAGATGCAGCTATTCGTTGATATGATGTGTAACGGTTTTAATTTCTATATGTATGTTTCTACATGATTTAGATGATGAGATGTATATGCAATGTGTTTCTAATATGCAGACTCTTTTATGGATGATTTACTTTCTTGTGATATTGACATGTTTATGCAGGATGGTGGAAATGAAATGTTTTTATATGAGATGCTTTATGAATGCATGTGATGTTTATGATTTATGATGTATGCAACTACCATGTTTTTGTATTTTTCTGATGCACTTAATGAATGAATGCAATCTACTATGCACAAAATATCTGAGTAATGCATGTGTTAGTTAGAAAGAAGTTAGTTTTGATAGATGTGCTCTGAGATTGATCTTATGGAATGTAATGATAGAAAGGATGTTATCTTGTTTTGCATTTTTTGGATAGATATGATCGGATAGAAAGGATGAGTGTCTCAAGTCGCTGCCCCAGTTTTCCAATAATTGTCATCATTGCATCTTTTATTTGTATTTTCTGATATTCTGGAAGAGCATCGAATGATCTAGATCACATACCACCTGGATACCGCCACGAACTCTTGATAGCGGAAGGAGTAGAGAGATTGAATAGAAAGAGACCCATCGTGCACCCAAATATTGACCATCTAGATTCAACTATGTCCCCTTTTTGAAAAGAAAGAGGGAACCAAAAGCACCCAAATATTGACCATCTAGATACCACTTGTCCTCTGAATTAATCTAAAACAAAGAAACCAAGATAGAACTCCGATGCACCCAGAGTCCATCTGGATAACACTGTGAGCTCTTGATTTCCGAAAGGGAAATCCAAGCAAACAAGATAGAATTCCTATGCCCCTAGAGTCCATCTGGATAGCATCGTGAGCTCTTGTTTGCAAACATAAAGGGAAAGACCATAGGAACCAAGATAGAACTCCAAAGCATCTTAGAGTCCATCTAAATAGTGCTGCGAGCTCTTGATTTCTATAAAGCAAACAAGCAAAATAAAAGAGAAGGAATGTCCAATTCTTTCTCAAGTTTAATCTCAGATTGTGGAACTGCGTGGCTACCAGATAAGTGACAGCGCCTACCGCATTTATCTTAAATCATCATGGACTTGAAATCAAAGTGAACATTCAACAGACAACAATCAAAGAAAAATAAGTCATGATCTATCATAGCTAATCTTCTCACATGGTGGATCCTAGAGTAGCATAGGAACGTAACCCCAAAATATAGATTGACATCTGACTGACTTGACTGACCTAGTCAACATTTTTGCATGGTTCCTCGATGCAGTGGGTTCTCTTGATTGGTTTGACTCTTTGAATAGGCTTGTTTGGCTTGTTTTGATTGATCATGTTGGCAGCTGATTAAGCTGTGTCAGATGGGCCAAATGCTTGTTCGCAAAGCTCATTATTGTGACAATATTGATTGATAGTTTTGATTGCTCTGATCGTGTTGGCAACTGATCAAGCTGTGTCAGATGTGCCCAATGCTTGTTCGCAAAGCTCATGATTGTGACAATATTGATTGATAGATTTGATTTGATCAATTTGGCAGCTAATCAAGCTGTGTCAGATGGGCCCAATGCTATTTTGCAAAGCTGATGATTGTGACAATTGATTGATTGGGCGTGCTTGACCCTTGCTATCTTGATAACCGAGTTGGTTTTATTGCTTGGGTTTTTTGCAATTTTTTGAATGTTTTCGATGAAGATTTGATTTTCTCTTGATATTTGATCTTTTTAGGATTTTTTAGAACATTTAGAATTTCCCCCTAGTCTAGTGGACCAGTATTAACCATAGTTAAGTGCTTGGTGCTCAGAGGGGTTTGCGCTTCTGGATATTGCTTGGGATAGTCAGTCTTACATTTTGAAGTGTGCTCAAGCTTTTGGAGCTGGATTTGAACACTTGGTGCCTGTTTGCCAAGTTTTCACCAAGGTACCTACTCAATAGCGCCTGATTTCCAGGTTTTCACTGAGAGAGCGATTTTGTTTTCTCTTTACTTTCTCTTTACTTTTTTGATTGTCACCAAGGCGCTTGATTGCCAGGTTTTCACCGAGGTAAATTTTGTATTTTTTTGGTATTTTTTGGATATGTAGATGAATGCCTTGACCTTAGAGACCTTTAAGGGTAGAACCTCTTCAGGTGCATGCTATTGATGTAGTCGGGGAGCTGATCTCCTTCTGGTGTTGCTAGTATGAATGCCCCACTTTGAGTAGAGTTGATAATAACAAAAGGTCCTAGCCAATTAGGCTCAAACTTACCAGGTTTGACTCGCTCTGCTTGATTCTTCTGATTTTCCATGAGGACAAGGTCTCCTACCTCAAATTTTTGTGGCTTCACTTTCTTGTGATAGTTCCTTCTAAGGTGATTCTGATAGCCTTGTAAGTGGTCGAAAGCATGCTACCTTCTTTCATCTAGTAATTCTAGCTCACTGAGCCATGCCACTCTATAGTCTTTGTCTGAAACCAGGTTCTTCAATGATATTATCAGGGATGGGATTTCCACTTCGAGGGGTAATACCACCTCTGTTCCATAGACTAGGGAAAAAGGATTTGCTCCTGTTGGTGTCCTCACACTAGTTCTGATGCCCATAATGTGGGACTAAGCTGTAGATGGCAGTCTCGCCCTGTTTCATTTACCATTTTCTTTAGAATCTTCAAGATTGTTTTGTTGGTAGCTTCGGCTTGGCCATTTCCTTGAGGGTAATAAAATGAGAAGAACCCTTGTTTGATGCGAAATATTTCACATAGGTCTTCAACATCCTTGTTCTGGAAAGGGGTACCATGATATGTTAGGATTGTTTGGGGGATCCCGTATCGACAGATGATATGGTTAAGTATGAACATTGCTATCTATTTTCCAGTGATGTAAGTGAGGGGAATTGCTTCCACCCACTTTGTGAAGTACTCCATTGCTGCTATGATGTACTTGTGTCTGTTTGCTGAAGAAGGTGTTATGTTACCCACTAGGTCAAATCCCCACATTGAAAATGGAAATGGTGATGTGGTGGGATTCAATTCCTGGGCTAGTGCATGGATGAGATCTCCATGAATTTGACACTGTCTGCACCTTTTAACATGCTTGTGTGCATCTGTCTCTATTGTTGGCCAATAGTATCCCATGCGGATTATTTTTTTAGCTAAGCTATTGCCACCTCCATGGGTTCCACATATTCCTTCATGTACCTTGTACAAAGCTTTCTGGGATTCCATGGAAGTGAGAAAATGTAGTAATGTTCCATCGAGACTTTGTTTGTATAGAGTAGTGGAGAGGAGGGTATACCTAGAGGCTTGGCGGATGAGGGCTTTTATCTGGTTCCTAGACAAGTTTGGGGGTAAGACATTATTTTGGAGATAGCTATAGACATCTTGGTACCATGGGGATTTAGGACCAACAAGGACACACCCTGATTCTGAGATAGATGCCTGATGTGAGGGCACCAAGAGTTGTTCCACTAGAAACTAGAATTTGGTATCATTACCTGGCATATCAATCAGTGATGCTATGGTAGCCGTCACATCTGCCACTTTGTTTTGTGCTCTTGGGAGTTTCTCAAAGAGAATGTAATGAAACTTGGTGCACAGTTGTTCCATCTGTGCTCTATAAGGTATGAGCTTCTCATCTTTGGTCATGTAATCATTGTTAACTTGGCTAATGACCAACTGCGAATCACCAAAGACTTTTAGGTTCTTGATTCTCCATTGAATGGATATCTTTAGACTGATGACCAATGCTTCATATTCTGCTATGTTGTTGGTGCATTGGAAGTTAAGTCTGAAAGACTTTGGAATTGTATCATGGTCTGGAGTGATAAGAACTATCCCTGCCCCGCTCCATGGTTTGTACATGATCCATCAAAATAAAGTTGCCATATCTCAATCGCTAGTTGTAGTGTCATGATAGATTTGTCAGGAAAAATAGAGATAATAGGCTGGTGGTCTTGAATCGGTGCCTCTTCCAGTTGATCAATGATCACTTGTCCTTTGATAGCCTTTCTATCTACATACTCAATGTCAAACTCACTTAAGATCATTACCCATTTTGCCAGTCTTCCAGTGAGCACTGCTTTGCTTAATAGGTACTTGAGAGGATCAATATGTGCAACCAATTTTGTTTGATGACACAACATGTAGTGTCATAGCTTTTGGAAAGTGAACACAACTACTAGGCATGACTTCTCTATCGGTGTGTAGTTTAGCTCATATCCAACCAATGTTTGGCTTAGATAGTAGATGACCCTCTCCTTTCCTGCATCATCATGTTGTGCCAAAAGGACCCCTAATGCTGATTATATTGCTGCGATGTATAGAAGCAATGGTCTACCTTGCACTGGTGGTACCAAGATAGGAGACTTTAGAAGGTAGTCTTTGAATATCTGAAATGCCTGTTCACATTGTTCTGTCCATATGAACTTGATGTCTTTATGCAATAGATGTTGGAATGGGTGGCACTTGTCTAGAAGTTGAGCTATGAAGAATCTTATCAATTGGAGCCTTCCTTGTAACCCTCTTAGTTGTGGAGGCATGTCCAATATTGCCTTGACCTTTGCTAGATCCACTTCAATTCCTCTGTGTGATACTATGAACCCTAGTAATTTTCCCACTGTGACACCGAATGCACACTTTTTTGGATTTAGTAGGACTTTGAATTCCTCCATTCTACCAAAGATGGGTCCCAAAACCTATAAATGATCCTTTCAAAGTATGGACTTTTCTAGTATGTCATCCACATAATCTTCCATTTTCTTGTGTATGAGATCATGAAATATGGTTGTCATTGCCCTCTGATATGTTGCTCCAGCATTCTTTAAACCAAATGGCATGACATTACAACAATATGTTCCCCAAGGACATGTGAAAGCCATTTTGTGTTGGTCCTCTGGCGCTATCCTTATTTGGTTGTAACCTAAAAAGCCATCCATAAGTGACAACATTTCATGCCCTGTAGTCAGGTCCACTATCATATCGATGTTTGGTAAAGGAAAGTCATATTTGGGACATGCTATATTGAGATCTCGGAATTCTGTGCAAATTTGTAGTTGACCACTGTGCTTTGTAACTGGTACTAGATTAGATATCCAATCCTCATATGGTATAGGGCTAATGAATTTGGCGTCTAGGAGCTTTTTCAGTTCTGCCTTGACTAACAATGCAACATGAGTGTGCATCTTTCTTAGCTTCTGTTTGACAGGTTTAGCGTTGGGTAACAATGGGAGATGATGTAATACTAACTCTGGATCCAACCCTGGCATATCTGAGTAGGACCATGCAAAATTGATCACGCTTGCTTTGAAGAAACTGATGAACTGTTCTCTCTCCTCAGGGATGAGAGATTTCGCTAAGTAGATGTTCTTTGGGTTCTTTTCATCCCCCAAGTTGATTTCCTCTGTCTCTTTAGCTAACAATGATGACTTCTCCTCTATTAAGGGAAGGATTTCTCTCTTTCCATCTTCTAGTGCATCTATGAGGTTTTCACCAGAAGATACGTCTTCTTTTAGCTTTTTACTCTTTTGTTCTTTTTTCTTTTGTGGACTGGAATGAGGAGCTTCCTCCCCGAAGTATGCTACTCTGTCTAGGTTGATAGAGAATCCTGCCTTGTGATCTCTTGACGGAATGCCTTCCCTTAGTCCCATGAAATGAGCTATTGCCTCATCATTTTTGAAGACATCAAGATCAGGTGGTCCTTATTGATCCCACTCTATAAGCTTAGGGTGTACAATACAGACACTTTCACTACTGTTTGGCTTTGGTTGACTAAATGGGACTATAGATATCGTGCCTAAAAAATTGGACTATTTTGAGGATGCACCACTTGAGGTTTGATGAATGATATGTTTGTCTATAGAGGGTTTTTTGGTAATGGTCAGTTGTTCAAATAGGTCTGCTAGGTTTATGATAATATCGACTTGAGGGAAAAAGTAAGGGATTGATGGGTGAGATTCATGGAGGGATCTCCACTCATACTCATTGGAGTCAGTCTCAATGGAATGTTTGTCTGATGTCTCACTTCCTTGGGTATCATCGATTGCTAAGTGTAGGTTTACTTGGGATTGTGTGGATCCCTCTTCGGCGGGCAATAACTGTGCTAATATGTTTCTAATTAGGACATGCTCAGTGTTGTGCCCCCGGTGCATCTCTACTATTTTCTCATGATTGACTTGAATGTCTTGAATCACATGACTAGTGCTTTGTTGTCCATAGCCTAAAACTCTAGTGTTTCTTTGGGTTGGTGTGAGAGGCAATTCATATATGCCCTGTTGCCTTGCCCCTAGTCTGGTTGTACCATCGTACCCAAACCTTTGTATCATTGTGTAACCATTACCGTAGTTTTCCAAAGGTAAGGGTGGTCAGACTGTCTCAGGGGAGTCTCTGTATAACCAGGTATTTATGTCTTGCTCAAAAAGATTCTCTTTCACTATGTCCCCCCATCAGACAAAGGTTGTGGGTGGACATCTAAAAAGAACCGGCTGCTGAGTTTTTGTTGCAATGATAGGTAGTGGCATACCGTGAGTTCTAGGGCTTAAAGGCATGTGCATGATTGTGAAAGCCTCTTCATATCTATATTCACCACATCCTTTGTCCATGATGGATATCTTGCCTGCTTTCTCTATGACATCTTTAAGATTTGATTTTGAAGGGGAGGAGATACTTGCGTCCTGTTTAATGACTATCTTTCCCACTGCTCATGTGACATCTTTGGGATTTGAATCTAAGGAGGATGGGATGCTTGCATCTTGGTTTGATGGTACCTTGTTATCCATGCTGATTTGGACCGCATTACAATATTGGAAAGGATTGGGATCTCCCTCTATGATGATATCCTCCCCTTGGTGAGGGAACTTGATGCATTGATGGTATGTTGATGGTACAGCTTGCATTTCATGTATCCAAGGTCTCCCTAGTAACATGTTGTATCCCAGTTCAAGATCTAGGATTTGGAAGGGAGTGTTTTTGACCACAGGTCCAATGCGAATAGGTAGAATGATAATACCCTTAGAGGACCTTTCCTCTTCATCATAGGCTCTGATATTTATCCTCCTTGTGACATCAATGCTTGATTCAGAATAACCCAGTTGCTTGATTAACTTTAGAGTACAAATGTTTAAACCAGCTCCACCATCAACAAGAACCCTACGGACAACGCTTTTGTGGATTTGGACAAGTAAGTATAGAGGATCATTATGCAGGGGCTTATGCAGTGATACATCACGTTCTATGAATGTGGAATGTTTGTTAGCTGCTATATGGTTGACCATCATTTGGAAGCTTTCAGGTGTTCTGTCCCTTGGGACCGCTGCATTTTGAAGTGCTTGATCAAGTGCCAGTTTATGCTATGGAGATATGTGCAAGAGGTCAAACATGGATATTTGGGCTGATGTGTGCTTTAGTTGGTTCACCATGCTTGTTTGTGGATCCAAGTTTGCTATAGGATTGGCTGATGTAGTAGCTGAGGATGGTACTCCTTGCAAGAACACTCTAGCACGATGCATTGTTACAGCACAATTGTTACCTTGGTCCCTGATAGTGATGGTGGCCACATGGTTATCTGAAGGATTTATGTAGTTTATGACATTGTCACTGTTGGCATATGTATAGTTAACTTTATTGGTTTGTCCACCAGACCCGGAGGCTTTTCCTTTGTTGTGGTCACGGAAGGTATCATTGAAAATGGTGTGATCAGTTGTGCCTTTATTTAGAGTATTCATCACATCAATGATCCCTGTGTCAATCAGGTCCTGATTAGCATGCTTCAATCAGTAGCAGTTGGCTATTTTGTGCCCCTTAAACCCGATGAAACTCATAGAAGTCTTTGTCATTATACCACCTTGGTTTGTTTTCCTCTTGTTCAAAGTCTCTAATTTATAGGAGAGTGATAGTGTTTGATTATATCAGCTTACATAAAGTTGACTCTATTGGCTCTCTTAATGGTGTGAAATCTCATTGTTGGAATTGAAACCGTGGTTTGCGTTGATTCTGTTGATGACTGTTTGACACAGCGGCTGCTTGCACAGGGGGAGGTTGGTTTTGGGTGTATGCTTGTTGAGTGGGCCCTATGGGGTTTTGGTTTTCCATAGGCGTGCCTTGTAGTGACACCTTGGGTTGCACGTAGTTGACTGTCTTTACATTAATGACACCGTCGCTAGTGACATTTTTGTTCTTGTTCCACCATTTATCTTTTTTCGTTGCATTCTTATTTGTGTTCATTTGTGTGGGATTTGCAAGGATACCTCTTTTGACCAAGTTCTACTCACAACGAACTCCTCTTTCGATGAGTTGTGTGAAGTTTGGAGCTAACTATAGCTCTGTTGTGAATGACATGTTTGGGATTAGATTGTCAACAAACATGACTATTAAGTCTTGTTTGGGCACATCATATGTTATATGGTTTTCTGTGTTCCTCCATCTCTGTAGGAATTTCACAAAAGACTCTCCATCTTTCTGGTTAATGTCACAAAGGTCCTTGATGCTGACCTTGCGCTCGATATTATGATGAAAGTGAGCTATGAACTTTTTAGCCAATTCTCCCCAAGACTGAATGCCATAAGGTAGATGTGAGAATCATTCCATTGCTGGTCTGGCTAAACTTTGTAGGAACAGTCACATTAGATATGTCTCATCATGAGCGACTTCGACGCAACTAGCAAAGAACTCTTGTATATGCTTAATAGGGTTGGTGCTGCCCCTATACTTGTCGAATTTTGGCACTGAGAAGTGGTTTGGGAATGGAGACATTTGAAGAGAATGGTCAAAGGGGTATGGGTATAAATCCTCCACGGTATAGGATTTAGTTTTCCCTTGATTTTGCATATCCATCATTTGGGTTTGAAGGGTTTGCATTTGTTGCATTAGCATGTCTATTTTATTGCGGCTGATGCGTGTGAACATTCCTTTGTGCTATGGTGGGTATGAGGCTGCGCCTTTGTGTCCCTTGAGTACAAACATAGGATTTCATTCTAGGGACTTGATATTGATTCCCCACCGAGTGATTGGTGACTGGAGGGACATGAGTAGTCCATGGTGGGTTATGATGTGTTTGCTGTTGTGACTGAAACTGGGGTTGATAATGCTGGGGTAGGTATTGCTGCTGCTGAGGTTGGGTTTGAAACTGGGGTCTTTGTTGCTAAGGTTGGATATGAGGCAACTGAAGCTAGGGTTTCTATTATGGGGGTTGGAACTGAGGCAACTAAAGCTGGGGTTGGAACTGAGGCAACTGAAGCTGGGGTTGCTGTTGTGGATGTTGGATATGAGCAAACTGAAGCTGGGGTTGCTGTTGCAGAGGTTGGATGGGTGTTAGAATGGACAAAGATGTAGCTTTGGGCGGGCCTTGACTGTAAATAGGTCCTGCAAAGATGGATCCTTGCGGGCATGATGTGTTGATCCCAAGGTTAGTGTGGATGGATTGCAGCAACGACATAGTTTCAGAACAACTGTGTTTGGTGGGATGGAAGGCATAGCATGAGAGTTGGACTGTGTGGGCCATGAGATTAAGGGTGGAGGAATACTAATGACCATGGGTGCACTTGGTTGCGAGCTTGTCATACCTTGAGTAGATGATGTGCTAGCTTGGGACGGGTCATTGGTTTGATTGGATACAGTTTGTGTTGATGTGGGTAAAGCCAATGGTGGAAAGATCTGTGACACAACAGGTAGTATCTGAGGAGTGTGAGTAGTGTTTTGACCTGCGAGAGGGTTTTCGGGCCATATAGTTGATACGCTGAATTTAGCGGG
>MU227003.1:2647096-2668405 GCA_018584345.1 Thuja plicata
TGATCTCAACCATTCATTTCATCCCCAATTCCTATATAATAAACCCTTCATAACCATTTGAAGGATCTAGGATTTCAAGCTCTCGTGCACCATTACTATGTCAGTTTGGTTCTAGCATTCAATCCATTTTGCGATCATATATCCATTTTAATTAGCAAATTCTCGACGCTTCTTAAGTCACAGACACTGCCCACACCAATATTGAGCATCAAGAATAGCATTTTGGAAGGAGTAGAGAGAGACAATAGAAGCTTCAAGCACTTTGGGGTTTGCATTTATTTGTTTTCCTTTCTTATGCTTGTATATTTTATTGATCATATTTCATTTTTATTCATTTTAGTAGTATTGTGTGCTTGGATTTATATCAATTTTAAACCTTTGCTACTAACCCTTGCCTTTGGAAAGCTTGGGAACCATGAATCACAAGAGGAGGAGTACATTTTGGTGAACCCAATGTGAAACAAACAGCCCAAATATCTCTTGCAGATGACAAACAAAATTGATCAACCATGACTGTAAGGTCGCAAATCTAAAATTTGTATTTTTTTTGATATCTGTGTTATTTTGCAATTGCTGGTATTTTGCCGCACTTGACAAAATTGTGCCACAATCGACAGGTTTAATACCGCAATCGATTGTAGGTTCCCTCATTTCTCTTCTGTCATTTTCTGGGTCTCTGTCTTTTCTACAGATTGCCACAATTGATCTACTAGTACCACAATCAGAAGAATTGTACAAAAATTGACAGATCCAGTTCACAGGTGACCGATCCTGACCACAATTGATCATGCTTTACCACAACTGAAAGTGTTTTGCTGCAATTGTTATTTTTACGTTGCAATCGTCTCTTATTTACCGCAATTGTTTGTGCATTACCCTAATTTCCTGCACTATTGCTCATCAGGGCCAAAATCCTTTATCTTGCAATCTAAATTTCTAATACTTTCCTTATTTTTTTGTAGGACGATGAGTTCCCATGAATAGAAAAGGTAAGTTATTGGTGAGTATCATTCATTGGTTCAAAGTTACATATACTCTCATTTTGTAATAATCCTTTTTGATACTAACTTGTCTAAACAAACCAAATTAAAAGGAATTCACTTGTCAATTTGGGTTTAAAAAGAACAGTGCTTTCCGAACATCTCACATCTCACATTTTAGATTTGGGCTTAAAATTGACATGGGGACTAAAATTGAGCAAAGGAAAAAAAAATCTCTCAAATTGGTGCATTAAAATTGAACAAGCAATCAACACCTACTTTTGGGTTTAAAATTGAACATTCGTGCTTGTATGGTGGTGTAGCTTAGTTCACATATCAAACTTTTGGAGTTTAATCGATTTACCTTGTGTCTGGAGTTTTGGATGCACTTGCACATACTGTTAGATTACAAACCTTTATATTTCTAGAAAGGCCTATTCAGGGAATGTGCTTCTTCCTTGGAGAACGATGTTAAACCGGTAATCCTTTCGATCAGTATATAAACAAGGTGCAAACCAAAGTTCTATCTTATCTAGCCAAGCTCGAGCGAGGTGTGTTGGTAATAGTCTGGATCAGGTGAATATCCCTAAGGAGCCAACATGATCAACTAGGCTCTTAAGTGAGTCACACACGTACAAACCGATTGGAGAGACACCACGGACCCTTACTACAACCTTGATTAATTAGAGGCCAACCCGTTTTACCTCTGAATAGGTACCTTATTATAGTGCAAGGGGTTGTAGAATTTCCCCCCAAGATACCCAACATATGTGTCCCATGGTATTTGTGTAGTGAAAGAGATCTTCACTCCACGACAACAATACCTGGAAATGAAAAAAACATGGGCACCTACGTCATGGACCTTTATGTCCTAGTAGCATGACAATTGTTTTGTGAGCTAACAAACATTCAAGCATTGGGCCTATAACATTGTATTATGAAGCCATTGACCTAGATTAATCTGACTGTTCATTGTTGAGACCTCGTGATAACCTTGCAACTTTAAAAAGTTGTAGAACATACACATTTTGAGTCTTCATTCTTCAAAACACAATGTCTGTCATGTTTGTTCCTTTGAACAGTTTCTAAAAACATAAAACAAAGCATGAAAACTATCAAAATGAGTCAAACGTGTTAAATTCTAGGGTTGTCAACATCAACTGTCTTGCAAATCAGAAGCATTGTTCCAAAAATATCAAAATGGTCAAGCAGTGATACCCATCTCTTAGTCTTTCTAAGACTGTTTCCTTTTTACCACAATTGCCTGCATTGTGCCACAATTGAAGGAATTCTGCCATAGTGAACTTGTTTATTGCCGCAATCACCTTGTTTATTATCGTAATCGGTGATAAACTACCACAATCGACCATTTACTTTGCCGCAATCGGTGGAGTTGTACCACAATTGACCAGAGATACTTTATTCTTGTTTTGACCTAAAAACCTTGAAGGAAATCTTAATTTGGTGTCAAAAACTAGTGTCTATCCCAGGAAAATGTGAAGAACATTGTGTGAATATCTAAACATCAAAGATCATCCCTTCTCTGAAAAGCATGATTATTGTCAAAAACGTTGTTAGTTCAAAAGCTCAGACCTAAAATACCTTGATTTCATCATATCAAACATCATCATCCTTATCAAAATGACTTTGTCCAAGACAAAGGTTGGAAAATCTTATCTTTTTACATCATCACCACTTTGAGATCAAGCTATATCAAAATCTATCCCTAGAATTACCCTTGTCCTAAAAATAACTTAGACTTCCTTATAAAGGATATTATTCTTTGTTTTCTTTATACCACTTGTTTTAGTTACAAAACCTGGACCACACTATGTCTCAAACACCTCATGGAGGGCCTTACACAAGGTCTAAGGCTAGAACACAACCTGATGAGTCATATATCAATTGATTTCCCACTTGGGAAACAAAGCAAGAGAACGATCCTTTTGTGAATACCAGTTCTGCTCTATTCATTGAACAACCCCATTGGGCAACCTTTTTCCAAGATATAACAGAAGCAGAGCTTGAAGATGTGGAGCAAGATACTTACTACATGAAAGTAGTTGATGTTGTTGTAGAGAGGAACCCTGAACGTTACTTAGCCATACGAATATAGAAGGGAGTCAAACTCCCTGCTGAATTCATGGTATCGACTATATGGCCCGAAAACCCTCTCGTAGGTCAAAACACTACTCAGCCTCCTCAGATACTACCTGTTGTCTCTCAGATCTTCCCACCACTGGTATTACCCACATTAACACCAATGATACCCAGTCAAATCAATGACACAAACCAGGCCAACACATCTTACACTCAAAGCATGACAGGCTCGTAACTAAGTGCACCCATAGTATGCCTCAACCTTTGGTCTCATGGCCAGGACAATCAAGCTCTCATGCTATGCCTTCCATCCCATCAAACACAAACTATTTTGAAACTATGCCACTGCTACAGTCAATTCACACTATTCTTGGGATCAACACCTCATGCCCACAGGGATCCATCTCTGCAAAAATGACTTACAGTCAATACCCACCCAAGAATACATCTTTGCCCATTCTGACATCAATCCAACCCCTAGAAATACAATCCTAGCTTTAGTTGCCTCAAATCCAACCCCTGCATCTGCAACCCCAGCTTTAGTTGCATCAAATCCAATCCCTACAACAGCAACCCCAGCTTTAGTTGCCTTAATTCTAACCCCCACAACAGCAACCCCAGCTTCAGTTGCCTCAAATCCAACCCCTACAACAACAACCCCAGCTTCAGTTACCTCAAATCTAACCCCTAAAGCAGCAATCCTAGCTTCAGTTACCTCAATTCCAAACTCAGCAACAACAACCCCAGCTTCAACCCCAACCTCAGCAGTAGTAGTATCAACCCCAATTTCAATCACAACATCAAACTCATCAAAACCCACCATGGGCTACTCATGTGCCCCCACTTACAAATCACTCAGTGGGAAATCAATATCAAGTCCCCAAGATGAAATCCTATGTTCATACTTAAGGGACACAGAGGCGTAGCCTCATACCCACTACAGCCCAGAGGAATGCCCTCACACACCAGCCTAAATATCAAACAGACATGTTAATGCAACAAATGCAAACCATGCAAACCCAAATGATGGATATGAAAAATTAGGGGCAAACTAAATCCTACACCATGGAGGATTTATACCCATACCCCTTTGACCATTCTCTCCACATTTCTCCATTCCCAAATCACTTCTCGGTACCAAAATTTGACAAATATAGGGGCAATACCAACCCTACTGAACATATCTAAGATTTTTTTGCTAGTTGTGTCAAAGTCACCCATGATGAGACATATTTAATGTAGCTATTCCCACAAAGCTTGGCAGGACCAGCAATGGAATGGTTCTCACATTTACCTCATGGCATTCAGTCTTGGGGAGAACTGGCTAAAAAGTTCATAGATCACTTCCATCATAACATCAAGCGCAAGGTCAGCATCAAGGACCTTTGTGATATTAAATAGAAGGATGGAGAGTCTTTTGTGAAATTCCTACAGAGATGGAGGAATACGGCAAACTACATAACATATGATGTGCCTGAACAAGACTTGATAGTCATGTTTGTTGACAATCTAATTCCAGACATGTCATTCACAACAGAGTTACAGTTAGCCCCAAAATTCACACAACTCATTGAATGAGGAGTTTGTTGTGAGAAGAACTTAGTCAAACGAGGAATCCTTGCAGATCCAACACAAACAAATACAAACAAAAATACAATGGACAAAGCTAAGTGGTGGAACAAAAACAAAAATGTCACTAGCGATGGTGTCATTGAAGTGAAGACAATCAACTATGCACAACCCAAGGTGTCACTGCAAGGTGCACCTATGGCCAACCAAAAACCCATAGGGCCCACTCAACAAGCATACACCCAAAACCAACCTCCTCCTGTACAAGCGGCCGCTGTGTTAAATAGTCAACAACAGAATCAACGCAGACCATGGTTTCAATTCCAACAATGAGATTTCACACCATTGGGAGAGCCGATAGAATCAACTTTACACAAGTTGATACAATCAAACACTATCACTCTCCCAAAAATTAGGGACTTTGAAAAAGATGAAAACAAACTAAGGTGGTATAATTACAAAGATTTCTGCGAGTTCCATCAGGTAAAAGGACATAAAACATCCAACCGTTACTAATTAAAAAATGCTATCCAAGACCTGATTGACATAGGGACCATCAATGTGACAAATACCCAAACCAAAGGCACAACTGATCACACTATTTTCAATGATACCTTTCATGATCAAAAGGGAAAATCTTCCGGGTCTAGTGTACCAGCAAAATAAGTCAACTATACATATGCCAATAGTGATAATGTTATCAATTGCATCAATCCTTCAGATAGCCTTGTGGCTACGATCACTATCAAAGACCAAGGTAAAAAATATGTTGTAACAATGCGTCACACCAGAGTCATCTTTCAAGGAGTACCATCCTTGTCTACTACATCGATCAATCCTAAAGAAAACTCAAATCCACAAATAAGCATAGTAGACCAACTAAAGCACACACCTACCCAGATCTCCATGTTTGACCTATTGTGCATATCTCCATAGCATAAACTGGCACTTGACCAAGCCCTTCAAAATGCAGCTATCCCAAGGGACATAACACCCAGGAGCTTCCAAATGATGGTTAATCATATAGCTACTAACAAACATGCCACATTCATGGACTGTTATGTCCACCGCATAAACCCCGGCATAATGATCCTTTGCACTTACTTGTCCAGGTCCATAAAAGTGCTATCCGTAGTGTCCTTGTTGATGGTGGAGCTAGGTTAAACATTTGTACTCTAAAGTGAATCAAGAAACTAGGCTATTCATAATCAAGCATCAATGTCATGAGGAGGATAAATATTAGAGCTTATAATGAGGAGGAAAGGTCCTCTAAAGGTATTATCATTCTACTTGTCTATATCGGTTGAGTGGTAAAAAATACTCCCTTCCAAATCCTAGACCTTGAGTTGGGATATAACATGCTACTAGGGAGACCCTAGATACATGAAATGAAATTTGTACCTTCAATGTACCATCAATGCATCAAGTTCCCACACACTAGGGAAAGGAAATCATATAGAGGGAGACCCCAATCCTTTCCAATACTGTAATGCTATCCAAATCAACACTAATAACTAGGAACCCTGAAGCCAAGATGCAAGCATCCCATCCTCTTTAGATTCCACTCCCAAGGATGTCACATGGACAATAGGAAAGATAGCCATTAACCAAAATACAAGTGTTCCCTCCTCTTCAAATTCAAATCTTCAAGATATCACACAGAAAGTAGACAAAATATCCATCACTAACAAAGGCTGTGGTGAGTATAGGTATGAAGAGGCTTTCACCATCATGCACATGCCTTAGAGCCCGAGAACTTATGGCATGCCACAACCTGTTATTACAATAAAAACTCCACAGCCTATTCTATTTAGATGTCCGCCCACAACCTTTGTCCAATGGGGAGACATAGCAGAAGAAAAGCCATTTGAACAAAGCATCAGTACCTGGTTATACCAAGACCCACTAGAGATATTCTGACCACCCCTACCCCTGTCAAACATTGGTAATGGTTATACAATGTTACAAAGATTCAGATACGATGGTACAACTGGGCTGGGGGCAAGACAACAAGGCATAATGGAGTTGTCTCTCCCGCTAATCCATAGAAACACAAGAGGGTTGGGCTATGGGAAACTAGGAAAACATCTGGTAATCCAAGACATCCAAGTCGATCAAGAAAAAATAGCAAAGATGCACTGAGGGCACAACATAGAACATGTCTTGATAAGGAACATATTAGCACAGTTGTTTCCCGCCGAAGAGAGAACTACACAAGGCCAAATAGACCTCCACATAGCAATCAATAATAACCAAGGAAGTGAGACATCTAATGAGCATTCTATTAAGACTGACTCCCATGAGTATGAGTGGAGATCCCTTCATGACTCTAAACCATCAATCCCATATTATTCCCCTCAGTCAAACACTATCATAAACCTAGAAGACTTATTTAACCAACTGACCATTACCGAACAACCCTGCATAGATAAGCATGTCATTTATCAAACCTCAAGTGGTGCATCCACATCACAGTCCAGTTTTGTGGGAACCATATTTGTAGTCCTTTTCAATCAACTAAAGTTAAACAACCATGAAAGTATTTGTCTTGTACACCCAGAGCCAATAGAGTGGGATCAACAAGGTCCCCCTGATTTAGATATCTTTGAGAATGATGAGGCTATTGCTGATTTCATGGGACTTAGGGAAGGCATTCCATCAGGAGACCACAAGGAAGGTTTCTCAATTGACCTCGACAGAGTGACATATTTTAGGGAGGCAACTCCTCTTTCCAGTCCACAAAAGAAAAAAGAACAAAAGAAGACGTATCTTCTAGCGAAAACCTCATTGAGGCACTAGAAGATGGAAAGAAGGAACTCCTCCCCTTGATAGAGGAGAAATCAACATTACTAGTGAAAGAAACAAAGGAAGTCAATTTAGAAGATGACAAGAACCCAAAGAACATATACTTGGAAAAATCACTCACCCCTAAGGAGAGAGAACAGTTCATCAATTTATTCAAGGAAAGGATGATCAATTTTGCATGGTCCTACTCAGATATGCCAGGGTTGGATCCAGAGCTAGTACTACACTATCTCCTATTGCTACCCAATGCCAAACTTGTCAAGCAGAAGCTGAGAAAGATGCATCCCTGTGTTGCATTGATAGTCAAGGTAGAGTTGAAAAAGCTCTTGGATGCTAAGTTCATAAGACCTATACCATATGCGGACTGGATATCTAACTTGGTACCAGTTACAAAGCATAGTGGTCAGATACAAATTTGCATAGACTTTAGGGATCTCAACATAGCTTGTCCCAAAGATGACTTTCCTTTACCCAACATTGATATGATAGTAGATCTAACTGTTGGACATCAGATGCTATCACTCATGGATGGGTTTTCAGGGTATAATAAAATAAGGATCGCACCAGAGGACCAACACAAAATAGCTTTCACATTTCCTTAGGGGATATATTGTTTGAATGTCATGCCATTTGGTCTAAAGAATGTCAGAGTGACATATCAAAGGGATATGACAACTATATTTCATGATCTCATCCACAAAACAATGGAAGATTATGTGGACGACATACTAGCCAAGTCAATACTTTGCAAGGATCATCTACAATTGTTGGGACCAATCTTTGATAGAATGTAGGATTTCAAGGTTTGTCTAAACCCAAAGAAATGTGCATTCGGTGTCACAATAGGAAAGTTACTAGGGTTCATAGTGTCACATAGAGGAATCGAAGTGGACCCAGTGAAAGTCAAAGTGATATTGGACATGCCTCCACCACCAAACCTGAGACAACTAAGAGGGTTACAAGGAAGGCTCCAATTAATCAGGTGCTTCATAGCTTAGCTAGCAGATAAGTTCCACCCATTCCAACATCTACTGCACAAAGATATCAAATTCATATGGACAGAGCAATGCGAACAAGCATTCCAAGTCTTAAAGGAATACCTTCTAAAGTCTCCTATATTGGTGCCACCAGTCCAAGGTAGACCATTGCTTCTATATATCTTAGTGATAGAGTCAGCATTAGGTGTACTCTTGGCACAACATGAGGACACAGGTAAAGAGAGGGCCATCTACTATCTAAGCAGAACATTGGTTGGATATGAGCTAAACTATACACCAATTGAGAAGTCATGCCTTGTAGTTGTTTTCTCTTTCCAAAAGCTAAGACATTATATGTTGAGTCACCAAACAAAGTTAATTTCCCATATTGATCCTATAAAGTACCTCCTAAGCAAAGCACCACTCACTGGATGACTAGCGAAGTGGGTAATGATCTTGAGTGAGTTTGACATTGAGTATGTAGATAGAAAGGCCATCAAAGGGCAAGTGATCGCAGATCAACTAGTAGAGGCACCCATTAAGGACCATCAGCCTATTACTTTTGACTTTCCTGACGAATCTATTATGACACTACAACCAGTGATCAAGGTATGGCAACTATATTTTGATGGGTTGTGCACAAACCATTGTGCGGGGGAAGGGATAGTGCTTATCACTCTAGATCATGATACAATTCCAAAGTCTTTCGAACACAACTTCCCATACACTAACAACATAGCAGAATATGAAGCACTGGTCATTGGTCTAAAGATAGAAATTCAATAGAGAATCAAGAACCTAAAGGTCTTTGGAGACTCACAGTTGATCATTAGTCAAGTCAACAATGATTATACAACCAAAGATGAGAAGCTCATACCATACAGAGCACAAATGGAAACACAACACACCAAGTTCCATTACATCTTCTTCGAGCAAGTTCCACGAGCACAAAACAAAGCTGCAAATGCAATGGCTGCCATAGCATCACTAATTGATATGCCAAGCAACGAAACAAGATTCCAATTTCTAGTAGAGAAACTCTTGGTGCCATCACACCGAGCATCTATCACAGAATCAACATGTGTCCTTGTTGGTCCTGAATCCCCATGGTACCAAAATGTCTATAACTATCTCCAAAATAGTGTCTTACCTCCCAACTTGTCCAGGAACTAGAGAAAGTCCCTCATCCACCAAGCGTCTAGGTATACCATCCTCTCAACCACTTTATATAGAAGAAGTCCAGACGGAACGCTACTACGATGTCTCACTTCCTCAGAATCCTAGAAAGCTTTGTACGAGGTACATGAAGGAATTTGTGGAACCCATGGAGGTGGAAATAGCTTAGCTAAGAAGATCATTCGCATGGGATACTATTGGCCCACAATAGAGATAGATGCACACAAACATGTAAAAAGGTGTACATAGTGTCAGATTCATGGAGACCTCAACCATGTACCAGCCCAGGAAATAAATCCTATTACATCACCATTTCCATTTTTAATGTGGGGATTTGACTTAGTGGGCAAAATTACACCTTCTTTAGTGAATGGACACAAATACATCATAGCAGCAACATAGTACTTCACCAAGTGGGTGGAAGCAATTCCTCTCACTTACATAACCGCAAAGCAAATAGCAATGTTCATACTTAACTACATTATCTGTCGATACGGGATCCCCAAAACTATCCTGAAAGATCATGGTACACCTTTCCAGAACAAGGATGTTGAAGAGTTATGAGAATAGTTCCATATCAAACAAGGGTTCTCCTCATTTTATTATCCTCAAGGGAATGACCAAGCCAAAGATACAAACATGAAAATCTTGAAGAAAATAGTGAATGAATTAGGGTGAGACTGGCATTTACAGCTTAGTTCCGTGTTATGGGCATACAGAAATAGTGTGAGAACACCTACAAGAGCCACTCCTTTCTCCCTTGTCTATGGATCAGAGGCACTATTTCCCCTCAAAGTGAAAATCCCATCCCTAAGGATATCATTGAAGAACCTGATTATAGATGAGGACTATAGAGTAGAAAGGCCTAGTGAACTGGAGTTACTAGATGAAAGAAGATAACATGCCTTCGATCACTTACAAGGATATCAGAATTGCCTCAAAAGGAACTATCATAAGAAGGTGAAGCCACAAAAATTTGAGGTAGGAGACCTTGTCCTCATAGAAAATCAAAAGAACCAAGCAGAGTGAGTCAAACCTGGGAAGTTAGAGCCTAACTGGCTAGGACCATTTGTGATTATCAGCTCTACTCAGAGTGGGGCATTCATACTGGCAACACCAGAAGGAAATCAACTCCTAAGCTACATCAAAAACATGTACCTCAAGAGGTTCTACCCTTGAGGTCTCTATGATTAAGGCACCTATCTACATATCCAGAAATACCAAAAAAATTAGAAAATACAAAATGTTACCTTGGTGAAAACCCGACAATCAGGTGCCTTGGCGACAAGCCAAAAAAAATCAAAAAGAAAAAAATTAAAGAGAAAAAAAAATTGCTCTCTCATTGAAAATCTGGCAAATAGGTGCTATTGAGTAGGTACCTTGGTGAAAACCTGGCAAATAGGCGCCAAGTGTTCAAATCCAGCTTCACCATCAATGAACTCCAAAAGCTTGAGAAGATTTCAAATGAAAGAATGACTAACCAAGCTATATCCAGAAGCCCATTCCCATTTAAGCACCAACACTTATCCATGGTTAGTACTAGTCCACCAGACTAGGGGGTGATTCTAAATATTTGGAAAAAATCCTAAAAATTGGAAAACTCATCAAAAATCCTAAAAAGATCAAATATCAAGAGAAAATCAATCTTCATCAAAAACATTCAAAAAATTGCAAAATCCAAAGCAATAAAAAAATCAACTCAATTATCAAGAGAGCAAAGGCAAATCACGCCTAGCCAATCAATGTCACAATCATGAGCTTTGTGAATCAGCATTGGGCTCATCTAACACAGCTTTATCAAATCTATCAAATCAATCAACAAGCAACTGGCGACCAAGCCAATCTATCAAATGTCACAATCATGAGCTTTGCAAACCAGCGTTGGGCCCATCTGACACAGCTTAATCAGCTACCAATATGATCAAATCAATCTATCAATTGTCAAAATCATGAGCTTTATGAACCAGCATGGGGCCCATCTAACACAGCTTGATCTGCTGCCAACACGATCACAATCAATCAATCAATCATATCAATCATCTTACGCAGTGATGGATACACTCAAACCAGACATGTTAGTCTTATATGAGTAATCTATTACTGAAACCAGACACACTCAAGCAATCAAGCCATCAAGCCTATCCGAAGAGTCAAGCCAATCAAGAGAATCCAACTGCATCGAGGAACCATCCAAAAAATGTTGACTAGGTCAGTCAGTAGGTTAGATGTCAGTCTATATTTTGGAGTTATGTTCTTACGCTACTCCAGGATCCACCATGTGAGGAGAGTAGCTATGATAGATCATGACTTATTTTCTTTGATTGATGTCTGTTGAATGTTTACTTTGATTTCAGGGCCATGATGATTTAGGATAAATGTGGTAGGTGCTATCACTTATCTAGCAGCTGCGTAGTTCCATAATTCGAGCTTAACTCTGGGAAAGAATTAGACATTCTTTCTCTTTTATTTTTCTTGTTTGGTTTTATAGAATCAAGAGCTCGTAGCGCTATACAGATGGAATCTGAGTATTTTGGAGTTCTATCTTGATTTCTATGGTCTTTCCCTTTTTATGTTGCAAACAAGAGCTCACGATGCTATCTAGATGGACTTTAGGGGCGTAGGAGTTCTATCTTGTTTGCTTGGCTTTCCCTTTCAAAAATCAAGATCTCACAGTGTTATCCAGATGGACTCTGGGTGCATAGGAGTTCTATCTTGGTTTCTTTGTTTTAGATTAATTCAAAGGACAAGCGACCCCAGATGGTCAATATCTGGGTGCTTTTGGCTCTCTTTCTTTTCAATCAGGGAACATAGTTGAACCCAGATGGTCAATATTTGGGTGCACTAGGTTCTCTTTCTATTCAATCTCTCTACTCATTCCGCTATCAAGAGGTTTTGGCGGTATCCAGGTGGTATGTGATCTGGATCATTTGACACTCTTTGGAATTTCAGAAAAATAAAAAAAAGATGCAATGATGACAAATATTGGAAACAGGGCCAGTGACTTGGAAAACTCATCCTTTCTATCACATCATATCTATCAAAAAAGAAAAAATTTCCTTTCTATCATTCCTTATCTATCAATCAATCCCAGAGATTACATTCCAAACTAACTTCCTTCTAACTAACACATGCATTACTCAAAAATTTTGTGCATGGTAGATTGCATTCATTTATTGCATAAGAAAAATTGAAAACATGTGCATAGTAGATCATATAATCAATGCAACCATCATCAATAAAATCATAACTAACATAGGAATGCATTCATCATCATCATATAGTGATTCACTTTTTCAACAAATTAATGCTCATCTGACACATTTTCTATGCTTAATTTGTTGAGGTGGCATATAGTCCACTTGCTATCACTGGGACAAGCTGGGGTAGGATAAAATCCAAAAATTCTTTGATACACCGCGACAAGTCACATCGCATCAAAGAGAGGCAAATGTAGACACCCAAAAATAGACAGGCTTGCGACTTTACATTAAAAACACTAATTTTCATCTATTAATTAATGGTTTTTTAATCATTAATTAATCATCTATTTTCCTCTAAATTCATTCGCCAAATCAACTAATCAAATTCCCAAAATTAATTAAATAATTAATTTTATTTAATTAATTAACCTTAATTGATTAATTACCATTAATTAATTAAATAAATTCAATTTCCTATAGTTTAAATTCAAATATTTAAACTTACTAATTAAATTCTTCCAATTAAATAAATTTCAATTAAATTAATTTAATTTCATTCGATAAAGCAACTCTAAATAAAAAAGAATTTGATTATCTCACATGTTGAAAACTTTAATGAAATAAATGAATTAAATATTCATTTATCTTCAAAGAGATAACTCCAATTAGATCACATGGGTTACTCCACCCATCTCTCCAGTTCACATGGGTAACTTCACCCACCTCTTCAATTCAAAAAGGTAACTCACAATTAGCTCTTCAGTCAACCAAAATTTGTCTCTTTAAAAATTGAAGAGGCGGAGTTTACTAATGGTTTCTCCAATTCCCTTTGATCTCAACCGTTCATCTCCCTATCTCTGGGATTGATCTCAATCATTCATTTCATCCCCAATTCCTATATAATAAACCCTTCATAACCATTTGAAGGATCTAGGATTTCAAGCTCTTGTGCACCATTACTATGTTAGTTTGGTTCTAGCATTCAAGCCATCTTACGATCACATATCCGTTTCAATTAGCAAATTCTTGATGCTTCTCAAGTCACAGACGCTGCCCACACCAATACTGAGCATCAAGAACAACATTTCAGAAGGAGTAGAGAGAGACAATAGAAGCTTCAAGTGCTTCGGGGTTTGCATTTATTTGTTTTCCTTTCTTGTGCTTGTACATTTTATTGATCACGTTTCATTGTTATTCATTTTAGTAGTATTGTGTGCTTGGATTTATATCATTTGTAAAACCTTTGCAACTAACCCTTGCCTTTAGAAAACTTGGAAACCACGAATCACAAGAGGAGGCGTACACTTTCAATCCAAAACAATAGAATATTTGGAAACTCTGGGATTATTGAGATTTTTGAAATTAATGGTGACTTTATACTTACCTGTGAATCTCTTAATTGAATCAATGTACCTCGTGTATGATTCACTTTGATCTTCAGCTGCGATTGCGAGAATAGCCCTTTGTTGTGATCGATAGTTGATGGTTCTCCTTCTTGCAGCTCTTAGTGCTCTAGCACTTGGTATGTGTCTGATTACCTTTTTTTTCATTCACTGTCAGTAAGCCTTGCACAAAAACAAAGAAAACAGGCACAAAAGTGGCTTTTGGGTCGATTGCGGCACTTTGTCTTCAATTGCGGTATCTTCTAATCAATTGCGGTAGAATGTTGATGATTGCGGAAAGATGCATTTGATTGCGGCACAGATTGGGCAATTGTGGTACAATACAGGCAATTGCAAAAAACAACAAGTAATTGCGGTCAAATACAATCAATTGCGGCACAATACTAGAGGACAGAAAGACAAAAAATGATAGAATAATGGTGCAAAATCCTTCAATCAATTACGGTATTAAACAAGTCAATTGTGGCACCGTTTTGTCAATTGTGGCAGAATAGCAGCGATTGTGAAATAACACAGATATCGAGAAAAAGATAGATTTTTAGATCTGCAACCATACGGTCGTGGCTAATTAGTTCTGTCTACTGCCTGCAAGAAATATTTGTGCTGTTTAATTCATGTCGGGTTCACCAAAATGTATGCCTCCTCCTCTCGTGACTCATGGTTCCCAAGCTTTCCAAAGGCAAGGGTTAGTAGAAATGGTTTACAATGACATAAATCCAATACACAAAGCTACGAATAATGAATAACTTGAAACGTAACCAATAAAATATACAAGCAAAGAAAGGAAAACAATTGAATGCAAACCCCAAAGTGCTTGAAGCTTCTATTTTCTCTCTCTACTCTTTCTGAAACACTATTTTTGATGATCAGTATTGGTGTGGGAAATGTCTATGACTTGAGAAGTGTCAAGAATTTGCTAATTGAAATGGGTGTGTGATCGCAAGATGGCTTGAATACTAGAACAAAATTGATGGAGTAATGGCGCATGAGAGCTTGAAATCCTAGATCCTTCAAATAGTTATGAAGGGTTTATTATATAGGAATTAAGGATAATATGAACAGTTGAGATCAATCCCAGAGATAGGGAGATGAACGGTTGAGATTAAAAGGAACTAGAGAAGCCATTAGTAAACTCCACCTCTTCATTTGGTAAAGAGGAGGTAGAGTTTGGTTGACTAAAGAGCTAATTGTTAATTACCTTTTAGAACTGAAGAGGTGGGTGGAGTTACCCATGTGAACTGGAGAGATGGGTGGAGTACCCCATGTGATCTGATTGGAGTTATCTCTTTGAAGATAAATGAATATTTAATTCATTTATTTAATTAATGTTTTCAACATGTGAGATAATTGAATTCTTTTTGATTTAGAATTGCTTTATTTGATGAAATCAAATTAATTTAATTGGAAGAATTTAATTAGTAAGTTTAATTATTTGAATTTAAACTATAGGAAATTGAATTTAATTAATTAAATCAAATTAATTATTTAATTAATTTTAGGAATTTGATTAGATGATTTGGGAAATGTATTTAGAAGAAAAAAGATGATTAATTAACGATTAAAAAACTGTTAATTAATAGATGAAAATTAGTATTTTTAATGTAAATTCGCAAGCCTGTTTATTTTTGGGTGTCTACAACCTCGTTTGACTAGGTTTTGCTCACAGTGAACTCCTCATTCGATGAGTTTCTTGAAGTTAGGATCTGTTGTAAATGACATATCTAGAATTAGATTGTCGATGAACATGAATATGAGGTCTTTCTTGGGTACACCATACATAATTATGTTTGCAGTGTTCTTCCACCTTTGGAGGAATTTTACAAAGGACTCTCAATCTTTTTGTTTGATGTTGCAGAGGTCCTTGATGCTGACCTTGCGCTTGATGTTATGATGGAAGTGAGCAATGAATTGTTTGGCCAACTCAGCCCAAGACAAAATTCCATGAGGTAAGTGTGAGAACCATTCTATTGCTGGTCCAACTAAGCTTTGTGGGAATAGTCACATTAGGTATGTCTCATCATGTGTGACCACGATGCAACTAGCAAAGAATTCTCGGAGATGCTCAACAAGGTTGGTGCTGCCCCTATACTTATAAAATTTGGGTACTGAGAAATGAGTAGGGAATGGAGACATAAGCAATGAATAATCAAAGGGGTATGGGTACAAATCCTCTGCGGTGTAGGACTTGGTTTTCCCTTGATTTTGCATGTCCATCATTTGGGTTTGAAGATTCTGCACTTGCTGAATTAGCATGTCTATTTGAGATTGAAATACACTGGTGGCATTGAATTTTTGTGCCATTGCAAGTATGAGGCTATGCCTTTGTGTCCCTTGAGTTGGGACATATGATCTAGCCCTTGGGACTTGATATTGGTTCCCCAAAATATGATTCTGATACTGGGGCATCTGATTGGCCCAAGATTGGTTTTGTTGTGTTTTTTGTTGGGGTTGTTGCTGAAGCTGGTGTTGGGGTTTTTTTTACTGGGGTTGTTGTGGTCCTTGTAGGATAAAATGAGTAGCCTTGGGTGGGCATTGACTAAAAGTCAGACCCGTAGATATGGATACCTGTGGGAGTGAGGTATTGAGCCCAAGGCTAGCAGGGACTAACTATAGTAGTGGAACAATCACAAAAGGGTTGCTTCTTGTTGGCAAAATTAAGGACATAGCATGAGAGATTGATGGAAAAGGCCATGAGGCTGAGGGTTGAGGCACACTAGTAACCATGGGTGTACTTAGTTGGGAGCCTATCATGCTTTGCATGCAATATGTGCTAGCTTGATTTGCAGAGCTAGTTTGATTGGACACAGTCTGTGATGATGTTGTTGTCATCAAAGATAGAAGTATTTGGGATATCACAGGTTCCATTTGTGTGGGTTGAGTAGTGTTTTGAACTACGAGAGGGTTCTCGGGCCATATGGTTGAGACATTGAATTTGACGAGGAGTTTGACTCCCTTCTTAATCAATATGGCTAAGAAACATTAGGGATTTCTCTCTACAACAACATCAAAAAAATATGCGAAATAAGCATCTTTCTCTATGTCTTTGAGCTCCTCCTCTGTGACATCATGGAACAATGTTGGTCTACGAGGATTCTCAATGAAAAGATAAGGACTAGTATTTTTGAAAGGGTCATCCTCTCGCTCTTGTTCCAAAGGGGGAAATCAGTTGATACAAGACTCATTAAGTTGAGTTTTAGCCTTCGAGCTAGTGTAAGGCCCTCCATAAGGTGTGTGAGACATAGTGTTGTCTAGATTTTGTGACTAAAACAAGTGATATAAAGCAAACTAAAAAGGATAAACTTTCTAGGAAGGTCTGAGTTATGTTTGGACAAGGGTAACCCTAATGATAGATGTTGCTTTATCTTGATCTCAAAGACTTGATGATGTAAGAATAAGATTGTCGACTATTGCCTGGGACAAAGTCATTGATAGAGATATGATGATTTATGAGATAATGGGATCAAGATATTTTGAGTCTAAACTTTGAACTAACAATGCTTGGACGATAATCATGGTTTTAAAGAATGGATAATCTTTAAAGTTTAGAGATTCACACAATGTTCTTCACATTTTTCTAGGATAGACACCGATATTTTACACAAAATGAGGAGTCTTTTCAAGGTTTTTAGAAAAAAATAGGTGTTTTAAAGTCTCTAGTTACGTGCGGCAAAACTCCACCAACTGCAGTAAAGTGATAATTTAATTGTAGTAATCTATCACCGATTACGGTAATAAAAAGGTCAACTACAGAAATAAAATAGATGATTACGACATTATTCTATCAATTGCAGAAAAATGTGGGCAATTGTGGAAAATGGGAGACAATCTAGAAAAATTTCAATTTGGCTCCATTGTCTGATAAAATCGAGTTTTAGGAACAAGGCTTCTGATTTGCAGAATAGGTTTAATGTTGGCACCCTAGACTTTTAACATGTTGGACTCATTTTGATAATTTTGATGTTTGGTTTGCATTTTGAAGAATAAACAAAGAACAAGCACAATGGATAATGTGTTTTGTAATCTACCACAGGTTTTGATACAAGGTCAAACAGATTAATCTAAGGCAAATTTGGCTTTCAAATACAATGTTATAGGCCCAATGCTTGAATGTTTGTTAGCTGAAACATCAAGTGTCACACTACTAAGACACGAAGGTCCACAACATAGGTGCTTGTGTTTTTGCGATTGCCAGATATTGTTACTGTGCTAGTGAAGATCTCTTTTACTAACACAATACCCTGGAACACATATGTTGGGAATCTTGGGGGTAAATTTTGCAACCCCTTGCACTATAATAAGGTATTTGTTTGGAGGTGAATAGGGTTGGACTCTATTTTAACAAGGTTGTAGTAGGGTCCGTGGCGTCTATCCAATGTGTGACTCACTTAAGAGCCTAGTTGATCATGCTAGATACTTAGGGTTACTTCACCCAATCTAGACTATCATCAACACACCTCACCCAAGCTTGGCTAGATATAAAATGAAATTTTGGTTTGCATCTTCTTTATATACCGATCGGAAGGATTAACAATTTAAGGTCATTCTTTGAGGAAGGAGTGCATTCCCCAGACATGCCTTTCTAAAAAATTATAAAGGTTTTTAATCAAACAGATTGTTCAAGTGCATCAAAGACTCAAGTCGCAAGGTTAATCGATTAAACCCCAAAGATTGAAATGTGAACTAAGCTAATCACCCATACAAACTTAAGTGATCAATTTTAAAGCCCAAAGTAGGTGATGATTTTCTTGTTCAATTTTAATGCACCAAATTTGAAATGTTGTTTTCCTTTGTTCTATTCTTAACCTCCACGTCAATTTTTAAGCACCAATTTGGAAATGTGAGGTTCAAGATGTTTGCATGCAATGTTCTTTTTAAGCACTAAAATGACAAATGAGTTAATTTTAGTTGCTTTTTTTAAACTTCTCCTTGCCACAAGCTATCAACAAATGTGATTAGTACCAAAAAATCCTCTAATTAAGAATTGAAGAATAACCCACAACTATGAAATTGTTAAGACCGCTAAGACTAATTGTGACTTTTTGCTTAGCTGGGAAACGTTTGATAGAATCTAGGTATTTGTTGTATGCTTCGCTTTGATCTTCCATTGCGATGGCTAAGATGGATCTTTGTTGCATTCAATACTTTGTGGTCCTTACAACCGCTCTTAGTGATCTAGGACCTAGGATGCGTCTGATTATCCTTTTGGCCATTCGTTATTGATCAATCCTGCAAAAAATAGAGAAAACAATCAAATTATGACAGAAAATAGTGATTTTCAATTAGATTTGCAATAAATATGTCAATTGCGGTAATCTTTTGTCGATTGTAGCAAACTTCTGTCAGATGCGGAAATATTTTGTCAATTGTAGGAAAGCACTTTTAATTATGGTTGAATGCTGTCGATTGCGGCACAGAACGGTCAATTGCGGTAAACTCTGTGTGATTGTGGTAAAATGGTGTCGATTGCGGCATAGATCGGTCAATTGTGACATAAAAAAAGAAAACAAAGTATTGAATAATGACAGAAAATAATTGCAAAACCCTTACAACGAGTGTAACAATAAATCACATGATTGCATAAATCTTCCGTCAATTATGGTAAAATGCCAGCGATAGTAAAATTACAAGTATATCAAGAAAAACATGAAAAAATAATTCTGAAACTATACGACTGAGGCCAAAAATTTATGTCTATCATCTACAAATGATATTTGGGCTATTTGATTCACACCGGGCTCACCAAAATGTACGCGGGATCAAGATCTGTTACCTCTAAATTACGAGGGGTTAGTAGCATTGATTTGCAATGGGGGAAATAATTCAAATAAATACTAAGAATGAAACTATGAATCAATAAAATAACAAGCAATAAAGCAGGTACACAAATGAATGCAAACTAACAAGGCTTGAATATTTTATTGTCTCTCTCTACTCCTTCTGAAACACTATTTGTGTGATGCTTAGTATTGGTGTGGGCAACATCTATGAATTGAGAGCGTCAAGAATATGCTATTGAATGATTTGATCACAAGATGAATTTATGCTTGAAGCAATCTGACAGAGTAATGGCGCACGTGAGCTTAAAATCCTGGATCCTTCAAATGGTTATGAAGGGTTGATTATATAGAATATGGAAATGATATGAATGGTTGAGATCAATCCCAGAGATAGGAGGATGAATCATTGAGATCAAAGGGAACTAGAGAAGCCATCAGTAAACTCCACCTTTTCAACTGGGAGAGAGGAGATAGAGTTTGTTTAATTGAACAACTAATTATGAGTTACCTTTAGAACTAAAGATGTAATTTGGAGTTACCTTTTTGAACTGAAGAGGTGGGTGGAATAACCCATGTAATAAGTGTATGCACCCTAAAATGGTTGCCTAGACTATGGGCCCCCATTTATCATTTTATCAATTTATCAAATTCCTGAATCAATGCTTTGCAACATTTTCAATTCAAATCAATTTCCTTGAACAAATTGTAATTAATTCAATTATTTCAATATTTCCTAAGGTTTGATCATTTTTATTTAATTAAAAGATTTAATCTCCCTTTTAATTAAATAAAATTCATCTTATTTAATTAAATTAAATTTCTCCCATTTAATTAAATAAAATTCTTCTAATTTATTTAATTAAAAGTAAACCCCTCTTTTAATTAAATAAATAAAAATCCCACCTAAAGCACTTTATTTGATGAAAAAGAAAATAAATTAAATAAAATTAAATAAAAATCCCTTTTTCTTCACATCTTCCTAAGTGGTGGGATTTTTGTCTCTTAAGCATAGCCTTTGATTTTTGCCTCTTAATCTCAACCGTTCACTTTCCTTTTAAAGGAGACCTCTCCTCATTCATGATCATCTTTTTCATAGTATTGTTATGCTGCAGGTTTGGAGAGCAATTTTGGAGGAGGATTTGAGCACTCAAGCTTGGATATTGCAACTTCTCTTTTCTTGTCTTCTTCTTGTATACATGGCTATTCATGTAGATTAGATTCATATTAGATTAGCTTGCATATTTCCTTTCATAGATTAATCATGCATTGTTATCATTTAGATTAATTTCCTTTTATGCATTGCAATCATATAGAGTAGATCT
>MU227003.1:2669423-2679889 GCA_018584345.1 Thuja plicata
TGTTATTATCTTACTTGGTTGGGTCTTCAACTTTGATTGGTACTTTCTCTTTTGAGATTGGTGGTCATTGTTGTTGATGAACCTTGGGTGAGGTGATTTCAAATTAGTGGGTCAATTAATCTTGTTTTCTATGTTTGGGTGAGGTGAAGAGGCTAGAGGATTATGCTCTTTTCCCTTTTAGGAGAATCAAAAACTTGGAACCCTTGAATACAAACCAAGTCCCCATGTGCTCCATGTTGTGATTCTTCCTTGTTAGAGAGGGTTAACCGTAGTGGACATTCCCTTTATTGGGTAAACCATGTGGATGGAACCTCAAGCGGTAATAGCCATTTTCGCCATGGTAGAAATAACCGCTATATAAATTCCCTTATGGAAGAAATGTCGATGGGTGTAATTTCTTGTGGGTTGTTAGATCTCCTCAGCAACTCCTGATTGATTAAATTCTTGGACTGTGTCAAAACCTCAGTGCATCGGGATTGGATTTAACCCACTTGAGATTGTAAAAGTTGCAGAGTCAAGCCATTACTAAGAACCATAGTGCAACCAAATTTTTATTTTCTAGGACTATGTGCGTGATTGGAAAACATTTGAGAACATACCCAAGTAACATTCTTATGGAGTAGAAATACTATGACACTATCCATGTTCATGTGCAAGGTTGCTTTGTCCCTTGCTTATTGTTTGAAGACATTGATTGCTTGAACTCCCTGATTGCTATCTTGCATGCCTAATTCATGATAAATATGTTAATGCATCTAGTTGGTTATTTAAAAAAATCAAAATCTGAGTTCTGTGTCCTTTCCTCGCGCAAGAAAATTGTTTCTTTGCGCCGTTCGCTGCGTTTCCTCACGCGGCTATCTGAGAATCTTTGTGCAATATTTTGCAAACTTGCTATCAGTTTGCTGTTTCTTGTCACACCAGTCTGGTCTTTCCTCATGTGTTTGAGCATTTTCTCATGCGATCCTGCGCAAATCCTCATGCAAGAAAGCATTTCCTCACGCGAAAATGCCTGCTAGTGAGTTGTTTGCTGTCATTTCCCGCTTGCTTGCTTACTTTCTTCCCTGCCATTTTTGGTTTTCTAGGTTGATCCGGGTTAGATTGGATTACTTACCCTACTGTTAGAAGCTTGTTTAGCTTAGGATTCTTGCATTTTGACCTCTTGGATTAGCAATATTTGATTTCATAAGTGACCTTGGTTGGAAGCTTGGTGAGCTAGTAACCATCCCTGTTGAAAAGATAAACCTTTAGATTCTTTGACAACACACTTGGAGAGTTTTGGTAGTCTCTTGTCCATCCACTTCCATACAATTTCAATTCCAATTTCAATTAATTTGGGTAAGATCATTCTCCTGATCCATAATGTGCTAGGGTATTCACCCGAATTTATTGGGCACCTCTGTGGCAGTGTTGGCTTACACCTCTTTTGCAAATTTTCTATCTTATCACTTCTTTTTGGACAAGTTAGTGCCTTTTCTATCCTAGTTTGGTACCAAAATTTCTTAGGGTAATCCTATCAGCTAGTACCTTTTCTTTCATGCCAATTACAACAAGATATCAAGTAAATCAAGGAAAATGACCTCAAGTGGTTTTTAACCAATTACCCCTAGTTCAAACTCACCAAAGACATAAGGGAAAAGAACCCATATTTGATCAATCACCTAGGAATACTTTGGAAGTGTGGTTTCATTCCAAGAGTCATCTTAGTGAGTTGGGTATCCCCTTAGAATCTTCTCATTCTTCTATGGATATGAGTCACACAATGACTCAGAGAGAGAAGGAAGCTAGAGTTAAACATTGTGAGGATATGTTTGCAAAGAGTAGAGATGCTATTTCATTCAGTGGTTCCTCTCATGGAAGTAGACCAACCTCACCCCTTATTTCAACAAGATATCTAGATGCACACCAAAGGGATGAGAGAGAGAGAGGTAAGAGACATGCTTATTAACATAACCATTCCCAATGTGAAAGCCAACGTGGAGAACTTTATGATACTCATGTCAATACAGCTTATACCAAAAACTTGTTTCAAAATTAAAGACCAAGCTCACCTACCAATTACATGAGTGATAGAATCAAGAGGATTGAGCATGAAAAGAAAGCTTTCGAAGATGAATGAGCTCATAAGGAAGAACAAATTAGATGCCTAGAGATGGAGAAACAAACTTTGATAGAAATGGAAAGGTAAGCCTTTAAAGAGGAGTGAGATAGTCTCTTGGCTAGACAACTCAATAATCTCTTCAATAATATGCATGTTAGTGGTGGAAATAGTTCTCCTCTATCCACTCCTCCTAGGACTCCATGAAGTAGGAGACATTCAAGCTCACCATCACAATCTCCTAGCCCTAGAGGAAGAAGAGTTTCAAGACATGATCATTATAGAAGACAAACCCCTCCTAGGAACTCAAGGCCACCTTCCCAACATTCTCATTATGGTTCACAATATGGAAGTGGTAACTCAAGCTTTGATCGTACCTCCCAAGACTTTATGCAAATGCAACAAGAACCACTTTTTCAACTGTATGTGGAGAAAAACAAGGATAAGTTCCTAGAGAGTCTAATAAACAAGGGTGCTAGAGTCCCTTATAAATTTGATGTGGATAGAAAGATTAAGAAGCAAGGTCCATCCCAAGAGGAGAAGCTTGATGCAATGCAAAGAACAATAGACCAGATGTCTGCACCTAAGAATTCTTTCTCATTGGACTCAATTTTTCCTAATCCTTTTGATAAGAGTGTTGACATGAAAGAATTTCCTAGAAGGGTTGAAATTCCTCAATATGACAAATATGATGGGAGTGGAGATCCCCATGATCATGTCCGTCAGTTTTATACCACAAGTTTTGAGTTCCATCAAGATGACTCTTATCTCATGAGGTTGTTCCCACGAAGTCTTAAGGGTCAAGCAATGGAATGGTTTACTAAGATAACTCCCCCTGTTAAGACTTTCAAAGAGCTTGTTCACAGATTTGTTCAACACTTTGCATACAATGTTTCAAGATCTATCACCTTGTTGGACTTATGTAGCTTAAACCAGAATCCTTTATTACCTTCTTGCAAAGGTGGAGACAAAAATGCTCTTGCTATTATAGAACTATTCCTAACAATGAAAAGATTGACATTCTTGTTAGTAATTTGGTCCCCAAAATGTGGTATGAAGTTAAGAAAATGGTTTTTGATTCATTTGGCACCATGGTTGAAACCGCATGTAGAATTGAGTATGTTTTAAAAGAACAAGGAATTTTGACTAAACATGGAAGTAACAACAACACTGGTCAAAACAACAACTCTAACAAGGATAAAGGGAAGAGCCAATATTGGAATAGGAAAAAACAAGTGGTTAATGATGGAGTTGTGGATTCCTCCCAACCTAGAGATCAACCTATGCTACATTTATCTAGTAATGTTCAAGCTGTGAAGCTCAATACATCCAATCAACAAGAAAGTAAGCCAAGCTACCAAGGTAAGCCTAAGAGTGAAAAGTGTCAACTTGCAAAACTTGGTGAATCATATGAGGATATTTTAAAGAAACTTATGGCTAACAATTTGGCATAGCCTCTTGACGCTGTAAATTTTTGTATACCAGAAGTTAAATTACATTTGTGGAAGGAGAAATCCTATTGCATATTTCATAATGGTATTGGACATGATGTTGAACACTGTTGGAGACTCAATAATATCGTTCAAGATCTCATTGAGAGTAAACAAATTACAATAGATGGATTGAACACCAATGTTGATCATAAGGCATTCAAGGAACCTTTGCCCAAATATGAAAAGGGGGAAACCTCTAAAGATAAGAATGACAAAGATGAGACCAATTATACTTACAAAGATGCGGAGAATGTTATCAATATGCTTGAAGTTGTTGAAGAAAATGTTAATATGATGAGTGGGAGAGATCCTTATGGTTACGATCTAGATGAAGACTCTCCTCCTATTTTTGATAGAGAACCTGTTGTGGTGCTAAGGGGTCCCAACTCTAGAAGGTCATCTCAAGCCCTTAATGCTGTTACCCAAAGTCAAGGTCCCATTGTCATTAGAGGACCCAATTCAAGCCAATCCAGTAAACCTAAGCAAGTGACATCCAATCCTATCACCTTGAAGCCAGCTGTTAATCCTAAGTCAAATTACAATCTTGTTGATCAGTTACAAAGAACCCCCCCTTAGATTTTGATCTTTGAGCTCTTAGAGTTGTCCCCTAGACATAAAAAAATCCTTGAGGATGCTTTGCACAAAGAAAATGTCCCCAATAACTTAGATATTGATCAATTCCAGAATATGGTTAATTACATTGCTAGCCCTCATTACCTTACATTTTCAGAAGATGATGATAAAGCTTTGAGCCATCCACACAATCTTTCCCTTCATATTGAGGTTATGATCCATCACACCCGTATTAGGCACGTGTTGATAGATGGGGGTGATGGGCTTAATATTTGTTCTTTTAGTCTTTTGAAAGAATTGGGTTATTTTGAGAAAGTCATTGATACCAGAAAAAGGATTACTATCAAAGCCTACGATGAGGTAGAAAGAATTTCCAAGGGGTTGGCCATCCTTCCTATTAGGATTGGCCCTATTTTAAAAGACATTGTATTTCAAATAGTTGATGCTAGACCCCTTGCCTATAGTATATTACTTGGTAGACCATGGATTCATGATATGCAAGCAGTGTCATCTACCTACGATCAATGTGTTAAGTTCCCCTACAATGGAATATAGATTTGTATACCTGCGGATAACACTTTATCTGTTAATTCAATTTCAGCAGGGGCTCATGTTCCCCTCAATAGAGAAGCCAAATATTTTGATGCTACCTTGGCTAAATGCAAAGATAAGTCTAAGTCAGTAGACCTTGGTATGGGGGGTATCAAGTCAACTCCCTCACCACATTTCTAGTTTCACCTCGGTCTTATGGCAAGCCTTTAAAAGAAAAGAAACCTTCCTCTTTAGCTATGACTTTATTTGGCAAATTTGTAGAATCATCAGTGTCTATTCAAAATGAGAAAGATGAAACATTTGTTAGAGACTGGATCTATAGGGTATACTTTTGTCAAAAAGATGGGCTATCCCAGATATGGCCCTCTTAATCACAATTTGGATGCTAGGTTCGAACCTCTTGATCATGCTCAATTTGGATGCAAGTCTAAGAAGCCACCTGGCCTAAGATTTGAGAATTGCAACAAGCATACTAATCCTCTATTTGAAAAGTTGGATAGTGATGATGAACCAAAGTATGTACCTAATTTGACAAATCAAAAAGATATGTGTGAATATTGGGTCCCTTCCACTACTCTCCTTTGGGGAGATTCAGATATTTCAGTCACCCATACATCAGTTGCAACTTTAGAACAAGAATCAGATATAGAAGATCTTTGAGAGAGCGTCAATGAAAGAATCTTGTTCGTTTAATGGAAAGAGAAAGTGCTACTTTTGATGAAACTGGACCTTCTACATCACAATGTCCCAAACCTTCATGGTGTAAGCATCCTAGTCGCATTTCAGATACAAGTTCTAATGAGTATGAATGGGACTCTTTTTTAGGGCCCTCAATAGTTGATAGAGATATTGATGTTATTCACACTTTTAGTTCTCAACATGAGGTAGCCAACGAGTCACATGTAGGATTGGAGGTTTTGAACCCACATGTTTCCTTAGTGGATAATTCTTTGTTTGTTAGGATAAATCCCGATTTGGGTAGCTTAGAGGGATACTTGACAGACTCTGACTCTTCAGTCACCAATGATAATATCATTCATATTTATAGCCTTGAACCAGCCATTGATTTACCTCTTGTTTATCCTGACCTCATTGATTGGTCCCAACGCTATCAAGAACCCGAGCTTTTAACATTCCAAAATTATTATGAGATAGCTTGTTATCTAAAAGCCATTGAACCCGTAGTCTCTTCCACCAGTGAACTGGCTACTAGTATGACAGAGCCAGACAACAAGTACCTTAGTCACAAGATAAAAAGAAAAAGAAATAAAAAGAATAGGTGTTCTGATGGAGAAAACCATTTTGTGGCGGTGTCAGAACCAAAAAAAATTAAAAAGAAATGACGTATCCAAGGGTGAAAACCTCTATGAGGCACCTAAGGATGAGGTACTTGATCGTCTCCCTAGCTATTTTTAGGATAGTTCTTCAGTGCTTATTGAACCAACACAAGCAGTTAATTTGGGTATGGATTAGACTCCACAAATAGTACACTTGGCTGAGTCCTTGTCACCAATAATAAAAGAAGCTTATACTAAGTTCTTACAGAAGAAGAAGATTAATTTTTCATGGAATTATTTAGATATGCCATGATTGGACATAAATCTTATCTTGCATCACTTATCTATAGCTTCAAATGTCGAACCAGTTAAACAGAAATTGAGAAAGATGCATCCTCACATAGCTCTTCTAGTCAAAGCAGAATTAGAAAAACTCCTTGGTGCAAAATTTATAAGAGCTATTGCCTATGCTGAATGGATATCGAACATTGTACAAATTTCCAAACATGATAAATCCATTTGAGTTTGCACAGATTTTAGAGATCTCAATAGAGCATGCCCAAAGGATGATTTTTCACTCCCTAACATAGACATGATAGTGGATATGACTGCGGGTTATGAGATTTATTCCTTGATGGATGGCTTTTTTGGGTACAATCAGATTAAGATAGCTCCTGAAGATCAAGAAAAGACTGCATTCACTTATGCATGGGGTACCTATTGTTGGAACATTATTCCTTTTGGATTAAAAAATGCAGGAGCTACTTATCAACAAGCTATGACAACTATTTTTCATGAGATGATGCATAAAAACATGGAAGATTATGTGGATGACACCTTGGCCAAGTCTAAACAATGAGATACACACTTAGATGATTTGGAAGTAATTCTAGATTGCATGGAACAATTTCAACTAAGGTTAAATCCTAAAAAGTGTGCATTTGGAGCCACATCTGGAAAATTACTTGGATTCATCATTTTAGCAAAAGGAATATAGGTAGACCCTGAAAAAGTTCAAGCAATCATAGATATGCGACCTCCTAAAAACATTAGTCAAATGAGGAGTCTTCGGGGATGTCTTCAATCTATAAGGAGATTCATTTCCCAACTGGCAGATAGAGCTCAACCCTTCAACAAGAACTTACATAAAGGAGTCAAATGTGTTTGGAATGAGGATTGTCAAACAAGCATAGATCAAATCAAGAAGTACTTGGCAAATCCTCCCATTTTAATGCCTCCTATCCTATGGAAACCACTTATTCTATACATTTCAGTGAAATAATATTCCTTGGGGGCATTACTAGCTCAACTTGGTGAAAATGGGAAAGAAAGAGGAATATACTACATTAGTCGTACTCTTGTTTCATATGAGGTTAATTACACTAGCATTGAGAAAGCTTTCCTTGCTATTGTGTTTGCTTCCCAAAAGTTGCGACATTACATGCTTGCGCACACTATACACCTCATAGAAAAAATAGATCCACTCAAATACTTGCTAAGTAAGGCTTCCCTCATAGGTAGACTTGCTAAATGGATGATGATACTTTCAGAGTTTGACATAGAGTACATTGAGCATAAAGAAATCAAAGGACAAGCCATAGCAGATCAATTGGCTGATTTCCCATTACAAGATAATGCACCTATTCAAGTTGAATTTCTAGATGAGCACCTCATGTACATAACTGAAAGAACATGGAGGATATTATTTGATGGATCTTTTATACAAAATGGTTCAGGAGCTAGTGTGTTGTTTGTTTCTCCTCATGGGTACACGATTCCTAAATCTTACAAGTTATTGTTCCCATGTACAAACAACATTGCTGAGTATGAAGCTTTAACAAATGGACTTAAGATGGCCATCAAATGGAGAATCACAGAGTTACACATCTATGGGGATTCACAGCTGATAATCAACCAAGTTAATGACAAATATCAAACAAAACATGAGAAAATAGTACCTTACAAGAAAATGCTTGATTCCTTGAAGATATACTTCACATTTTTCACATTTTAGCAAATCCCTAGAGCAGAAAACAAAGCAGTTGATGCTATGGCTACACTTGCTTCACTCCTTCAGCTAGAGAAACATGAATCCAAATTTAAATTCCTGGTGGAAGAGCTACATCACCCTATCTTTGAATCCCAAGAAAGCCATGTCATTTATACCCTTGTTGGTTGTGAGTCATCCCGTTATGGTGCCATTTACTCATATTTTCATGATGGAATTATGCCTAAAACCTTTAACTGATCTGAACGTAGAAACCTTACCTAAAATACCTCTCATCATTCCCTTATCGCTGGTGATTTTTATAGGAGGGGTCTAGATGGAACACTTCTTAGATGCTTAGAAAAGGAAGAATTCAACCAAGCATTAGTTAACATTCATGAGGGCATCTGTGGGGGACATTCCAATGGTCTTTCCATGGCCCAAAGTTTGCTTAGGGTGGGGTACTATTGGCCTACGATGCAGATTGATGCAGTAGCTTTTACAAAGTCATGTGAAAAGTGTCAAAAACACGGTAACCTGATACATGCTCCAGGCAGGGAACTCATCCCTTCTATATCTCATTAGCCATTTTAGCACCGAGCCTTTGATCTTGTTGGGCAGATTCACCCCAACTTATTAGGTGGACACAAGTTTATTATCACTGCTACTAATTAATTCACTAAATGGGTAGAAGCTGTCCCACTTTCTGTTGCCTCGGGCAAGACAGTCTCTCTATTCATTCTGAACCATATCATCTATCGATATGGAGTGCCTTCTGAGATTATCACTGACAATGAAGGCTAGTTTAAAAATAAGGACCTTAAAAAACTCTGCAAGAAATTCAAGATTAAACAACTTGGTCCTCCATTTACTTCCCGCAAGGAAATGGTCAAGTAGAGGCATCAAACAAGGCCATTCTTAAAATCTTGCATAGAAAAATGTGTAAGAATGGTAGAGATTGACATTTATAGATAAATCTGGCTTTGTGGGCCTATAGAATGAGTATTCATAGTCCTACTGAGGCTACTCATTTTTTCCTTGCGTATGGCACTGAAGCAGTGTTACCTTTGGAGGTTGAGATTCCTTCACTTCGAGTTTCTCTCCATGGTCTAGTTATAGATGAAGACTACCGCACCATGAGACTTCAAGAGTTAGAACTTCTTGAATAAAAAAGTCAAGCATCATTTGACCATATGAGGGTCTATCAAAAGTGCATGTCCAAAGCCTTCAACAAAAAGGTTCACCCTAGAGAATTCCAAGTGGGAGATCTTGTCCTATGTGAAAATCCTAAGAATCAACAACATAGAGATCAAAAGGGCAAATTTGAACCTAATTGGCTTGGACCTTACATTATTACAATGGCTTTTGGGATAGGTTCTTATTTATTATCTACAGAAGAGGAAGAACAACTCCCTGATCCTATCAATGTCTTGCACCTGAAGAAGTTCTATCCATGATGCCCATTCTGTTTAGGGGCATCCTTTGTACATAATTATTGATCCTAAAAAAATCCAAAAAAATGATATATTGTCAAAAATTCTAAAAATAAAAAAATTGTCCTAAAAAATGATTATCTTAGTGAAAACCTAGCAATAGTCACTTTGATGTATTTCAAAAAAAATTATATATTTCAAAAATACAAAAAAATCAAAAAAATTCAAAAATTCAAAAAAATAGAAAAAGTGCCTTGGTGAAAACCTGGAAACAGGCACCTTGGTAGCAAAAATTCAAAAAAATTATAAAAAGTCCTGAAAAAAAAGAAGAAAAAAATGTAAATGAAAAAAATTGTAATAAAATCCAAGTGGTGAAAACCTGGAAACAGGCACTACTTGAAGCTTTTGCACCCCTGTTTCTTAGCACATGTCCTCGACACTTAGCCTTTCTTCATCATGCCTTGTCCTTGGTGCCTTGGTCTGGAATTGGTCTTTGTCTTTGTCTAGGGGGCATAATTGTGTTAGGTTTGGTCTCTTGGATGCGTTAGTCTTTAGGACATCTCACAAATGGTGTTTTTCAATACCACCCAAACTGTATTTTTCAATACAACCCTTGACATCGAGTGTTTTTCAACACTTATTGGTTTGGTCTTACCTAGTTTTTTCATGTGGTCTTGCCGGCTGGCAAGCATTTGATCCTTATCCTCAGAACTCAGTATCATTTAATGCACTTAAAATTTTTAAATGCAACACTTAATGGCTTGAGCTATGTCATGATCTTTTCTTTGTGTGCTGACTGTTATTTATTTTCGTTGAGTTTCCTTGTCTAATAAGTCTCTTCGTGATGCATAGCTAGAGGACTTGGGGCATGGGACATGTTTTTATTTGCTTCCTGCTTTATGCTTCACTTTTTTTGCACAACCATTCTATTGGTCATCCTGGCCTCTATGCCTTGATGCGAGCATGGTTTTGCTATATTAAATTGGGTAAGCTAACATCACAGTCATCTTGACCTTTATGTCTTTAATGCTTATGTTAGAATCTTTCCACATTCCA
>MU227003.1:2681432-2707774 GCA_018584345.1 Thuja plicata
TTATGCATTGCAATCATATAGAGTAGATCTCATTTTCATGCATTGAATCTCTCATTTCATGGTGTACTTGCATGGGCACAACTAGGTCAATCTGAGGGCCTTCATCACAAACCTTTGCACTCCATGATTATAGAGCTATGAGTCGATATTTGAGGCCTCATTCTTGAGCAACCTTGGATGGAATGATTCATAGAAGTGTGACTAGTTGTTAGCACACAATAAGAAATATGATTAAGAGTTATCTGTTTGAACACCAAGAAAGGATTTAATTGAATATTTAATTCATTTTTATAATTAAAGTATTCAACATGTGAGATAATTGAATTCTTTTTGGTTTAGAATTAAATTATTGAATGAAATTAAATTAATTTAAATAGAAGAATTAATTAATAAGTTTAAATATTTAAATTTAAACTTCAGGAAATTTATTTTAATTAATTAATTAATTAAAATTAATTATTTAATTAATTTTGGGGATTTGATTAGATGATTTGGGGAATGAAATTAGAAGAAACTAGATGATTAATTAATGATTAAAAAACTATTCAGTAATAGATGAAATTTAGTGTTTGTAATGTAAAGTCGCAAGTGTGTCCATTTTAGGGTGTCTACATTTTCCCCTTTTTGATGCATTGTGGCTTGTCACAATGTGTCAAAGATTCTATATTTTGATCTTGCCCTAACTTTCCTTAGCGATAGTAGGTGTATTGATGCCCCCTTAACAAATCTTTGCAAAAAGTCGTGACATGAGCGTTAATTTATTGAAACTGCAAATTGGTAATCTGAGTATCTGACTGATTTTGAAAATACCTGAATATGCTCTTGATACAAACTGTTAAATTTTTTAGGGCTCGGGATGATAAATTTGAGGTCCTGGAGGGACTAGGGTTTTTGTGAACCATTATATTTATCTTGGAGAGCCATTTATTTGTCACTTTGCACTCTCAGAGCTCTGGATCATCGGGTGAGTTTTATCTCAAATTTCATTGCTTTCTGCGCTGTGTTATGAGCTATGACTGGTCTTCCTAGAGTCGTGCATGTATCTTATCAGGTTTGGAATTTTCATTGTCCAGCTGGCATAAGACATCTGGTGGGTTTCTCTGTCCTTTTGTCATTAATACTCTCATTTATTACTTTTGAAAAAAGTTTCTTTTTTGAAATTTTTCATATTGTGCCTCAATAGGCCTTGATTTTGCTGCAATTGCGATTTAGGTGCCGCAATTGCCGATTGCATTTTGCAATTGATAAGTGTGCTACAAATGCCAAGTTTATTAATGCATTTTCCAAAAAAATGTCACAATTTCTTGGTGAATGCCGTAATCATTATAAACGTGTCACATTTGTCTTAAGAATGCCACAATCACTCTGTTTGTAATTTTTAGCTTATATTTGTACTTAGTTGATACTCATGTTTCTGATCTGACACTGATGATTGGATTTTCTAATGTTTTTCAATTCATCAGGACTATTCTGTGTTACTGATAGTCCAGACCTTCCAGCTTAGTATTCCAATTTCAATTATTTGAGGCAGAGAGGGACGTATTGAGACAGATAGGATTATACTTTATTTGTTACATGCCTGAGATCACGACCAATAGGGGTGTGATCTCTGCTCTCTTAGAGTATGATTGGGCCCTAGTATTAATGCTCTGTTTGAGGTATCTGGTCTGCCCCAAGATCAGCTTGGCATGTCTAACCCTTAGGATATCCCATGGTCCAAGTTTGGCATGGGTTTAGATAGGTTATCCACTCTTCTAGGTAGTCTGATATGTGGGATCTTGTGTCCTGATTGTTGCCAGTATGACTTTTCTGTTGGTTTCAATGTCATGCTACAGGGTATGGTTCGAGGCTATACTGTATATGCTTTGGGTCCCTATATGTTGGCCCATATGTACTTTCACATGTTTTATGTGGCTTACCTTGGAGGTAAGTCGCTTGGTTGTGGAGCGACTCTCCTATAGATTTGGGCATGGGAGCATATTGTGGTGTGTAGGACCGTAGGCACCCATGATCTTCCTTCAGGGAGACCATATGTTTTCATGTATGACAGAGCTATTGTTCAGTCCCATATGGGACATCTGATGTACTGGAAACAACAACTAGATATGATGTCATACTTCATCTGGAGACCTTACAGGGATTGTCGTGTGTAGGATGGGGAGGATGCACACCTTCCCTTCTTTTGATAGAGGAGATGCTTGATTGGATGTGTTAGCCACCATTTTCATATGATTTATTTCCACAACACTGACAGGGTGTTGCGACAGTTCAGCCAGAGGCAGGATGTCTCTTATTCTTAAGCTTACTTTTCTCAGTGATCGAGGGATATTACCTTATGAGGCGCCATTATATCTTTGGATGCTACTAGGACAAAGTTCATGGGCTTGCTTCCTATCACTTGGACATGGTGATCAACCACTGTAGATGTAGGTATATGTTGTGATTTTCCCCTGCTTGATGATATCTCTCTTTTCTCGCTTTCTTATAGGTAGCTATCTTTTCATTAGTCTTTTATGCTTATCATCCATATGGTACTAATGTGTGAACTTGTTTCATTTATAGGCACTACTCTATAGTATGATGCATGGTGGCAATAGTCTTAACTTGTTTCTTTGACTGATGTTTCTTTCCTTGTTATGGGTACCATCATGAGGAGGCCTTGATAGAGACAAAGAAGAGCGAGAGATGGAGGACAAGATAGTGGTAGGGATGGAGGAAAAGATGGTGGGAGGGTTGGAGGTAAGGATGGTGGCTGAGATGGAGGAAAAGATGGTGGGAGGGTTAGAGGTAGGGATGGTGGCCAAGATGGAGGACAGGGGACAGATGGGGGCCGAGATGGTGGACAGGGGAGAGATTATGTAGATGATGGAGATGATCCTGGACCTGGTGGTCCTGGTGGTAGGGTGAAGACCAGGGGTGGTCATGGTATTAGTAGGCGGGTTGGGTTGGATGCCATTCTTGAGAAGGAGGCTTTAGAGGATAAGGCACCTCAGTTGATTTGGAGAGTGCATCCTCACATTGTTGCTATTTTGGTAGAGAGGGTGGAGGATAGGGTAGTGGTAGAGGATGTGGAGACTAAGGATGTTGAGATCGTAGATATAGATGTTGAGGAGTTAGACTCTAGCTCATCTACTAGGAGTGGCAATACTAACAACAGTGAGAGCAGTGAGAATTCATGGGTTGTGCGTGGTAGAGAAGATGAGGGTTTGTGAGATAGGGGTGAGGAGGGGGAGATGGATGTAGCTAAGGGTGGGATGGACATTGATCCATCAGAGTTGTAGAGATTGACACAACAGATATCTGATCTGCAGGCTAGGTTGGCTTCTTTTGATGCACGGGATATTGCTTTGGAGAGTAGGGTCATAACAATGGAGGCCAGGGATACTGCAACAGAGGAGAGAGAGAGAGAGAGGCTCAGGAAGATGTAAGAGCATATTTGGATAGTGTTTAGGACCTTTCTTTGAGGGACACCCATGATTGACTTTGGAGATTAGGTCATGAGGCTGGGAGAGAGATTGAGTACTGGAGCCAATACTATGGGGTAGTTGTCCTTGCTGCACAATGAGTGCCTAGTTACATGACATCACATAGGTCAAGTAGGGCCTGAGGTCCTAGAATAGTGGTATTGGATCTCCTGGTCCACAGTAGATTCTTGCACTTGATATGCCACCCCTCGTCCACCTAGCAGTGAGGGTGGGGTATCTCTTGCTGATCTTCTCACTTGTTCATTATGTATCATGCTATACCATTTTTGTAGCAATGTTCCATTGATTTATCTGATGCTATACTAATTATTGTATCTTGATATACTAATATTTATGACATTTGTTTCAATCAACCTCTTTTATTCTGACTTGCAACCGTTCACTGTACTCAGATATTGAGATCTATATGAGATGCAGCTATTGAGTCTATATGATGTGCATTTGTTTTACTTTCTATATGTATGGTTCTACATGATGATGCTCATATAATGAAAATGTTTATGAAATAATTCTATTATGCAGACTCTTAGATGTATGATTTACTTTCCTATGATACTAACACGTGTATGTAGGATGGTGCTTTATGAAATGCATGTTTATATGTGATGTTTTATCGATGCATTTGATTATGATTATAATGTATGCAAATTTTGTATTTTCTTTTGTTTTTTGATGCACATAAATTGATGAATGTAATCTACTATGTACACAATATCTGAGTAATGCATGTGTTAGTTAGATGAAAGTTAGTGGGAAAGTTTCTCTAGGATTGATTGATAGATATGAATTGATAGATAGGATGGGTGGCCCAATTTGGTGCCGCGTTTCTAATTTTGTTCATCATTGCACCTTATTATGAAAATTGAAGAGCATCTAATGCACCCAGATATTGCTGATCTAGGTACCACCATGATCTCTTGAAAACTGGAAGAAGTAGAGAGATTGAATAGAAAGAGAACTAAGTTAACCTAGATATTGACCATTTGGATACCGCTATGTTCCCTAATTTGAAAATAAAGAGATCCAAATACACCCATATATTGACCATCTATATACCGCTGTGATCTCTGATTTGAAAAGAAAGAGAACCAAATGCACCTGGATATTGACCATCTAGATACCGTTATGCTCTCTGAACAATTTGAAAAAGACAAAACTAAGACAAAAATCTAATGCACCTAGATATTAGACCATATGGATACCTCTACGATCTCTTGATTTTCAAAATAAAGTTAAAACCAAACGAAGATAGAAATCCAATGCACCCAGATATCAGACCATCTGGATACCACTATGATTCTATTGGTAACAAACAAGTAGATAACAAAAAAGGTTTGTCCAATTCTTTCTGAGGGTTAAGCTCAGATTGTGGAACTGCGCAGCTGATAGATAAGTGACAATGCCTACCTCAATTATCCTAAATCATCATTGCCCTAGAATCAAAATGAAACATTCCACAAAAAAAAATAAAGAGAATAAGGTCATGATCTATCATAGCTACTCTCCTCACTTGGTGGATCCTTGAGTAGCGTAAGAACATAACCGCAAAATATAGACTGACATCTGTCTGACTAGTTGACCTAGTCAATAGTTGATTGTTCCTTGATTCAGTGTGCTTCTCTTGATTGGCTTGATTCTCTGATGCTTGATTGTGTCTAGTTATAGTAATAAATGACTCATATAAGACTGATTTGTCTGGTTTTGAGCATACCCATCATTGTGTAAGACAATTGATTTGATTGATTGAATTTGATCATTTTGATAGTTGATCAAGCTATGTCAGATGGGACCAATGTTGATTCGCAAAGCTCATGGTTTTGACATTGATTGATTGGCTTGATTTCTAGTTTGCTTGCTAATAGATTTGATAGCTGATAAAGCTATGTCATCTTGGCCCAGTGTTGATTCACAAAGCTCATGATTTTTTACATTGATTGATTTGGCTTGATCACCCTTTTCTTATTGATAACTGAGCTGGTTTTATTGCCTTAGATTTTGCAATTGTTTGATTGTTTTTGATGAAGATTGATTTTTTTAAAGATTTTGAAGGACATTTTGATATTTTTAGGATTTTATGATGAGTTTTTACATTTTTAGGGATTTTTTTAGGAATTTTAGAATTGCCCCTAGTCCGGTGGACCAGTACAAACCATTGATAAGTATTGATGCTCAAAGGGAATTGTGCTTCTAGAAATATCTTGGGTAGCCAGTCTTGCATGTGGGCAGCTCAATATTTGATCTTTTTCATTGATGGTGAAGCTGGATTTGAACACTTAGCGTCTGTTTGTCAGGTTTTCACCAAGGTACCTGCTCAATAGTGCATGTTTGCTAGGTTTTCATTAAGAGAGTGATTATGTTTCTCTTTAATTTTTTCTAGTTTTTTTCTTTTTTTGTTGTCGTCAAGGTGTCTATTTGCCACATTTTCACCAAGGTAAACTTTTGTATTTTTTTTAATATTTTTTTGGTATTTTCTGGATATGTAGATAGGTTCCTTAATCTTTGTGACCTCAAACGTAGAATCTCTTAAGGTGCATGCTATTGATGTATCCTGGGAGCTAATCTCCTTCTGGTGTTTCCAGTTGGTATGAACCACTATGGAAAGAGGTGACAATGACATAAGGTCCTAGCCAGTTAAGCTCAAAATTTATTAGTTTTACTCTCTCTGCTTGGTTCTTTTGATTCTCCATAAGGATGAGGTCTCCTACCTCAAAGGTTTGTGGTCTCACCTTCTTGTGATAGTTTCTTCTAAGGAAATTCTAATAGGATTTTAAGTGGTTGAGGGAGTTTTGTCTTCTTTCATCCGACAATTCTAGTTCATTGAACCTTTCTACTCTGTTGTCTTCATCTGAAATGAGGTTCTTTAATGAAATTATCAAGGATGGGATTTCCACTTTGAGGGGTAGGACCGCCTTTGATCCATATACTTGTGAGAAAGGAGTGGATCCTTTAGGTGTTCTCACGCTAGTTATAGATGCCTATAGTGCGGGAGTAAGCCATAAATGCCAGTCTCACCCTGATTCATTAACTATTTTCTTTAAGATCTTCAGTATGGTTTTATTTGTTTCTTTAGCTTGACCATTCCCTTGTGGATAGTAGAAGGAAGAGAAACCTTGTTTTATATCGAACTGTTCACAAAGATCTTCAACATCTTTATTTTGGAAAGGTGTACCATGATCTGTCAGGATGGTTTGAGGAATTCCATACCGACATATGATGTTGTTGAATATGAATATGGAGATCTACTTACTAATGATGTAGGTGAGAGGAATAGCTTCCACCCACTTAGTGAAGTACTCTATTGCTGTAATGATGTAATTATGTCCATTAGATGAGATTAGTGTAATCTTACCCACTAGGTCAAATACCCACATAGAAAATGACCATGGTGAGGATATAGGATTAATTTCTTGTGCTGGTGCATGGATGAGGTATCCATGAATCTAAAATTGCCTACACATTTTTACATACTTGTTTGTATCTATCTCTACTATGGGCCAGTAGTATCCTATTCAGATGATCTTCTTTGCTAAGATATTGCCACCTGCGTGGGTTCCACAAATTCCTTCGTGTACCTCGTACAAAGCTCTCTGGGATTTAGTAGAAGTGAGACATTGTAATAGCGTTCCATCTAGACTTTTTCTATATAGAGTACTAGTGATAAGGGTGTACCTAGAGGCTTGGAAGATGAGGGAATTATTTTGGTTCCTAGACAAGTTGGGAGGTAGGAAACTACTTTGGAAGTAATTGTACACATCATGGTACCATGGGGTTTTAGGAACAACAAGGATACATGTTAATTTTGTGATTGGTGCTTGATGTGCTGGTATCATTAGTTGCTCTACCAGAAACTAAAATATGGTTTTGTTGCCTAGCATATTGATCAAGGATGTAATGGTAGCCATTGCATCTGCTACTTTGTTTTGAACTCTTGGTACTTGCTTGAATGTGATGAAATGGAATTTAGCACACAACCTGCCCATCTGCTCTCTGTATGTGATTAGCTTCTCATCTTTTGTTATATAGTCATTGTTTACCTAGCTAATGACCAAATGTCAATCACCATAGACTTTGAGGTTCTTGATCCTCCTTTGTATAGCTATCTTTACTCTGATGACTAGAGATTCATACTCGGCTATTTTTTTTGTGCATGGAAAGTTGAGTCTGAATTATTTTGGGATTACATCATTATTTGGGGTAATGAGTACTATCCATGCTCCTACACCATGGTTCATGCATGATCCATTGAAGCATAGTTGCCATATCTATATTTCTGGTTGTACTGTAAGAATGGATTCATCTATAAATTTGGATATGATAGGATGATGATCATGTCTGGGTGCCTCTACTAGTTGATCTGCAACGACTTGCCCCTTGATAGATTTTCTATCCACGTATTCTATGTCAAATTTTCCTAAGATCATCACCCACTTTGCGAACCATCTGATGAGTGATTCTTTTCTCAGTAAATACTTCAGGGGATCAATGTGTTCTATAATCTTGGTTTGATGACTCAACATGTAATGCCTCAGCTTATGGGAAGAAAAGGATACTGCTAGGCATGATTTTTCAATTGGTGAGAAGTTGAGCTCATAGCCTACCAAGGTTCTTCTGAGATAGTAGACAACTCTCTCCTTGCCTTGGTCATCATGTTGTACTAATATTAATCCTAATGATGACTTGATTGCTAAGATGTATAGAGGTAATGGCCTATCTTGGATGGATGGCACCAATATGGGAGACTTGAGTAAATAGTCCTTGAATATTTGGAATGCTTGTTTGAATTGTTCTGTCCATATGAATGTCACATCCTTGTGTAGTAGATACTGGAAAGGATGGAACTTATCTTCTAATTGGGCTATGAAGCACCTGATGGATTGACATTTTCCCTATAATCCCCTTAGTTGCCTTAGGTTAGGCGGTGGTGGCATGTCCAGTATTTATTTGACTTTTTCTGGGTCTACCTATATGCCTTGATGTGATACAATGAATCCCAAGATCTTCCTGGCAGTGACCCCAAATGTACACTTTTTTGGATTTAGCCAGACTTTGTATTCTTGTATTATATCAAATATGGGTCCCAACACTTATAGATGATCTTCTCTAAGCATTGACTTGGCAAGTATGTCATTGACATAGTCTTCCATTATTTTGTGAATGAGATCATAGAATATGGTTGTCATGGTCCTTTGATATGTTGCGCCCACATTTTTTTAGAGAAAATGACATGACATTCCAACAGTAAGTGCCCCATACACATGTGAAAGAAGTTTTGTGTTGGTCTTCTGGTGAAATTCTTATTTGATTATATCCTGAAAATCCATCCATGAGTGATAGTATCTGATGTCCCACTATGAGATCTACTATCATATCAATATTAGGTAAAGGGAAGTCATCCTTGGGACAAGCTTTATTTAGATCTCTAAAATGTGTGCAAATGTAGATCTGACCACTATGATTGGTTATTGGTACCAAATTAGGTATCTAGTCTGCGTATGATATTGGTTGTATAAATCCAGAATCTAGGAGTTTCTTCTGCTTTGAATAGTAATGCAACATGCAGATGAATCTTTCTCAACTTCTGTTTGGCAGGTTTGGCATAGGATAACAACAAAAGATGATGCAACACAAGCTCTAGATCTAGTCCTGATATGTCTGAGAAGGACCATGCAAAGTTGATTTTCCATTCTTTGAAGAAGCTAATGAATTGCTCTCATTCCTCTGGAGTGAGTGATTTTGCCAAGTAGATATTCCTTGGGTTCTTTTCATCACCTAGGTTGATTTCTTCTGTTTATTCTGCTAGAAATGTTGACTTTTCCTCTATTAAGGGGAGGAGGTCCTTCTTTCCATCTTCTAGTGCCACAGTGAGGTTTTCACTAGAAGATAAGTCTTTTATTGTTTTTTTGTTATTTTTTGTGATAGTAAGCGCCTTCCGGTTTTCACTTACTGACTGTTCTTTTTTTCTTTTTATTTTTCTTTTTTGACTAGAAAGAGGAGCTTCCTCCCCAAAATATGATGATCTATCTAGGTCAATAGAGAAACCTAACTTGTGGTCTTGTAATGACATTCCTTCTCTGAGTCCCATAAAGTCTGTGATAGCCTCATCATTTTCAAAGAGATCTATATCAGGCTGTCCTTGTTGATCCCATTCTATCAGTTATGGGTGTACTAGACAAAGGTCCTCATGGTGGGATGAATCTATTTGGTTAAATGGGACAATGGTGATGGTTCCAAAAAACTAGGAATGTGATGTGGATGCACCACCTAAGGAATTGGTATCGATATGCTTATCGATGCATGGCTAGTTCTCTATGGTTAATTGGTCGAACATGTTCTCAAGGTGTATAGTGCTGACTGACCGAGGGGAATAGTCTGGGATTGATGGTTCAGAATTGTAGATGAATCTCCACTCATACTCATGGGAATCAGTTTCTCTAGACTACTCATCGGGTTCTCACTTTCCTTGTTATCTTGGATTTCCTGGTTAAGGGTTAATCAGGAGTAAGAGGTTCCCACTTCAGATGGCAATAACTGTTGGAGTATATTGCTAATCAAATCATGTTCCAGGTTTTGCCTTCGGTGTAACTCTGCTATTTTTTATTGATCAATGGGTATGTCTTAGGTGGTTGGACTGGATCTATATTTCCCATATCCTAACCATCTCTTATTTCTCTAGGTTGGCGGTAAAGACAGTTCCATTACACCTTGTTGTCTTTTCCCTAGGTCAGTCGTACCATCATACCCAAACTTTTGTAGTATTGTGTAGCCGGCTCCATATGTTGACATGGGTATGGGTGCTTGAAGTGTGTCTTGTGGGTCTTGATACAACCATGTGTTAATATCCAGATCAAAATGGTTCTCTTTCACAATGTCTCCCCACTTGAAAAAGGTGGTGGGTAGATATTTGAACAGAACAGGTTCTGGGGTTTCACTCATGATCACTAGTTGTGGCATGCAATATGACCTTGGGCTTTGAGGTAGGTTGGTGATAGTGAAAGCTTCCTCATATCTCTACTCACCACATCATTTTTTAGTAATGGATAGTTTCCCCACTCTTCTTATGAAATCCTTGCAAAATGAATTCAAGGTGGAAGGGATACTTGCCTCTTGGTTTGCAGGAATTTGGTTGTCCGTACTTCTTTTGATAGTGTTACAGTATTGGAATGGGTTTGGATCTCCTTCAATAATGATTTCTTCCCCCTAGTATGGGAACTTGATGCAATAATGATATGTGGAGGGTACAACTTGCATCTCATGGAACCATGGCCTTCCCAGTAACATGTTATACCCCAACTCTAAGTCTAGGATTTAGAAGGGGGTGTTCTTGACAACTAGGCCTATCTAGACTAGTAGTATGATAATACCTTTGGAAGACCTTTCTTCTTCATTATAGGCCCTAATATTAATTCTCCTTGTTACATCAATGCTAGATTCAAAGTAGCCTAAGTTATTGATTATTTTTAAAGTACATATGTTTAATCTAGCTCCACCATCAACGAGAATTCTACGGATTGCATGTTTGTGAACTTGGATGAGAAAGTGCAAGGGATCATTATGCAAGGGTTTGTGTGGTGACACCTCATGGTCTATGAAGGTTGCATGCTTGTTCACAACTATGTGGTTCACCATTGTTTGGAAGATTTCAGGGATTATGTCCATTGGGATAGTTGCATTTTGGAGTGCTTTGTCAAGAGCTTGCTTGTGCTACGTTGATATGTGCAAAAGGTCAAACATGGATATCTAGGCAGACATGCACTTTAGTTGATCCATGAGGCTTGTTTGGAGATTAGAGGTTGTAGGAGGATTAATTGGTACAATAGATGTGGAAGGTACTCCTTGGAAGATAAATTTTGTACGACACATGGTTACAACAGATTTAACACCTTGGTCTCTGATAGTAATAGTAGCCGCATGGCTATCTGAAGGATTGATGTAGTTGATAGTGTTGTCACTATTGGCATAGGTGTTGTTTACTTGTTTTGACTATCTACCTGACCTAGAGGATTTTCCTTTATTGTGATCATGGAATGTGTCATTGAATATCATATGATCAGTGGTGCCTTTTGTTTGGGTGTTGGTGACATTGATGACCCTCATGTCAATCAGATCTTGGATGGTTTTTTTCAATCGATAATAGTTGGGTGTTTTGTGTCCCTTTACTCAATGAAATTCATAGAAATAATTATCATTATACCACTTTGGTTTGATTACACCATGTTCATATTCTCTAATTTTAGGAAGAGTGATATTGTTGGATTGTATCAACTTTCTTATGGCCAATTCTATCAACTCGCTTAATGGTGTATAATCTCATTTTGGAAATGGAAACCGTAGTGGGGGTTGTGCCCGTGGTTGATTGTTTGACATGAAAAAATTCTTGGATAGGGGGTGGTTGGTTCTAAGTGTGTGCTTGTTGAGTGGGCACCATGGGTTTTTGGTTAGCCGTAGGTGCTCCTTGCAGTGAAATTTTTGGTTGGGTGTAGTTGATTATTTTTACATCAATGACACCATTACTGGTGACATTTTTGTTTTTGTTCCACCATTTAGCTTTGTCAGTTGTAGTTTTTTTTTTTTTGTGTTTCTTTGGGTTGGATCTACAAGAATTCCTCGTTTGACCAGGTTTTTCTCACAGTGAATTCCTCGTTTGATGAGTTGCTTGAAGTTAGGATCCAGCTATAATTCTATTGTAAATGACATATTTGGAATCATATTTTCAACAAACATGACTATGAGGTCTTTCTCAGGTACATCATACGTGATTCTATTTGTAGTGTTCCTCCACCTTTGTAGGAATTTTACAAAGGATTCTCCATCCTTTTGTTTGATTTCGCATAGGTCCTTGATGCTGACCTTGTACTCGATATTGTGATGGAAGTGAGCAATGATTTTTTTGGCTAACTCACCCCAAGATAGAATGCCATGAGGTTAGTGTGAGAATAATTCCATTAATGGTTCAGATAATCTTTGTGGGAATAGTTTCATTAGGTATGTCTCTTCAAGTGTGACCTTGATGCAACTAGCAAAGAATGATTAGATATGCTCAACAAGGTTGGTGCTGCCCCTGTACTTATAAAATTTAGGTACCGAGAAATGAGTAGGGAGTGGAGACATGTGCAATGAATTATGAAAGGGGTATGGGTACAAATAACTTGTGGTGTATGACTTGATTTTCCCTTGATTCTACATGTCCATCATCTGGGTTTGAAGATTATGCACTTGTTGGATTAGCATGTCTGTTTGAGATTGAGAGACATTGGTGGCATTGAATTTCTGTGTCATTGTAGGTATGAAGCCAAACCTCTATGTACCTTGATTTGGTATGGGTACAAATAATGTGTGGTGTAGGAATTGGTTTTCCCTTGATTTTACATGTCCAGCATCTAGGTTTGAAGATTATGCACTTGCAAGATTAGCATGTCTGTTTGAGATTGAGAGACATTCGTGGCATTGAATTTTTGTGTCATTGTAGGTATGAATCCGTGCCTCTCTATCCCTTGATTTAGGACATATGATCTAGCCCTTGGGACTTCATATTGGTTCCCCAACATGTGACTATGATATTGGGGCATTTTATTTTCCCAAGATTGGTTTTGTTGTTGGGGTTGGTGCTGAAGCTGGTATTGGGGTTGTTGTGGTCCCTGTAGGAGAAAATGCATAACCTTGGGTGGGCATTGAATGAAAGTCATAACTATAGAGATGGATCCCTATGGGAGTGTGGTATTGAGCCCAAGGATAGCAGGGATTGACTGTAGTAGTGGAACAATTGCAAAAGGGTTGCTGCTTGTTGGCGGAATTGAGGACATAGCATGAGAGCTTGATGGAAAAGACCATGAGGACAAGGGTTGATGCACACTACTGAAAATGGGTGCACTTAGTTGGGAGCCTGTCATGCGTTGTGTGGAAGATGTGCTAGCTTATATGAAGAGCTAGTCTTATTAGACATAATCTATGCTTATGTCATTGTCGTCAAAGATGAAAGCATTTGGAATATCACAGGTTCTGTTTGAAAGGGCTGAGTAGTGTTTTGACCTATAAGAGGGTTCTCAGGCCATATGGTTGTCACATTGAATTCGAAGAGGATTTTTAATCCCTTCTTAATCAACATGACTAAGAAACATTTAGGATTTCTCTCTACAACAACGTCAAAAACTTGTGCGAAATAGGCATCTTGCTCTATGTGTTCGATCTCCTCCACACTAAAATCATGGAACAATGTTGGTCTATGGGGATTCTAAATGAAAAGAATAGGAATGGTATTTCTGAAAGGGTCATCCTCTCACTCTTGTTCCCAAGGGGGAAATTGGTTGATATAAGACTCATTAGGTTAATTTTTAGCCTTTGACCTAGTGTAAGGCCCTCCATAAGGTGTGTGAGACATAGTATTGTCCAGATTTTGTGACTAAAACAAGTGACATAAAGCAAACAGAAAAGGATAACATTTCTAGGAGAGTCTGAGTTATGTTTGGACAAGGGTAATCCTAAGGACAAATGTTGATTTATCTTGATCTCAAAGACTTGATGATGTAAGAATAGGATTTTTGACTATTGCCCGGGACAAAGTCATTGCTAGAGATATGATGATTTATGAGATAACAGGATCAAAATATTTCGAGTTTGAACTTTGAACTAACAATGCTTGGATGATAATCGTTCTTTCAAAGAATGAATGATCTTTAAAGTTTAGAGATTCACACAATGTTCTTCGTATTTTTCTGGGATAGACACTGATCTTTTACATAGAATGAGGAGTCTTTCCAAGGTTTTTAGGAAAAATAGGTGGTTTAAAGTCTCTGATTAAGTGCGGCAAAACTCCACCGATTATGGTAAAGTGATAGTTTAATTGTGGTAATATATCACCAATTGTGGTAATAAAAAGGTCAACTGTGGTAGTAAAGCAGATGTTTGTGATAGTATTCTATCAATTGCAAGAAAATGTGGGCAATTGCGACAAAGGGGAGATAGTCTAGAAAAATTTCAATTTAGCTCTACTGTCTGATAAAGTTGATTTTCAGGAACAAGGATTCTGATTTGCAGAACATGTTTGATGTTGACACCCTATAATTTTAATACATTGGACTTGTTTTGATAATTTTGATGTTTGTTTTGCATTTTGGAGACTGATCAAAGAACAAGCACAATGGACAATGGACAATGGGTTTTGTAATGTAGCACGGGTTTTGATACAAGGTCAAACAGATTAATCTAAGGCAAGTTTGTCTTTCAAATACAATGTTATAGGTCCAATGTTTGAATGTTTGTTAGCTCACACAATAAGAGTCACACTACTAGGACACAAAGTTCCATGACGTAGGCACCCATATTTTTTTGATTGCCGGATATTGTTGTCATGCTAGTGAAGATATATTTCACTAAAAAAATACACTGGAACACATATGTTGGGAATCTTGGGGGGAAATGTTTCAACCCCTTGCACTATAATAAGGTTTTTTTTTAGAGGCGAATCAAGTTGGCCTCTATTTTAACAAGGTTGTATTAGGGTTCATGACATCTATCCAATCGGTTTATACATGTGTGACTCACTTAAGAGCCTAGTTGATCATGCTGTATACTTAGGGATACTTCACCCAATCCAGACTATCATCAACACACCTTGCCCAAGCTTGGATAGATATAAAATAGAACTTTGGTTCACGTCTTTTTTATATACTGATCAGAAGGATTACCAGTCTAAGGTCATTCTCCGAGGAAGAAGCACATTCCCCAGATAGGCCTTTCCAAAAAAGTATAAAGGTTTTTAATCTAACATATTGTGCAAGCGCACCAAATACTCAAGACACAAGGTTAATCGATTAAACCCCAAAGATTGAAATATGAACTAAGCTAATCACCCATACAAGTATAAGTGTTCAATTTTAAAGCCCAAAGTAGGTGATGATTCGCTTGTTCAGTTTTAATGCACCAAATTTGAAATGTTGTTTATCTTTGTTCAATTCTTAACCTCCACATCAATTTTTAAGAACCAATTTGGAAATGTGAGGTTCAAGATGTTTGCATGTTGTTTTCCCTTAGGGGTAAACTGGATTAATAGAGACATACACAAAGCAAAGCATTTAATAGAGAATGTATAACAGTATTATCTTTATTGATTCATACATCAAGCACAAAGGTATTCTAACATAATAATCTCCCCCCTTACGGAAAGGAGAATGTATACATATAGTGTCCGAAGGGATGCAAGGCAGACTGTAGCATCCATGTAACTCCTTCAGACCGAACAACTATCTAACTACCCATTTCATGGACAACATCATCCCCCCCAAAAGAAAATATCTCTGGATGACAATAACAGAATGTTCGAGATGAGAACAAAAGAATAGGAATGATGGACAACTATAGATAAGAACCAAAACATGCTTCTCAGTCTCAACCTCTACCAAGTGCTAAAAATATACTACTCAAATGATACTACCTTTGTAGCCAATTTATCCTTAATAGCCATGCTACCTTTTCCACACCCAACTATTGGGTACACTAAGCCAATTCTTGATCTACTGCCTCCAACCTAGTGGTCAACTCCTCCTGAGCTCTTTATGCACCCACCACGACAACCTCATGTCCAATGAAGACATACTTTGAGTGCCTCAAAGTGTAGTACTCGTCTACCTCTCTCACCACCACTGGCGCACAGACAATATATGCCTGCAGCATATCTGGGTCTAATCTTCTCAACTTTTCATGTTCACAACCTCCAGATCCATCTCCCTTGGTGGCTTATGGCTTCCCATCCAACACTTAGCTTCAGAATTCTTTCTCACCATGCGGAACAAACCCAACGCTTACCCTGATGGCGCTGGTACCCCAAACAGGGTCGAGGGGCAGCACCCCCATGGGGTCCTAGGGCACACCATTTTCATGATTTTTGTCTGATGCCATACTCTCTTATGGTGCCTATGCAAATGGCCAATAACTATGCTTTCTTCTCTACCTTCTTATGTCCCTCCCTTCGGTGCCATATGCTATTCACTATTCTTTATTTGTCATCATTTTTTTTTGGAGCGTGATGCCATCAATAACTATCTTCTTTGTCCTTATGCACTAATGGTTATGAATCCCTAACTTCTTGGTACCTTCTGTACATTGGTACAACCTCCTTGCATGATTTTCTATGGTGTGTGCTTGCTAATAATATTATGCTTGTCGTACGATCTATCTTCTTCCCTTAATGCCGTACGACCTTTGCTGTTCTGGCTATACTTCCCATGAAAATCTGTACGGTATCCACCCGTGTTGCTGGTACTTAAACTCCCATCCATACTGTTGTGCCATTTGTATGACCTTTATAAACTCTTTCATGGTTTTTTTTCATTCTCTCAGTTGTATGGAGTCATATGGTATCTTACCATATGGGAACATGCACTTTTTTCCCTCTAGTCTTACATGGCCGTACGACCTTCTGTCGTACGATTTATTTTTGCCTTTGGTTTTTTTCTCTACCAGTCGTAGGATATAATGGGCCCATATGGCCTTCCATACAATGTTTTTAACATGTTGGGTTTCTTATTTGTACGACCATTCAGCACTAAGCCGTATGGTCCCGTACAGACCCTTTTTTTTATATAATATATATATATATATATAATTTTTTTTTTTTTGAAATGCCTTACTGACTGGCTAGGTCTGCCAGTGGGTCATTGCATTATCGCCTGTCATGGTGACATGGCTTTATTTTGGACACATTTATTGTGTTGGGGACTTCCTTTCCATCGAGTGTCCATAATTTAATTGCCCCATTATCACCTACTTGTCTAACTTGGTACGGACCCAACCACTTTACCTTAAAATTTCCAAGCTTAATGTCATTCTTACCATTGTATTTTAATACCAGTTGGCCTGGTGTGAACTAGATGCATTTGAGGTGTTTATCATGCCAAGAATTTTGGCGTAGTTGCACCACCTCTATTTCTCATTGTGCCAACATCCGTCGTTCATCAAGTTTGTTGAGATTATACAATTGCTCCTTCAATATTTCCATGTCATTTAGTCTGTGCTCAATGCTGATCCCAATGCTTGGAACCTTAAATTATATAGGAACTATGGTCTCTCGCCCATAAATTAGAAGGAGAATAAAGATGTTGAAGGCTATGGCCACGGGGTTCCAACTGTCTCCGACATGAGCATCATCACTAAGGTTCTTCCCCTTTTATTTGACCTCCTTGTATTTGATGGGTTCTTCCTTCATAAACTGGTGTGTGAGGGTGGCTTCCACCTCCCTAATGCTTAGCATGTTACAATATGGTGTAAAGAACTCATAATCTTCCATTTTCCAATGAAAGGGGCCATTCATTGAATCTCCATCATCCCCAGAACATTCTTCCAACTCCAATAACCTTTCATCATTGGGCTCCATTATTCTTTGCCCTCCGTCTTCTCCCAATTTCTCTCCTTTAGATTCTGAGTCTGAAGATGCTAACTCCTCGCTCACCATTTGCGTGCAGAGATCAATCACATACTTCCTCCTGACAGTCTCCATGGTGAGTGCGTTCCTCTTCTAGTTGTGGTTCACCTTCACCGAGGTGAGCCAGCCTCCTCCAAAAATAGCATCGTACCCATTTTTCTTAAGTGGGATCACCAAAAATTTGAGTACGAAGGCCTGTGTACCAATAAACACATGTTGAGCCATGAGGGTTCTGATGGGTTTGATGCCATGCTGGTCGGCACCCAATAAGTTGATGGTTGGGAGCCACAATGTTGGATTTCCCAATTTCTTCCATGTCTCCTCCAGAAGGACGTTCACTCCTGACCCTCCATCCACTATAGTGTCTGTCAGGATGGTTCCAAGGATGTCCATCTCAAAAACTACCGGGTACCTCCCATTGTTTATAGCAAGTATCATCGGGTCAATTGGAGACCCTTCGGGGATGTCCGTATGTGTGGTATTTGGCTGCATGGCTAGGTTCCCCAATAATGTCATTCCCAAGTGAGGCATGGTGCGAAGGAGGTCCTAGAGTTTCACTGGTACCTCTAAATGTAACATTTTTCTCAGAATGTTTTGTTCCCCTCTGGCCCAAGGTGGTGGCCATCTCCCATGTTTCTTTTTATGCCTTCATCACCTTCTCTATTTCTTCTTTAGCCTCCTATGCCTATTGTTTTTCTGTTCGAGGGTTTGCATATGTGGCTTTCTTTTCTTGCCCTCAGGTGATGGTCAGTACCGTACTCATTCTTCCATCTATGTCTAGCCAATTAATGCCATATTTCAAGAAGTTGGCATCCTCATGGTTTCCAGGACCACACTAGCAGCATGGCTTCTAAGGAGTGTCGCCCTTGTCACAGCCCCTTGCAAAGTGGCCCCACTGATTGCAAGCTTAGCACTGGATCATCGGCCAACCCTTGGAGTCATATTGTATTTGACTTCTTGTGTTGGTGTTGTTGTTATTGCCCCTTCCACCACCATGTTGGTTGCCTTCATACCCACTTGATGTAGATGGTTTCTCTTGAGTAAATAACACTTGTTGATTCCTCACTTTCATGTTGTATGGGCATTCCTTGGCGGAATGGCCCATGATCTGGAAAATGTCACAAAATACATTTTTGGGACATGATCCCTTTGTATGAACGCTCTCCTTGCAATCTATACACCACATGTCATCTTCCCCCTTGCCGGTACCCCCTTTCATTGTCTTGAACTCCTTCATCATTCTTTCCATGTCCTTTTGGAGTGCCATGACTTTTTTCTTCGACTCACCATCACTACTACTGTCATCATCGACAATGTCATCTTCATTGGAAGAAGACTTGCTTCTTTTCTTATTAGAGTTATTTTGTTTTCTCTCCAAGTCTATCACCCGATTATAGGCATCTTCGTATGAGGTGGGGGACACTATCTTCATTTTCCTTCTTCAATCAGTGACTGTAGGCCCACACAGTCTCTTTCTTGCCTTGTTTGGTACTATATATCTCTGAAACAATTTCATTGTCATCCCCCAGGAGTTGAAAATCCTTCTGGAACTATTTCTTGAGTTCGCCCCAAGTGGCCACCTTTGTTTTGTCCACATAAGAGTACCGGTCGATGGCTACCCCTCTGAGTGTGGCAGGTAACTATTTCACCCATTCTGCCTGGTCGACAACTCCATTTGCCGACCAGATTGTCTCACACGTATGACACTTCTGTACTAGATCTTCCTTCCCATCTCCATGGAATGTTGGTAGCTTCTCTTTGTTATTCACCATGTTTACTTTTCTAGGTTCCAACTTTGTTTGTAGCACTGATTGTGTTACAGGCTGGGATGGTATTGCCGGCGTCAGTACCCAGGAAATGTTTGGTACTGTACCACTTGATGTCCCTGAACTACTATAATTTTCCAGGCTTGGTGGGCTACTATAATCCCCACACCCCTGTATCAATTTGATACTCATGGCGGTAGTGGTATCCTAAGCCTCCCTCTATGTGACTTCCTCTTCTTCCTTCCTTCAGGCTTCTCTTGCTTCTATCCGTGGGGTTAAGGTTAAGGACCCAAACAAGCTCCTTGTTTCCTCTAGGTGGTCCTTGTCACTTCTCCTGGCCTCCCGATCAGATTCCTCCAGACCCTCACCTTCACTTGCTCCCTTTGGTAGTCCTTCGTCACATATTCTGAATCTCTCCCTTCGATCATCTTGCTATTGTGCGAGTACAAATTTTCTAGCGGCTTATTCCTCCTTGAGTTCCTTCTTTCTATTTTTATTCGATTGATTGGGAATGAATTCTTTTCTCACTTCTCCATAGGGAAATAATCAACTTCGTCGGCCTGCGGGTTAATCTCACAAACTGGCAGGCCCATAGTGCCCGTACGCCATCTAGGTCTTGTCTTCCTGAGTACATCTAAGCAGCAGCACCAGATGTTTTCCCTCAGGGGTAAACTGGAATTAACAGAGATATACAAAAAGCAAAGTATTTAACAGAGAATGTATAACACTATTATCTTTATTGATTCATACATCAAGCACAAAGGTATTCCAACATAATAAGCTCCCCCCCTTATAGAAATGAGAATGTATACATATAGTGTCCAAAGGGATGCGAGGCGAACCGTTGCATCTATGTAACTCCTTCAGACCGACCAACTATCTAACTACTCATTTCCTGGACAACACATGCAATGTTCTTTTTAAGCACTAAAATAATAAATGAGTTAATTTTAGTTGCTTTGTTTAAACTTCTCCTTGCCATAAGCTGTCAACAAATGTGATTAGTACCAAAAAAGTGTCTAATTAAGAATTAAAGAATAACTTGCAACTCCAGAATTGTTAGGAGCGCTAAGACTAAATGTGACTTTGTACCTAGCTATGAAACATTTGATAGAATCCAAATATTTTCTCTATGCTTCGCTTTGATCTTCTATTGCGATGGCTAAGATGGCTCTCTATTCTGTTCAATATTGTTTGGTCCTTCTTATGGCCTCTCTTAGTAATCTAGCACCTAAGATGAATTTGATTACCCTTTTGGCCTTTCGTCATTGATCAATCCTGTAGAAAATAAAGAAAACAATCAGATTATGATAGAAATAGTGATCTTCAATTAGATTTGCAATAATTCTGTCAATTGTGGTAATCTTCTGTCGATTGCAGAAACCTTTTGTTAGATGTGGAAATATTCTGTCAATTACAGTAAAGCACTTGTAACTATGGTAGAATGTTGTTGATTGTGGCACACATCGGTCAATTGTGGTAAACTCTACGTGGTTGCAGTAAATTGGTGTTGATTGCAGCACAAATTGGTCAATTGTGACACAAAGCAAGAAAACATAGTCTTGAATAAAGACAAAAAATAATTGCAAAACCCTTACAATGATTGCGGAAATAAATCAGACGATTGTGGAAATCTTCCATCAATTGCAGTAAAATACCAACGATTGCAAAATTACAAGTATATCAAGAAAAATATGAAAAAAGAATTCTGCAACCATATGGCCGAGGCAAAAAAGTTTTGTCTATCATTTACAAGTGATATTTGGGTTTTTTGATTCATGTCAGGTTCACCAAATTGTATGCATGATCGAGATCTGTTACCTCTCAATTACGAGGGGTTAGTAGCATCAATTTGCAATGGGGGAAATCAATCAAATAACTAATAAGAATGAAACTATGAATAAAAAAAATAACAAGCAATAAAGGAGGTACACAAATGAATGCAAACCAACAAGGCTTTAATATTCTATTGTCTCTCTCTACTCCTTTTGAAACATTGTTTGTGTGATGCTTAGTATTGGTGTGGGCAGTGTCTATGACTTGGGAGCATTGAGAATATGCTATTGAATTCTTCGATCACAAGATGGATTGATGCTTGAACCAATCTGATAGAGTAATGCCACACGTGAGCTTGAAATCCTGGGTCCTTCAAATGGTTATGAAGGGTTGATTATATAAAATATGGAAATACTATGTGTTACCCAAATTTTCCTTATCACACAAATTTTTGGTCATAGGTGAAATAAATGAGGCTCCCACAAGGGTTGAGCCCAGCCTGTATAATTTCTACCATGCTTTCCTGGTTATTTTCCTCAGCTCTGCATGTCTCCAAGTCTATGAAATGACCTAAGTATCAACAAACCCTATGCAAACTTGATAGAAAACACTAGTTATCCTGAGCTTATTCTATTTTTTCATTACCTTTTCAGATAACTTAAGCTCCCTCTAAAGACATGTGTGCAAATATAATACCCTTTGTCTCCTTGTAGTGGTAAGAAAATGGATATTCTCCAATGCTCAAGAGACTTCTTGTGCACCCTCGATCCAGATCACTCATATTATCCATCTTATAGTTGTCGCTAAGTCTCTTGAGAAAATGATGACATTAGCAGGGATCACGAGACTTGGAGACTTGCTGGTCTATTTTCCTTAGTCGCTTGGTCTCGATAAAGTAGTGGGACTGAAGAAAAGTTCTCTTGACTTCACGCTAGCTGTTGATTATGTTATGATCCAATGATAGTCGCATGATCTTGTGATGGAATGAGAGTTAAAGGAGATGTTAAGAGATCATGAGACCCTTCAATCGCCAAGTCTCTAAAGGAACCCTAGGGTTAAAGGATAGGTCAAAGCTGGGTTAAGGTTTGAAGTCAACGCAAGGTAATATCCGTGAAAATTTGAAAGGATCAGATGGTTGGTGTTATAGCTCGAAAGAAAATATATGGTCTAGTTAATGCATAAGGCAAAGCACAAGGATGCCACATGTCCCTGGTTTGATATCCTCAGTCGCATAGTTGCTAAATGGATTAAGGTTGTAGAGGTTAAAGTTGAAGACATGATCATGGCTGTCAATGTAGTTGAAGATCCTGTGGTGGTCGCTAAGTCTCGTGAAGGAATGGAATATTATCTTATGATTTGGAGACTTAGTGATAGTCGTCTAATGAAAATATGATCTTTTGGTGGTCACGTTGTCTCATAATGAACCCAAAGTTCATAAAAGCATCTCGTGACTTGGAGACATAAGAAAATTGAAGACTCAAGGTTAAGGGCTAGTCTGACGCGGGTTAAAGGACAAAGGCAGTAATGACAAAGATAAGGATCTATGACTCCAGGTTAAAGGAAGATGAAGATTCAAATATGAACCATTGATCGAGCTCTTGCACTGCCTAACCGTTATTATTTGAATATTTAAAATTATGAAAATCTGATTCTCAGAGTTCATAAGCGGTGGTGCAATTTCTCAGGAATTTGACAGAGAGATGGGTTGAGCCGACTTCTCAGAGCTACATTAATGGCAAAGTAAAGATATTCAAAGCCATATCTGATTGATCAAGATATTTTTGAATGGCATTAATGAGTAGAATTGATAGAGTTGGGATTTCTGATTATCCTATTGCAGATCTATTGTAAACCTAATTGGGATATTTTTTGCCCATTCCTTGAGCCTGCGTGCTAGAAGGAACTTGTATATAAGTTGTATAGTTCTCCTTTTTGGAGTTAGAGTTCTTAGAAATAGGCTAGATTTTCCGTGGCATTTGTTCTTCCCTCAGGTCTTTCATGTTTATAATCTCTCATTGATTTTCAGATATTGTAAAGGGTTTTTGTGACATTTTCTCTGTCCCTGGGATTTCTTGTCTGAATTTCTCTTACTGAATTAGAATATATTGAATGATTTTTCAGAGAAATATTGGAGTTCTTGAGCCCTCTTTCTTTCTGCAATTTTTTTTACTACTAAGGGTGATCTGATTTAGATGAGTTTGTGGATATTCTTCAGTCCCCTATCATTTTGTCTCATTCTTGTGCCTAGTAGCATAAGTGGATGTTCATTTGTAGGTCATAGTCCGTGTCTACTCATAGTGAATATGCTATTGTTTGTGAAATTACTTCTTTCCCTAAATAGCCTCTATTTATCTCATACCTCTCTATGAAATACTTATGCAAGCCTATCTAGAAAGTTGTGTTCTATTAGATCCAAGGTTTCATGCTGAGATTAGTTAATGTGTTATAATTCATGTTACCTTCGGTGTATCACTAGTAGGATAATTTGCTTTCAGTTATTTCCCTTTTATGAATTCTTTCTATCCCTTTTCCCTTAAGAATTTATTTTCATGTTAAGAAGCAAAATTGGGTGATTATCCAAGAGTAACCAACCTAGAACTTGGAGGTCTCATTTCAGTTAGCAAAGGTCCCACAACCTGGAAATGATTCCCATGTTATACTAGGTTATCAAGACTACGAGAGCTTGAAAGGGTGCAAAACTTAGTGTATAACAATATGAACGGTTGAGATCAATCCTAGAGATAGGAGGATGAATGGTTTAGATCAAAGGGAATTGGAGAAGCCATCACTAAACTCCACCTCTTCAATTGGGAGAGAGGAGATAGACTTTGGTTAACTGAACAACTAATTATGAGTTACCTTTAGAACTGAAGAGGTAATTCAGAGTTACCTTTTTGAACTGAAGAGGTGGGTGGAGTAACCCAGGTAATCAGAGATATGATTAAGAGTTATCTTTTTGAACACCAAGAAAAGATCTAATTGAATATTTAATTCATTTTTATAATTAAAGTATTCAACATGTAAGATAATTGAATTCTTTTTGGTTTAGAATTGATTTATTGAATGAAATGAAATTAATTTAATTAGAATAATTAATTATTAAGTTTAAATATTTAAATTTAAACTTTTGGAAATTTAATTAAATTAATTAATTAAGATTAATAAATTAAGGTTAATTAATTAAATAAAATTAATTATTTAATTAATTTTGGGGATTTGATTAGATGATTTGGGGAATGAGATTAGAATAAAATAGATGATTAATTAATGATAAAAAAACTGTTAATTAATAGATGAAATTTAGTGTTTGTAATGTAAAGTCGTAAGTCTGTCCATTTTAGGGTGTCTATAGTACTATTATTATCCACTCGATCTTGAAGATTCTCGGTAGATGTAGGGCATGAACTAAACCCTTATTTTGTAGGTGGATGTGATCATCCTTCAGTTTCCCATTCGCGCACAAATTTTAAAATGATGTATCAATTTCTACTTCACATATTTCCTCAATCTTGCAGTGGATAAAGGCACAAATGTCTTCGATCAAAATAACCATCATAGGAATGGATGAGAGAGCTCCCATCATGTCTGGTTCTATGGCCTTCGTGGTATGAAGCTTATACTTTGGGTTGAATAGATCAACCTTCTTAACAATAAATGGGTTCTTAACCTTAGGTGCCATTTCTTTCAAATTTATTGTTGCTCGAATGAAATAGGGTTTTGTTTTCTACAATTCGGTCTCATTTTAGCAACTAGGTCAACACCATAAATCATTTAAATATACTCAAGTGTGCTCAAATTAGTTTAGAATTACCTCTACAATCATTTAGTTTCTCATAGATGACTTGACTCAACAACTTGCTGAAATACTCTTTGAAAATGTTAGGTAAAAATGATAAACATAATGGTCTATTTATACTTTTTCACCATTTAGGGTTTCCAATGGCTAGAATAATAACAATTAATGCTGACACCGACTCACTTTTTACTGATAACCACATTACACTTCTTTTTACCGAAAAAAACATAATAGCATTTCCTTTCATCGACCAAACATGGAACACAAACTTCACAATATATATCCAAATGCATCTTAATATTGTTATATGGATATCTGCACAAATTCTAGGAACTAATTTAAGATTGAAATTTAGATTCGCATTTCCTACACATACCTTTCACCGATTACGTGGAGTTAGGTGCACCCAACCCGAAGGATGAGGTGCCATCGACTATTCCAAAAGATGTTCCATCATCTTGGGACTTCTTCATGTCTTATTCATCTAATTTCTTACATCTTCAACATTCATTTGTCCTTTGTCAGTTGTATCTTCCTTGGTAGGAGTTTTACCTCATTACCTACAGTCTTTGGGTAGGTGATCGAGCTTCTGATAGTAAAATCATGTCATGCTAGGATTTCTCCATGCTCTTCTATTTTTCCTACCATGCAACATCATGCATTTTTCTGCAATGTGTCCATATCTCCCTGTGGACTTCTTAAAATGGACAGGGTTGTGAGTTTACATTAAAAATACCAATTTTCATCTATTAATTAATGGTTTTTTAATCATTAATTAATAATCTATTTTCCTCTAAATTCATTCCCCAAATCATCAAATCAAATTCCCAAAATCAATTAAATAATTCATTTTATTTAATTAAATAGCTTTAATTAATTAATTACCATTAATTGATTAATTAAATTCAATTTCCTATATTTTAAATTCAAATATTTAAAATTACTAATTAAATTCTTCCAATTAAATTAATTCCAATTTAATTAATTTAATTTTATCAAATAAAGCAATTCTTAATAAAAAAGAATTCAATTATCTCACATGTTGAAAACAATTATTAAATAAATGAATTAAATATTCATTTATCTTCAAAGAGATAACTCCAATC
>MU227003.1:2710045-2724751 GCA_018584345.1 Thuja plicata
AACATTGTATTTTGAAGCCATTGACCTAGATTAATCTGACTGTTCATTGTTGAGACCTCGTGATAACCTTGCAACTTGAAAAAGTTGTAGAACATACACAATTTTAGTCTTCATTCTTCAAAACACAGTGGCTATTGTGCTTGTTCCTTTGATCAGTTTTATGAAAAAACAAAACAAAATATCCAAACTATCAAAATGAGTCAAATTTGTTAAAGTCTAGGGTTGTCAACGTCAACTATCTTGCAAATCAGAAGCATTGTTCCATAAAAATTCAAAAAAATCAAGCAGTGATACTTATCCTCTAGTCTTTTTAGACTGTTCCTCCTTTACCGCAATTGCCCGCATTGTGCTGCAATTGAAGGAAGTCTACCATAGTTGATTTGTTTATTGCCACAATCATCATGTTTATTACCACAATCGGTGATAAACTACCGCAATCGACCAGTTATTTTACCACAATCAGTGAAATTGTACCGCAATTGACAAGATATACTTTATTCCTATTTTGACCTAAAACCTTGAGAGAATTCTTCATTTGGTGTCCAAAACTAGTGCCTATCCTAGGAAAATGGGAAGAACATTGTGTGAATCTCTAAACATTAAAGATTACCCTTTCTCTGTAAAAGCACAATTATTGTAAAAAACATTGTTAGTTCAAAAGCTCAGTCTAGAAATACCTTGATCTCATCATATCAAACATCATCATCTTTATCAAAGTGACTTTGTCCAAGGAAAAGGTCAGAAAATCTTATCTTTTATCATCACCACTTTGAGATCAAGTTATATAAAAATTTGTCCTTAGAATTACCCTTGTCCAAAACATAACTCGGACTTTCCTCAGAAAGGATCTTCTTCCTTGTTTGCTTTATATCACTTGTTTTAGTTACAAAACCTGGACTGCACTATGTATCAAACACCTCATGGAGGACCTTACACAAGGTCTAAGGCTAGAACTCAACCTGATGAGTCATATATCAACCATTTCCCTGCTTGGGAAACAGAGCAAGAGAATGATCCCTTCATGAACACTAGTTCTGCTCTATTCATTGAAAAACCCCATGGGGCAGCTTTTTTCCAAGATATCACAGAAGAAGAACTTGAAGATGTGGAACAAGATGCTTATTCCAAAAAAGTAGTTGACACTGTTGTAGAGAGGAATCCTGAACGTTACTTGGCCATGTTAATAAAGAAGGGAGTCAAACTCCCCGTTGAATTCAGTGTATCAACTATATGGCCCGAAAACACTCTCGCAGGTCAAAACACTACTCACACTCGTTAGATACTACCTGTTGTGTCACAGATCTTTCCACCATTGGTTTTACCCACATCAAAATATACTGTATCCAATCAAACCAATGACCCAACCCAGGCTAGCACATCTTCTACTCAAAGCATGACAGGCTCGCAATAAAGTGCACCTATGGTCACTAGTATGCCTCTACCTTTGGTCTCATGGCCAGGACAATCAAGCTCTCATGCTATGCCTTCCATCCCACCAAACACCAACTATTCTGAAACTATGCCGCTACTACAATCAATTCACACTAGTCTTGGGATCAACACATCATGCCCGCAGGGATCCATCTCTACAGGAATGACTTACAGTCAAGGCCTGCCCAAAGCTACATCTTTGCCCATTCCAACACCAATCCAACCTCCGCAACAACAACCCTAGCTTCAGTTTCCTCAACCCCAACCTTTGTAACAACAACCCCAGCTTCAGTTTCCTCCAATCCAACCCCCGCAACAGCAACCCCAGCTTCAGTTACCTCAGTTCCAACCCCCGCAACAGCAACCCTAGCTTCAGTTGCCTCAAATCCAACCTCAGCAACAACAACCCCAGTTTCAAACCCAACCTTAGAAACAAAAATATCTACCCCAACATTATCAACCCCAGTTTCAGTCACAACAACAAACACATCAAAACCCTCCATGGGATACTCACGTCCCTCCAGTTACAAATCACTTGGTGGGGAATCAATATCATGTCCCTAGGATGAAATCCTATGTTCCTACTCAAGGGACACTGAGGTGCAGCCTCATACCCACCATAGCACAAAGGAATGTCCACACACACCAGCCTCAATATCAAACGGACATGCTAATGCAACAAATGAAAACCCTTCAAACCCAAATGATGGATATGTAAAATAAGGGGCAAAATAAATCCTATACCTTAGAGGATTTATACCCATACATCTTTGACCATTCTCTTCACATGTCTTCATTCCTAAATCACTTTTCAATATCAAAATTCAACAAGTATAGGGGTAGTACCAACCCTATTGAGCATATCTAAGAGTTTTTTGCTAGTTGCATCGAAGTCACTCATGATGAGACATATCTAATGCGACTGTTCCCACAAAGTTTGGCTGGACCAGCAATGGAATGGTTCTCACATCTACCTCATGGCATTCAATCTTGGGGAGAATTGGCTGAAAAGTTCATAGCTCACTTCCATCATAACATCGAGCACAAGGTCAGCATCAAGGACCTTTGCGATATCAAACAGAAAGATGGAGAGTCTTTTGTGAAATTCCTACAGAGGTGGAGGAATATGGAAAACCGTATAACATATGATATGCCCAAACAAGACTTAATAGTCATGTTTGTTGACAATCTAATTACAGACATGTCATTCACAACAGAGTTACAGTTAGCTCCAAACTTCTCACAACTCATCAAAAGAGGAGTTCGTTGTGAGCAAAACTTATTCAAATGAGGAATCCTTGCAGATCCCACACAAACAAATACAAATAAGAATGCAACAAAAAAAGATAAGTGGTGGAACAAAAACAAAAATGTCACTAGCGATGGTGTCATTGATGTGAAGACAGTCAGCTATGCACAACCTAAGGTGTCACTGCAAGGCACACCTGTGGCCAACCAAAAACCCATAGGGCCCACTCCACAAGCATACACCCAAAACTAACCTCCCCCTATACAAGTAACCGCTGTGTCAAACAATCAACAACAAAATCAATGCAAACCACAATTTCAATTCCAACAACGAGATTTCACACCATTGGGAGAGCCGATAGAGTCAACTTTACGCAAGTTGATACAATCAAACACTATCACTCTCCCAAAAATCAGAGACTTTGAACAAGATCAGAACAAACTGAGGTGGTATAATGACAAAGATTTCTATGAGTTTCATCGGGTGAAAGGGCACAAAATGGCCAACTGCTACCAATTGAAACATGCTATCCAAGATCTAATTGACACAGGGATCATCGATGTGATGAATACTCAAACCAAAGGCACAACTGATCACACCATTTTCAATGATACCTTTCATGATCACAATAAGGGAAAAGCCTCCGGGTCTGGTGGACAAATGAAACAAGTTAACTATACATATGCCAACAGTGATAATGTCATCAATTGCCTCAATCCTTCAGATAACCATGTGGCAACAATCACTATTAGAGACCAAGGTAACAATTGTGCTGTAACAACGCGTCATGCTAGAGTTGTCTTGCAAGGAGTACCATCCTCAACTACTACCTCAGCCAATCCTATAGAAAAATTGGATCCATAAACAAGCATAGTGGACCAACTAAAGTGCACACCTGCCCAGATATCCGTGTTTGACCTATTGCGCATATCCCCACAGCATAAGCTAGCACTTGACCAATCACTTCAGAATGTAGTTTTCCCAAGGGACATAACACCTGAGAGCTTCCAAATGATGGTCAACCATATAGCAGCTAACAAACATGCCACATTCATAGACCATGATGTACCACCACATAAAACCTTGCATAATGATCCTCTACACTTGTCTAGCTCCACAAAAGTGTTGTCCGTAGGGTCCTTGTTGATGGTGGAGCTGGGTTAAACATTTGTACTCTAAAGTTAATCAAGCAACTAGGCTATTCAGAATCAAGCATTGATGTCACAAGGAGGATAAATATCAGAGCTTATGATGAAGAGGAAAGGTCCTCTAAGGGTATTATCATTCTACCTATTCACATTGGTCCTATAGTCAAAACACACCCTTCCAAATCTTAGACCTTGAGTTGGGATACAACATGTTACTAGGGAGACCTTGGATACATGAAATGAAAGTTGTACCTTTGACATACCATCAATGCATCAAGTTCCCTCACCAAGGAGAGGAGATCATCATAGAGGGAGATCCCAATCCCTTCCAATATTGTAATGCAGTCCAAATAAGCACTGATAACCAGGTACCATCAAACCAAGATGCAAGCATCCCATCCTCTTCAGATTAGAATCCCAAGGATGTCACACAAGCAGCAGGAAAGATAGTCATTAAATAAAATTCAAGCATCTCGTCCTCTTCAGATTCAAATCTTGAAGATATCACACAGAAAGTAGGCAAGATATCCATCATAGATAAGGCCTGTGGTGAATACAGATATGAAGAGACTTTTACCATCACACACATGCCTCAAAGCCTAAGAACTCATGGCATGCCACAACCTATTATTGCAATAGAAACTCTGCAACCTGTTCTATTCAGATGTCCACCAGCAACCTTTGTCTGGTGGGGAGACATAGTGGAAGAAAAACCTTTTGAACAAGACATCAATACCTGGTTATACCAAGATTCCCCTGAGACAATCAGGCCTCCATTACCTTTGTCAAACTATGGTAATGGTTACACAATGATACAAAGATTCAGCTATGATGGTACAACTGGGCTAGGGGCAAGACAACAAGGCATATATGAATTGCCTATCCCACCAACCCAGAGAAACACAAGAGGTTTAGGATATGGACAACAAAGCACTAGTCTTGTGATCCAAGACATTCAAGTCAATCATGAGCAAATAGAAGAGATGCACCGGGGGAACAACACAGAGCATGTCCTGATAAGAAACATATTAGCGCAGTTGTTTCCCGTCAAAGAGGGAACCACACAATCCCAAATAAACCTACACTTAGCAATCGATGATAACCAAGGAAGTGAGACATCGGACGAACATTCCATTGAGACTGACTCCCATGAGTATGAGTGGATATCCCTCTATGACTCTGAACCGTCAATCCTATATTTTTCCCCTCGGGCTGACATTATCATTAATCTAGCAGACTTGTTTGACCAACTAACCATCACTGAACAACCCTGTATAGAAAAACATGTCATTTAGCAAACCTCAAGTGGTGCATCCACATCACAGTCCAATTTTGTAGGCACCATATCAGTAGTCCCATTCAGTCAACTGGAGCCAAACAGTAGTGAAAGTGTCTGTCTTGTACACCTTGAGCTTATAGAGTGGGATCAACAAGGGCCACCTGATCTAGATGTCTTCGAGAATGATGAGGTGATAGCTCATTTCATGGGACTAAGGGAAGGCATTCCGTTAGGAGATCACAAGGCAGGATTCTCCATTAACCTAGACAGAGCAACATATTTCAAGGAGGAAGCCCCTCTTTCTAGTCCACAAAGGAAAAAAGAGAAAAATAATAAAAAGCTAAAAGAAGATGTATCTTCTAGCGAAAACCTCACTTAGGCACTAGAAGATGGAAAGAAAGAACTCATCCCCTTAACAGAGGAGAAATCAGCATTATTAGCAGAAGAAACAAAGGAGATCAACTTGGGGGATGACAAGAACCCAAGGAACATTTACTTGGCAAAATTACTCACTCCTGAGGAGAGAGAACAGTTCATCAGTTTCTTCAAGGCAAGAATGATCAATTTTGCATGGTTCTACTCAGATATGCTAGGATTAGATCTAGAGCTCATGCTACACCATCTCCCATTGCTACCCAATGCCAAACCTATAAAATAGAAGCTAAGAAAGATGCACCCTCACATTGCATTGCTAGTCAAGGAAGAACTGAAAAAGCTCTTGGATGCTAAATTCATCAGACCTATACCTTATGCTGACTAGATATCTAATTTGGTACCAGTTACAAAGCACAGTGGTCAAATATGAATTTGCACAGACTTCCGGGATCTCAACATAACATGTCCCAAGGATGACTTTCCTTCAAACCAAACATTGATATGATAGTAGACCTAACTACCAGACATCAAATGCTATCACTCATGGATGGCTTTTCAAGTTACAATCAAATAAAGATCATGCCAGAGGACCAACAAAAAATATCTTTCACATGTCCTTGGGGGACATATTGTTGGAATGTCATACCATTTAGTCTAAAGAATGCCAGAGCGACATATCAAAGGGCTATAATGACTATATTTCATGATCTCATCCACAAGACAATGGAAGACTATGTGGATGACATATTAGCCAAGTCAATACTATGAAAGGATCATCTATAGGTTTTGGGACCCATCTTTGACAGAATGTAGGAATTCAAAGTTTGACTAAATCCAAAAAAGTGTGCATTCGATGTCACAGCGGGAAATTTATTGGGGTTCATAGTATCACACAGAGGAATCGAAGTGGATCCAGAAAAGGTCAAAGTAATATTGGACATGCATCCACCATCAAACCTGAGACAAATAAGAGGGTTACAAGGAAGGCTCCAATTGATCAGATGCTTCATAGCTCAACTGGAAGACAAGTGCCACCCATTCCAACATCTATTGCATAAAGACATCAAGTTCATATGGACAGAGAAATGTGAATAGGCATTTTAGATATTCAAAGACTACCTTCTTAAATCTCCTATATTGGTACCACTAGTACAAGGTAGACCATTTATTCTATATATCTCAGTAACGAAATCAGCGTTAGGTGTACTCTTGGCACAACATGATGACGCAGGAAAAGAGAGGGCCGTTTACTATCTAAGTAGGACTTTGGTTGGATATGACAAAAACTATATGCCCATTGAGAAGTCATGCCTGGCAGTTGTTTTCACTTCCCAGAAGCTCAGACACTACATGTTGAGTCACCAAATGAAATTGGTTGCACATATTGATCCTCTCAAGTACCTATTAAGCAAAGCAGTGCTCATGAGAAGACTGGCAAAGTGGGTAATGATCTTAAGCGAGTTTGACATTAAGTACATGGAAAAAAAGGATATCAAAGGACAAGTGATAGCAGATCAACTAGCAGAGGCACCAATTCAAGACCACCAGCCTATTATCTCTAATTTTCTTGACGAATCTATCATGACACTAGAATCGACAATCGAGGTATGGAAACTTTATTTTGATGGATCGTGTATGAACCATGGTGCAGGGGCAGGGATAGTTCTTATCACCCCAGATCATGATACAATTCCAAAGTCTTTCAAACTTAACTTCCAATGCACCAACAACATAGCAGAATATGAAGCATTGGTCATCGGTCTAAAGATAGCCATTCAATGGAGAATCAAGAACCTTAAAGTCTTTGGCAATTTGTAGTTGGTCATCAGTTAGGTCAACAATGATTATATGACCAAAGATGAGAAGCTCATACCATAAAAAGCACAGATGGAAAGACTGCGCACCAAGTTTCATTACATTCTCTTTGAGCAAGTCCCAAGAGCACAGAACAAAATGGAAGATGCGATGGCTACCATAGCATCAATGATTAATATGCCAGGTAACGATACCAAATTCCAGTTTCTAGTGGAGAAACTCTTGCTGCCATCACATTAGGCATCTATCATAGAATCAGCGTGTGTCCTTATTGGTCCTGAGTCCCCATGGTACCAAGATGTCTATAGCTATCTCCAAAATAATGTCTTACCTCCAAACTTGTCTAGTAACCAGAGAAAATCCCTCATCCACCAAGCCTCTAGGTATACCATCCTCTCAACTACTCTATACAGACAAAGTCTAGATGGAACATTACTACGATGTCTCACTTCCATGGAATCCCAGAAAGCTTTGTATGAGGTACATGAAGGAATATGTGGAACCCACGGAGGTGGCAACAACTTAGCTAAGAAAATAATCCACATGGGATACTATTGGCCCACAATAGAGATAGATGCACACAAGCATGTTCAAAGGTGTAGACAGTGTCAAATTCATGGAGACCTCATCCATGCACCGGCCCAGGAACTAAATCCTATCACATCACCATTGCCATTTTCTGTGGGGATTTGACCTAGTAGGAAAAATCACACCCTCTTCAGCAAATAGACACAAGTACATCATAGTAGCAATAGATTACTTCACCAAGTGGGTGGAAGAAATTCCCCTCACTTACATCACTGGAAAGCAAATAGCGATGTTCATACTTAACCACATCATCTATCGATATGGGATCCCCCAAACAATCCTGATAGATCATGGTACCCCTTTCCAGAAAAAGGATGTTGAAGACTTATGTGAACAGTTCCACATCAAACAAGGGTTCTCCTCATTTTACTACCCTCAAGGGAATGGTGAAGCCGAAGCTACAAACAAAATGATCCTAAAAATCTTGAAGAAAATAGTGAATGAATCAGGGAGAGACTGGCATTTACAGCTTAGTCCCACATTATGGGCATACAAAACAAGTGTGAGAACACCCACGGGAGCCACTCCTTTCTCCCTATTCTATGGATCAGAGGCGATATTACCCCTCAAAGTAGAAATCCCATCCCTGAGGATATCATTGAAGAACCTAGTTTCAGATGAAGAGTATAGAGTGGCATGGCTCAGTGAACTAGAGTTACTATATGAAAGAAGGAAACATGCCTTTGACCAATTACAAGGCTATCAGAATCGCCTTAGAAGGAACTATCACAAGAAGGTGAAGCCACAAACATTTGAGGTAGGAGACCTCGTCCTCATGGAAAATCAAAAGAATCAAGCAGAGCGAGTCAAACCTGGAAAGTTCAAGCCTAACTGGCTAGGACCATTTGTTATTATCAGCTCTACTCAGAGTGGGGCATTCATACTAGCAACACTAGAAGGAGATCAGCTCCCTGGCTACATCAACAACATGCACCTAAAGAGGTTCTACCCTTAAAGGTCTCTATGGTTAAGGCATTTATCTACATATCCAGAAAATACCAAAAAAATCAAAAAATACAAAAGTTACCTTGGTGAAAACCTGGCAATCAGGTGCCTTGGCGACAATAAAAAAAAAAAGCAAAAAAGTAAAGATAAAAACAAAATTGCTCTCTCAGTGAAAACCTGGCAATCAGGCGCTATTGAGTAGGTACCTCGGTGAAAACCTGGCAAATAGGTGCCAAGTGTTCAAATCCAACTTCACCATCAATAAGCTCCAAAAGATTGAGCATACTAACCCAAGCTATATCCAAAAGAACAAAACCCTTATGAGCACCAAGCACTTACCCATGGTTAATACTTGTCCACCAGACTAGGGGGCGTTTCCAAATATCCAAAAAAATCCTAAAAAAATTTGGAAAAATCATCAAAAAATCCTAAAAAGATGAAAAATCAAGAGAAAATCAATCTTCATCAAAAACAATAAAAATATTGCAAAATTGCAAAGAAATGAAACCAACTCAGTTATCAAGAGAGCAAGGGGAAAACATGCCCAGTCAATCAAATGTCACAATCATGAGCTTTGCATATCAGCATTGGGCTCATCTAACATAGCTTTATCAATCTATCAATTCAACCAACAAACAACAGGCGACCAAGCCAGACTATCAATTGTCACAATCATGAGCTTTGTGAACAAGCATTGGGCACATCTGACATAGCTTGATCAGCTGCCAACCCGATCAGAGCAATAAAATATACCAATCAAATACTGTCACAATCACGAGCTTTGCGAACAAGCATTGGGCACATCTAACATAGCTTGATCAACTACCAACATGATTAAAGCAATCAAACCAACCAATCCTAACCAAAGAGTTTGAGCCAATCAAGAGAATCCAACTGCATCAAGGAATCATACAAAAATGTTGACTAGGTCAGTCAAGTCGGTCAGATGTCAGTCCATATTTCGGGGTTATGTTCTTACGCTACTCCAGGATCCACCATGTGAGGAGAGTAGCTATGATAGATCATGACTTATTTTCTTTGATTGTTGTCTGTTGAATGTTCACTTTGATTTTAGGGCCATGATGATTTAGGATACATGCGGTAGGCGGTGTCACTAATCTGGCAGCTGCGCAGTTCCACGATTTGAGCTTAAACCTGGGAAAGAATTGGACATTCCTTCTCTTTTATTTTCCTTCTGTGCTTTATAGAATCAAGATCTCGTAGCACTATTTAGATGGAATCTGAGTTGCTTTTGAGTTCTATCTTGGTTTCTATGGTCTTTCCCTTTATGTTACAAATAAGAGCTCACGATGCTATCCAGATGGACTCTAGGGGTGTAAGAGTTATATCTTGTTTGTTTGGCTTTCCCTTTCAGAAATCAAGATCTCATAGTGTTATCCAGATGGACTGTGGGTACATAGGAGTTCTATCTTGGTTTCTTTGTTTTAGATTAACTTAGAGGACAAGCGGTATCTAGATGGTCAATATCTAGGTGCTTTTGGCTCTCTTTCTTTTCAAACAGGGAACATAGCTGAAGCCAGATGGTCAATATTTGAGTGCACTATGGGTCTCTTTCTATTCAATCTCTCTACTCCTTCCGCTATCAAGAGGTCATGGAAATATCTAGGTGGTATGTGATCTGGATCATTTGACGCTCTTTCAGAATATCAAAAAATACAAAAAAAAGATGCAATGATGACAAATATTGGAAACAGGGGCAACGACTTGGGACATTCATCCTTTCTATCAGATCATATCTATCAAAAAATGCAAAAAGAAAACTTTTCTATCATTACATTCTATTGGATCAATCTCAGAACACATCTATCCAAACTAACTTCTTTCTAACTAACACATGCATTACTCAGATATTTTGTGCATAGTAGATTACATTCATTCATTAAGTGCATCAGAAAAGTAAAAAAACATGGTAGTTGCATACATGATAAAGCATAAAAACACATGCATCCATAAGAATCTCATATAAACATGCATCTCATTTACACCATCCTGCATGACATGTCAGTATCATAGGAAAAGTAAATCATCCATATACGAGTCCGCATAATAGAAACACATTGCATATACATCTCATCATCTAAACCACCAAATCATGTAGAATCATACATATAGCAAAGTAAAACATTGCACATCATATCAAAATGTAGCTGCATCTAAAGTAAATCAAAATATCTGAGTACAAATGAAAGGTCGCAAGTCTGAACAAAGCAGTAAATCAACATGCATATCAATATATATCAGTGTATCAGGATATAAAAATGGTACTACTTAGAGTACACAATGAGTCACTACAAAAATTGTACTACTCAGAGTATATAATGAATCACTACAAAAATGGTACAGGGAGTATAGTAAACAAGAACTACCCCCACCCTCGCCCAGAGGCACACGAGGGGGAGGTATATCAGAATTTGTCCTGTGAGAGGACCCAGGAGCCCTGATACCACTACTCTGAGAATGCTAAGCCCTGCTGGAACTCTATGACGCTGTGTAACTAGGCACCCTATTTGTCGTAGGAATTGCGCCCTCATAATGGCATCTCCAGTAGTCAATCTCCCTGTGAGCATCTCACCCAGATCTATAGTACCTATCTAGGATCTCTTTGTGGGACACATCCTGTACGCTATCAATGAAAGAGTGCACCTCAGCTCGAGCCTGTCACTCTATAGACTCAGCAGCTGTAATACGAGCCTCCAAAGTAGTCACACATGCATCAGATAAGGTAGGTCAGGCCTACAAATCTTGAACCTGCTGGGTGAGGCACTCCACCTCTAATGAATCATCATCCATACCACCCATGGCAACATCCATATCACCCTCCTCTACCTGGCCTCCTAGTCCCTCACCCCCTCTCTGCCTGAGAACCAAGGAATCATTCATACTCTCCAAACTCTCTCTTGTATTACTCCTAGTACTGCCACTCTCCCTTGAGGAACTTGTCTTGGCACTCTTCTCATCTAGAGCCTCTATGTCTATATCCATGATCTCCATGTCCACATCCTCCATAATAACCCGATCCTCATGTCGGGGAGCCAAAACTGCAGCTGTCCACCTATGCACCCTCCAAACTAACTAGGGTGCCTCCTCCTCCTCCAAAATTGTGCCCAACCTAACTCTAGACTGACCACCACTCCAGCCACCTGTCATCCTAACCCCTCCGCCAGCACCCCCAGGACTAGGATCATCGCCTCCATCATCACCCCTGCCTCATCCTCCGTCTCTCCCACCATCCCTCCCCCTACCCCTACCACCATTTCTACCAGCATCCCTCCATCCCCTACCACCACCTCTCCCTCCACCATGGCCTCCCCTACCACACTGTACCCATCGGGCCCTCCTCATAATAGTCCTAGGAATAGGATGTGAGACATCTGTCAATGGAATCGGCCGATGCTGCAACCAATGGGCATCATACTGTGGGGTAGTGCCTACAAAAAAGACAAATTAAAATATCAATACCAGAGCAGATAAAAACATAAGTATCAAAATAGGATATAAGAAAGAATCAAGAGTAGAAAGGAAGTACATAAGCAATCAAAACAAGACAAACCTGGATCTACAGTGGCAGAGCACCATGTCCATGCAACAGGAAGAAACCCTAAGAACTCAGTGCGAGAAACATCAAGTGACACTACAGCACCCCAAACATGAACATCCCTCAACCTCTGAGCAAAATATGCATACGAATCTGATACATCCTGCTGCTCACCAAATTGGCACAACACCCTGTCGGTGTTGTGAAAATCAAACATATGCACATGATTAGTCATGCGACCAATCAAGTATCTTCGTTGTCGACAAAATGGGAGATGGATGTCCTCTCCATCCCAGATGGGACAATCTCTGTATGACATCCAGATAAAATAAGGAATCATATCTAGCTACTGCTGCCAGTATGAAAGATGACCCATATGAGTCTGGACAATAGCACCATCATACATGAACACATATGGCCTATCTTCTGGGAGAGCACAGGCACCAACAGGATGACAGATTGCTATATGCTCCCATGCCCAAATCTGTAACAAAGTAGCACCGTAGCCGAGTGAGTTACCATCAAGGTAAGCCACATACAACATGTGAAAATGCACGTGGGCCAACATGCATGGACCCCAAGCAAAGACGGTATGGTCCCAGACCATACTCTGTAAAACACCACCAAAGCTGACAGAAAAAGCACGTTGTCAACGATCGGGGCATAGAAGCCCACATATCAAACTACCCAATAGGGTAGACAGTCTATCAAGGCCTAATCCAAATCTAGACCAAGGAATGTCATAATCGCCAGCAAGCTCAAGCTGATCCCGGGGCAATCCAGAGAGCTCAGTCAATGTAGTAACACCAGTGCATGTGGAATATTCCACAAGCTCACCCTGGATAGGGAGTTGGAGGATGCGATACACATCCTCCAAAGTCACAATACACTCCCCGATAGGTAGCCAGAAAGTGCATGTCTCTGAGTGCCATCGCTCTACAAGAGCGGAGATCAGACCCCTATTGGTTGTGATCTCGGGCATATAACACAACCAGTACAATCCAAGATCATGAAGAACTGACCTCTCATCCTTGGTCAACTGGAATAGATACATGAGTCCCTCAGGTTTGGACTCCTGACAGCACAAGATACGTCCAGTGAATTGCACATATAGCCAAAAATAGAAAATTAATAGTTTCAGTCATTGAGGAAAGTAACAGAAGCTAGAAAAATCTGGATAACAAACATAGAACACAGGCAAACAGTGCAAAAAAATCAATTGCGGTAATTAACCTAGTCATATGCGGTACTTTTATGTGATTGAAAAATAGAAACAACAAGTGCGGCACACAAATTTCAAATGCAGAATTTTACACACCCAACTGCGACACACTTATCAATTACGGTATTTAACTAGCAATTGCGGCATTAAAATCACAATTGCGGCAAAACCGCAGCCGATTGCGGCACACATGTCAATTTTTCAAAAAAGTGAAAAATTTAAAAGAAATAAATGACACGCAGAGCAAGAAAACTAACCAGACATCCAGAGCAAGCTGGTCTACGGTATGTATGGACTCAGTCAGAGATGTGCACTATGCCAGGAAGGCCAACCATCGCTCAAAAATAGAAGGAAATGAGGCAGAAATCAAAAGGCAAACTCACCAATATCTCAGGGCTCCACGATCGCAATATGCCAAATGAAGAGCTCTCTTTGCTACTTATAGGGGTTCCAGAAAACCCTAATTTCACTAGGAGCTCTGAAATTTCTTCCCGTTCCCCTAAAAATTCGAAGGTCAATTACAAGGGCATATTAAAGTATTTTTCAGATCCGTCAGCTACCCAGTTCCACAAATGGCAGTTTTAACAAATCAACGCTCGTCTAGCAACTTTTTGCTCAAATTTGTTGAGGGGGCATAAATACACCTACTAATGTTGGAGCAAGCTGGGGCAAAATCAACAAATCTTTGACACACTGCGACAAGTCACATCACATCAAAGATGGGCAAATGTAGACACCTTAAAATAGACAGGCTTGCGACTTTACATTAAAAATATCACTGTTAGGAGTCTATTAAAATTGTAGTGATCACTGTCCTTGTTAGAGGACAAGACTTATTTGAAGCCTCATCTATTTTCCTCTAAATTCATTCCCCAAATCATCTAATCAAATTCCCAAAATTAATTAAATAATTCATTTTATTTAATTAAATAGCTTTAATTAATTAATTACCATTAATTGATTAATTAAATTCAATTTCCTATAGTTTAAATTCAAATATTTAAACTTACTAATTAAATTCTTCCAATTAAATTAATTCCAATTTAATTAATTTAATTTCATCAAATAAAGCAATTCTTAATAAAAAAGAATTCAATT
>MU227003.1:2724889-2761368 GCA_018584345.1 Thuja plicata
CTCTTCAGTTCAAAAAGGTAACTCATAATTAGCTCTTCAGTTAACCAAACTCTATCTCCTCTTTACCAAATGAAGAGGTGGAGTTTACTGAGGACCTCTCCTGTTCCTTTTGATCTCAACCGTTCATGTCCCCATCTCTGGGATTGATCTCAACCGTTCATATCATCACCAATTCCTATATAATAAACTCTTCATAACCATTTGAAGGATCCAAGATTTCAAGCTCTGGTGTGCCATTACTCCGTCAGTTTGGTTCTAGCATTCAAGTCATCTTGCGATCACACACCCATTTCAATTAGCAACTTCTCAACACTTCTCAAGTCATAGATGCTTCCCACCAATACTGAGCATCAATAATAGCGTTCGGAAGGAGTAGAGAGAAACAATAGAAGCTTCAAGCATTGTGGGGTTTGCATTTATTTATTTTCCTTTCTTTTGCTTGTACATTTTATTGATTACGTTTCATTGTTATTCATTTTAGTAGCATTGTGTATTTGGTTTATATCATTTGTGAAACCTTTGCTACTGACCCTTGCCTTTGGAAAGCTTGGGAATCCATGAATCATGAATTTGGAGGCATACACTCCCACATGATGAACATGAGATTCTTGTGTTATAGTCTCATGGTATTGATGCACCTTGTTGGTTTCTTGGTGTATTCTATCAGTTTGGTGCCCATTTATCATTCTTTCTTTGTGACCTACAATCTTCAGAATTATTTATTGCAAGTATTGCAGTAGCCATTGAATTTTGGTTTTCCTCTATTGTTAGAAATCATTGATCTACATTCAAAAGCTTGATGTCCATACTTATTGCAATTGTAATAGTAAACATCAAATTTTGGAACGCTCGATGATTTACCTCTTTTTCTTCTATAGACATTGTCTGTATGACCAAGTTTCTGACAGTAGTAGAAATTTGGCTTCTTTGTCTTCGGTGGGGAAGTAGTATCTTGTTTGTTAGGTTGGTTAGAGAACTCTCCTTTCTTGGTAGTGCTGTTTTCAGTGAATTCAAGTCCAGTTTTATCTCTCGGTTGTTTTTGACTTCTAAGTTGTTTATCCAATGACCTTAATGCTTCTTCATTCTATTTTAGTGCTTCATTGGCTTCCTTTTCTACTTTTAGTTCTTTAGTATATCTTTCAATCTTAGAATTTAGTGTTTTATTCTCCAGTTCTTTTCTGGCTGTCTCATGCTTTGCACTCACAAGTTGATCGGTCATAGCATGTTGTGTATGTATCATTCTTATCAACTCATTATCTTTTTCAATTAATCTTGCTTCATCTTGTCTCTTGTCTATTTTTTCCATCCTTTGTGCATCTTCAGTTGTTCTCTTTGACTCAACTATTTCACCTATTCTAATACCTTATGTCTCATGATCTTTCTTTATTAGATTAAACTGCTTGGTAGGTGCATCATTCTTTTCCATCAATTTTGTAATAGCTGATTCAGATTCATCATTCAGACTTCCTTCAGAAGTTGTCTCAAGTACATCGACATGTTCTTGTGAGGATTTTAGTTCATCACATAAGCTCCTTCTCACCCTTAATGACTTTTCCAATTTTCTTCCTAGATCATTAATCATCTCCTGTGCACTTTCCAATTCAAACTCAAGGCTTTCAATCTTCTTAGTTTTCCTAAAGATTTCCATAGTTATGATCTTTTAATCTTAGGTTGTTAAGCCCTTATCTCAAGAGTCCAAGCTCTTATACCAATTGTTGGATTTAGAATGGAAAGCTAAGCACTGAGAGGGGAGGGGTGAATTGGTACTCCAAAAACTTCTAACATATAAATTGAACATTACAAAACTGAATACATTGCATATAAACATTATTAAATATATAAACCAAAACATGAAAACATAGCTCATAACACCATGATTTTTGGTCAAGCAGAAATCCTTGTTTAGAGGAAAAATCTACAATGGGGATGGCACCCACAATCCTTTACTACTGTAGTAAAAAGGTTTCTCAGTTAGAGCTACAATGTTAGTTGTAACCAACCTAATTTGGTCTACTCTAACCATAAACTCTATTTTCCCTAAGTGTGATCATATCCCTAATTATGTCAAGACAATTCTTCAATTTATTGGCATAATTCATTTAAATAAAATTTAATCTCCTAAGTGATTTAATCATTAAATTGCATTAATTTCCTTAGCCAATTAAATCAAAACAATTTAATTTAGTCAAAATAAATAAAAGAACATGGCTAAAGTAATTAATAAAAGGAATTAAATAAATCCTAAATTACATTTCCATTTGCAAAAAGGGAAAGTCAAATCCCTAACCAATGGGAGTTAAATCACTTGGATCAATTCACATGGATCACCAAAGATTCAATCTCCACCTATCTTCCAGTTTCAATCCTAACATTTCATTGACCAAATTCTTCTATAAATACAATGAATTTTAAGCTCAATGGACCCCTAATTTGAGTTTTCAATTTGCAAACTTATGCTACTAGTATTCTTAGAGATATTCATGCATTTTATCTTAATTCTTCATTCGCATTGTTATAATCTTCAATTTTAGAGCTTAAAATGAACATTTCTTGAGCATTTAGACTAATTTCATTTGAATCTTCCATTCTAAGTTGTATATGTCACTGATAAATGCATAATCTGAGGGAAATTATAGTATTATTCACACTCCTCTTAGATAGGAAGAAATAGGTCAATTTTAGTGATTGATTTTCTTGCTTACTTCTTATTTTTCACTAATATAATGACTTATTGAAGTGTTGTGTTGTAGACAATAGGTACACAAATAACACACACATTTCTGGCACCCACTATGGGACAGAATCTTAGATTTTACCTCACCTTAATCTTCATTTTGGACTAATTTCTCTTCTCTATTTTCAGGTATAGAGTCACCTTTAGTCACCAAGGCTCACTTTTAGGAAATGAGACCACATTGAGGAAATTGCATGACATACCAGATATCAGGGCTTGCATCTAGGGAATTCTACATCATTTCTAGTAAAGAATCATTTATGGTAAATTCTGGGTCACATTCAAGAAAGGCAATCACATTCATGGAATCTAGGATCGCATCTGGTTTTTCAATTTGAAATTTGAGAAGTCTAACCATTGATCTTTGGATGTTTTCTGTCTCTATCCTTTAAATAGCTTAATTCTTGTTTGCAAATTGCTATCTATAGTTTTTTCTTAAAAAGGTGGAAAGAAAATTTCTAACTTGTGGTTTGTAGGTTTTTAATAGATTAACTTGATTTACTTGTTCAAATTTTTCACATTAAACACATTTTCTAATCATTTTCTAAATCAATCAGAGGAGTATGGTATTTTCCTTCAAGAAAAATCAGAAACTCAAAAGTTGATTTAGGACTTGAGAGGAATTTGGGGTAAATGAACAAGGCAAACCTCTCATTTTATAATTCATTTTTGGCAAGTAATTGAATAACACAAATCACTAAATCTTGTGGGCTAACTGAACAAGCTACATCACATAATTCCCTTTGGTTTGAAATTGAACAATACAAGTCATCTAAAATTGTGGGAAAAAGAACTTCATTGTCTAATTTTAGATATAGTAAATGAACAAGAAAATAAATTAAAATTTGTGGGAAAAAGAACAATCAAACTTTTCTTTTCAAGCACCTTTGTGTTTTCATAATCTAGGAACATTTAAATCAAACTTAAGCTTGTTTCTTGATCTCACTAGAAAAATTTGCTCTTCATTCCAAGTGGAGGAATCAAAAACTCGTCATGGGGGATTGAGTTGTGAGTGAAGTAATTTGATGGAAAATACCTTGATTGAAATGCTTGTGGGAGAAAATGGCATGGAATAGGAGAGTATGCTCTTCTTCTTTTGAAGAATCAAAAATTTTGAAATCCTAAGCTCACCAATCCTTTGTATGCTTTCAAAACATTAGAGGGCCTTCCAGTTGAGGAAAAAATCTCCCAGGAATGACCCAAGTGAGGAAAGGTTTTATGCCAACCCTTCCAACTCACTATAAATATTTGGCTTCCTTGTAGGCTAAAGCCTCAAAAGACGGAACCGATTTTGTTTTTGGAATTTTGACATCATTCCTTGAACATGCTTGGGTGTGTGTAGAGTGGAGCCGTTTGAATCTTGCTTGTGAGACTACACACATTTGAGTACTCATAGGGTTATACACCTCAATGTTTCCTTGTGCAATTATATGGGAGATGGTTTTGAGCGGATTGCCCCATCATAATAAACAAATTATAGTCAAAATTACCTGATTCATCCCAGGAAGGGTGATAATCTTTGTGCAAGGCAAATAGTAATTTCCCCAAGATACTCTTTATTTCATGCCCTTACTTGCATTTGGAGTCGGCTAATATGGCATCATAACAAGAGCCATTTCATGCTTGGTGATGGCCATATTATGATTAGCATTTGAGTGTGTACCTAAGTCTATGAGCAAAGATTTTCATCCTATGCTTAGACACTAGGGAGTAAGGATGTGTTTGTTCACCCCTAACAATGCAAAATTGCTTGATGTGCTTAAAAGATCACTAAAAAGATAAATCCTTCAAACAAGAAACAAAATTCAATCCTTAGACTACATGCTGTGTTTTTCACTCGCTAGAAAGTCTCAGAAAACAATATGCAATTAGACAAATTTCATGCAATCCAAGACAAATTTGACAAACTTTACAAAACATTGATAGAACATCAGAGGCTCACCTTTAGTCTATCCTAGCTTGCATATGGTTGTGCAAAGTTGCATTTAGTATCCTGGCTCGCATCTGGTCATTTTTTCATCACCTCTAGGGAGAAAGGTCGCATCCTAAATATCAAAACTCAAACTTGTTTCATCAGAAGCTCACATCTGGTATTTCCTAGCTCGCATTAAGTGTGTCACATTTAGAACAATGGGAACTTTCCTAGTTGTCTCTCAGATAAAATTAGTATATTTGGGTACCCTTTTGGCTTCTTAGTTTGGTCATGTTGCTTTTTCTGGTCTCTCTGTTGCTATTTCAAAACTTTTTCATAAATTGTACCTTGCATGTCATTTTGGGCTCTTACAATTGGTCTCAAAATGTGTGGTCTATTCACTCTTCAAAACAACTTGATTCCCAACTCATTATCAGGGCATTCTAACCCTTTGACGCTGGAGTCATTTACTTCCATCAAACACAAACAATCCTTTACAACTTGGACACACTTACTTGGATAATGTGAGACTTCACTTGAAATTATTGGGAAACTTTGGACATAGTTGAGATTCAAATTCATGGTTAACACAAGATGCAACAAGTATCTTGTTGATGAATCAGAAGTACCTCCTAGATTGCTACACTTTCAACAAGGAAAAACATGTCACAATCCCTTATTTGACACAGAATCACCCGCACCCACCATGGAAGCTCCTAGAAATGAATGGAGTATATATTTTGAGGAATACAAAAATGAAAATAACTGAAGACAAGAAGACAAAAGTAGTGAGGAATAAATTCACATCACTCACCCTTTGTTTGACTTGAATAGTGATGGATACATACCTGAGGAAGAGTATAATAGACTCAAATAAAGTCGAAAATTCCAAAGAACATTGAAAAAGATTATTGGTGAAGACAAAGAAAAATACTTTCTACATCTAGCATCCATTGAAGTTAAACTGCCTAAATATTATGATGTTGAAAGACTAAAGGAAAAAGAGATACCAACCCTATCTCTATTCTCACCAAAAAATTGACGTTGATGCAAGCTAAACTTGCAACACTCAAACAAGAGAAGTTCAAACCAATGAAGAAATACTCTTTGGACCACATTTGTTCATTTCCATTTGATAAGAGTATTAACATGATTCCATTTCCTCCCAACATGGAAAGGTCTAAATATGACAAGTATAAGGGAGAGACTGATCCACATGACCATGTGAGAGAGTTTTGTGCTCTAAGCATTGAGTAAATGCACGAACCAACATACCTAATGAGGCTATTTCTGGGAAGTCTAGGTGGAAATGCTATGGAGTGGTTCTCCAAAATGACACCTAAGGTGAAATATTTTGAGGAGTTAATACAATGTTTTGTCCAAAATTACTCCTACAATATACAACATGACATAACCATGATGGATTTGTGTAACAAAAAACAAAGAACCGGTGAATCCTTTACACAATTTTTACAAAGGTGGAGGAAAATCTTTGTGAGGTATTCAAGAGCTATTCCCGAATCATAAAAGATGGAAATCTTCATAAACAACTTAGTACTTGAATTAAACTATGCTTTACAAATGCAAGATTCACCTAGCTGTAATAGGATGATCAAGAATGCCATCCGTATTGAAGAGGTCATGGTTAAGAAAGGAGAAATCACCCTTCAAAGTGATAAAAAATCTACCAACTACAACAACAAGCCCCTTTATATCCCATTTGTTTCAGAAGATCATATCCTTTAACATACTTTTCTGGGGATATTTCCACATGTTTTACCTCATTTCCTTTTGGTTCTCCCTTGTAAATCCAAGCCAAGACTTCTTTTTCTTCTTTTTCATCCTCTTTTGAGGTAGATGATTTAACCATACTAGTTGCTTTGTGAATTTATAGCTTTTTAGATGTAGTGGGTGTGAAAGATGGGGAAGGTTTCCCATAAGATCTTGGAGACACTGGCAGTTTGGTCAATGATGGGGTCATGTCTAGCTTGTATTCTCCCATACTAGTTTCTTCAAGTTTTAAGGTCTTTCCAAAGCTTTTCATAACCATGTCTTTAGTATTTTCAGGTACATTTTCTTTTGGAACTTATTTGTTATGAGGGACCATACTATCTACTTTAACATTGTTGCAAGTATAACTGGCATTTGCAGGAATTTTCACTTCCACCCCATTGTATGGGAATTTGATATAGTGGTGGTAAGTAGATGGTACTACTTGCATTTTATGGATCCAAGGTCTCCCTAATAGTATGTTGTAAGCCAAGGGTAGATCTAGAACTTGACATATGACATTTCTTTCAACTGGTCCTAATCTGATTAGTAGAATAATGAGGCCTTTAGAGGATCTTTCTTCTTCATCGTAAGCTTTGATAGTGATCTTACTTCTTGAATCAATGGTTTTTTATGAGAGACCCAACTTCCTGATTAGATTGAGAGTACAAATGTTCAACCCTGCACCTCCATCTCTCAATACACGTCTAACATGGTATTTGTGAATTAGGACTTCAATATGAAGGGGTTGGTTATGTAGATGTGTCAATGATTTTTCATCTTCTTCTGAAAAAGAGAGGCAATATGGTGTTGAGATATGATTTACCATTGCTTGGAATTTGTCTACATCAATGTCTTTTGGTAAGTTTTCTGAATGTAGGGCTTGTTCAAGAACTTCCCTATGTACTAAGGAGATTTTAAGTAACTCAAAGATGGAAATTTGAGTAGAGGTTCATTGCAATTGATCCACCAAGTTATAGTTCACTACTAGAATGATAACTATTTGTCTTGTTGCCACTGGTTTGGGAATAGTGACAATAGGTATCTTGGAAGTTGTTGCTGGTTTTGATGAGGAATTAGGTCCTTTGATTGTGACTTGTGCTTGATTTTGTGTCACTGCATTTGATTGGGGAGATGTGTCTTGAACACATTTGATAGTGATCACATTAATTAATTCATATTTAATGTCTAGCATGTTGATCACATTATCATTATTGGAGTAGGTGTAGTTTACTTCATTTCCTTTTCCTTTATATGCTTCCCCTTTCTCATAATTAGGGAATGGCTTTTTAAATGCCGTATGGTATTCATTAGTGGTGTGTCCTTCCAATTTGATCTTGCCTCCTTCAATAAGGTCTTGTATAGCATGTTTAAGTTTAAGACAATTGTTAGTCTTATGTCCCTTGTTTTTGTGAAAGACACAATAAGAATTGTCATCCCACCATCTTGGCTTGACTTCTGGTTCCCATGGTTTTGAATCTGTGATTGTAAGAACTTTTTTGTCCAAGAGTATCTTTAAAATAGTCTCAAGTGGTTCACCCAAAAGAGTGAATGTTCGTTGAGGTTTAGAAGTCCATGGTCGACTTTTGTTATTCTCATTGTTTGCTTTAGGTATTTTAGTTTTTACCTTGGAATCTTTACTTGCTTGCATGATATTCATTAGATTGAACACTGCTGGTTTAGGATTAGAATTAGATGCATCTACCACTCCATTGTTAACAACATTCTTGTTTTGTTTCCACCATTTAGGCTTGTTGTTGGAGTTGGTAGTTTTTTTATCACTTTGGAGAGTGATTTCTCCTTTCTTAACCATTACTTCTTCAATACAGATGACATTTTTGATCCCATCAAATTAGCTAGGTGAATCCTTCATTTGCAATGCATAGTTTAATCTAGGTTAATTGTTATGTCTTGTGTTAACCATGAAGTTGTATCTCAACTATGTCCAAAGTTTCCCAATAGTGTCAAGTGAGGTCTCAAATAGTTCAAGTAAGTGTGTTCAAATTGTAAGGATTATTTGTTGTTTGATGGAAGTAAATGACTCCAGCATCAAAGGGTTAGAATTCCCTGATAATGAGCTGGGAATCAATTTTTTTTTGAGAGTGAATAAACCACAGGTTTTGAGACAAATTGTAAGAGTTCAAAATGGCATGCAAGGTAGACCTAAATTTTTTTTTGAAACAACAATAGAGAGAACAAAAAAAGCAATAGGGTTAGACTAATGAGCCAAAAGGGTACCCAAATAAACTAAATTTCTCTGAGAGACAACTATGCAAGTGCCCAATGTCCTAGATGCGACACTCTGTATGTGAGGTAGGAAAAACTAGATGCAAGATTTTGCAAAACTAGATACGAGCCTAATTATCTTGGATGCAACCTTTCTCCCTAAAAGCAATACAAGAAACACTAGATGCGAGCTTGTACACTGCATGTGATTTTGCATAACTAGATGCGAGCCAGGATAGACTAAAGATGACTCTCTGATGTTCTGTCAAATTTTTTTCAGATTTGTCTTGAAGTTTGTGCAAATTTGTCTGATAGTAGGTTTGTTTTTGAGTCTTTCCAATAAGTGAAAAATACAGTATGTAGCCAGAGGATTGAATTTTGTTTCTTGTTTGAATGATTTACCTTGTTAATGAGCTTTCAAACACATCAAACATTTTTGCATTGCTAGGGGTGAACAAAACACATCCTTATGCCCTATTTTCTAAGTAGAGGATGAAAATCCTTGCTCGTAGAATTAGGTACACACTCAAATGCTAATCAGAATATGGCCATCACCAAGCATGCAATGGCTCTAGTCATGATTCCATATTAGCCAACTCCAAATGCAAGAGAGGACACAAAATGATGAGTATCTTGGGGCAATTACTTTTTTCCTTGCACAAAGATTATCACCCTTTTAGGGATGAATTGGGTAGTTTGACTACAAAGTTTTTTGTTTATGATGGGGCAATCCATTCAAAATTGTCTCCCATAGAATGGAACAAGGAAAAATTGTGGCGTATATCCCTATGAGTACTCAAATATGTGTAGTCTTGCAAGAAAGATACAAGCGGCTCCTCTCTACACATACCCAACCATGTTCAAGGAATGATGTCAAAATTCTAAGAAAAAAACCAATTCCGTCTTTCGAGGTTTTAAACTACAAGGAAGAAATTATTTATAGTGAGTTGAAAGGGTTGGCGTAAAACTTTTCCTCACTTGGGTTGTTCCCAGGAGATTTTTTCCTCAACCGGTAGGCCCTCTAAAGTTTAATAAGCATACAAAGAATTGGCGAGCTTAGGATTTCAAGATTTTTGATTCTTCGAAAGAAGAAGAGCATGCTCTCCTAGTCCATGTTGTTTTCTCCAAAACACTTCAATCTCTTGTTCATTCCTTCAAACCACTTCACTCACAACTCAATCCCCCTTATCAATTTTTTGATTCCCCCACTTGGAAGGAAGAGAAAATCCTCTAGTGAGACTGAAAATCAAGTTTAAGCTTGATTTAAATATTCCTAAGTTAATGAAAACACAAGTATTTTGAAAGCAAAGTTTGTTTGTTTGTTGACCACAATATTTAATGCTTTGCTTGTTCAATTACAAATCCCAATTTTAGACAATGAAGTTCTTTCTTTCCCACAAAATTTAGGTGACTTGTGTTGTTCAATTAATTTGTCCAAAGGGAAATTTAAACTATGAATCTAGTTCAATTAATCTCACAAAGTTTAATGATTTGCTTGTTCAATTACTTTGCCAAAAATGAATTAAACGATGAGTTTGTTTTCCTTGTTTGATTACTCCAAATTCCTCTCAAATTTCAAACCAACTTTTGATTTTCTAATTTTCCTTGAAGGAAAAGAGCACACTAATCTGATTGTTTTAACAAGTGATTAGAAAATGTGTCTTAGTTTCAATGCCTCAAACAAATAAAATTAAATTAAGCTATTAAACCACTTGCAAACCATAAGTTAGTAATTTCTCTCCAACTCTTTTAGCAAAAGAGTCTCTGACGGCAATCTGCAAACGAAAGTTAGGTTGTTTAAAAGACATAAACAAACATTAGCAAAATATTAGTGGTTAGACTTTTTATTTTTGCAAATCCAAAAATGAGATGCAATTTTGATAACCAAAAATGACCCTAGAATCCATGGATATGATCCTTTTTCCTAGATGCGATCAAATACACCAAAAAATGATACAATGTATACCAGATGCGAGCCTTTACCAAAAATGATGTAGGATTTCTAGGATGCAAAATCTGATATCCGGGGTGCAATCTAGGATTCTGCGATGAAATCCAATATTCGAGATGCGAGCCTTGGCGACCAAAAATGACTCTGTTCCTGAAACCTGGGAAGACAAATTATTAGAAAATGAATTGAAAGTGAGGTAAAATCCAAGTGGGAGCCCCACGGTGGGTGCCAAAAATGTGTGTGTTATTTTGTGTACCTGTTAGCTGCAACACAATACTTCAATAAGTCATTGTATTAGTGAAAAACAAGAGTTAGCAAGCATATCAATCACTAAAATCAATCTATTGCTTCCTATTTAGGAGGAGTGTGAAAAATGCTATAATTTCCCTCAGATTATGCATTTATCAGTGACATATACAACCTAGAATGAAAGATTTAAATAAAACTTAATCTACATGCTCAAGAAATATACATTCTAAGCTCTAAAATTGAAGATTATAACAATGCATAATAAGAAAGCTGAAATGCAATATAGATCTCTAATAATATGAACAACATAACAATACTTTCAACAATCCAAAATCAGGGGCCCATTGAGCTTAAAACTCATTCTATTTATAGAATAAATTAGGATTGAGAGGAGAGATAAGGCCATAAATGCTTGTGTAAGAGCCTTAATGAGGGATAGCATTTATGAGGCATGGTGGGGGTATAAGAATTAATGATGCAGTTATGAGAGCATTAATGAGGCATGGTAAGAGTGTAAATCCAAGCTTGAGAAAGTGGATTTTGGGTTAGGGGAGCTTGAGAAATTTGACTTTGGGGAATGAGTTGTATTCCTAATCAAAAGATTAGGAATGTGACATCATTAGGAAGAGGGTTAAGATGGGATTAAGATTAGAATTAGGCTTAGCATGGGTGAAGGGGTTGGGATTAGTTTGATCCCAGGGTTAAGGTGGTTGAGATAAGTTAGGTTTGGGGTTAAAGAGAATATTAATGAATTGAATTATATAAATAATATATTAATTCAATAATAGGGGAAATTAATTATTTAAGCTTTTGGTTGCTTTTAATAATTAATCAGGACTATATCCAATTAATTAAATTAATTAGGCTAGGGGATTGGATTTCCTTTTGCAAGTGATGAGGTGTAATTAGGATTTTATTTAATTCATTTTAATTAATTACATTAGCCATGTTTTTTATTTGTTTTGATAGAATTGAATTGATTTTATTTGATTGGCTAAGGCAATTAATGTAATTTAGTGATTAAATCACTTAGGAGATTAAATTTGATTTAAATGAATTATGACAGTAAATTGAAGAATTGTCTTGACATAATTGGGGGTATGATCACACTTAGGGAAAATAGGGTCTATGGTCAAAGCAGACCAAATTAGGGTGGTTACAATATCCATTGCTTCAGATGCAATACTATTCATCCTTCTAGCCCGAAAGAATTTGTATCCTAAGATACATGCTCCAAATTTCATTTCATCATCATTGATGGTGGATACCTTTAATCTTCTTCCATCCCATGGTTCTCCTATGTTAATTTCAATGTCAATGCGAGGGGGGTTCTTTAGTGCCTTTAATTTATCTTGTATTACCATTCATATACGTTATTCTATATTTATGTATGTTATATCAATTCATAATTCAATAAGCATGTAAAACATTCATAGAAACATTCATGAAATGTATAGACACATGACACAAGATTTGGTAACACAGAAAACCCCTATTAGAAGGTAAAAACTATGGTGGGGATGAAAACCACAAAGCTTCACTATCTACAAAATGGAAGGGGTCGGTTAAGGCTTACAATTTGATCACTTCTGATGATCTACCATGTTAGGAGTATTATGTAGAGACTGGTTAAGGTCTACTTTATTAAGAGATTTATAAATAGTGTTTAGTGTGCACTCGGTTAAGATATTTACAAAGGATTGTTAAATCCACCTTTCTTGAAAAGATTTATTCTATTTTCTACACTTGTTAGAATGTAGACAAAAATATTCAGTGACCTAAGTATGTGCAATCTACCATTGCTGATTATAGATCCATTAAAGATTACAAGTATAATGTATCACCTAATGTGATTGATCAATACCTCTATTGCTCTATAGCCTTGAATTTGGTTCTTGATAACCTAATTCATATTTTGTTTTTCTTTCTTGAAACTCTTATTCTGATCCATAGATGTGCTCCTTGGCTACAATCATCCTCACATCTATCATGAAATGAATCATTACACATCTATTTATACAATAGATTGACCTAATTAAGTTTCATGTATTACAAAGATAACTCTATGATCAAAGGTTTACAACTTGACCTTGATCTCCTAGTTTGCATGTTTTCAATTAGTTAGACTGATTAAAATAATTACAATTACAATGCTTGTCCCTCAAGAAATGGCTTTAAATTGAATCAAAATGCTAAATATAAAACATAAGTGTTTTATCTGACGTGGAAGTTAGATCCACATTTCTCGGGTGATAACTGACTTTCAGTGTTTGATGCTTGGGTTGCTCTATTGTCAGTCTGTTGGTGTTCCTTCTGTGAAATGTCTATCAGGTTCCCTTGCTCTGTCAGGTTCCTCTGTGTTTGTGCTCTGTCAGTTTACCCTTCAATATTTTTGGGTTGAACTATGCAAACTGTGTCGGGTTTCACTTGTGATATGTCTTGTCAGGTTTCTCTTGAACTTAGCACTTTTGATGACCTTTTTTTATCTGTACTTTCAGTTTGTACTGAAATCCTATCTTTCAGTGTAGGTGTTAGTAATGGTTCAAAAACTATTTTCCCTTTGCATAGTAATGGAAAATATAATGTCTTCATCAAGATCCACACCAAACATGCACTACTTCCATGCATAACTCATCAAGGGAATTTAACTTTTATAGGAATCAATGTTAGGATTTTTTAATATTTATTTCTAAGTCAAGTGTTGTATGCATATTCTTATACTCAAATTCAATAGGAATAATGATATTTTTACCGTAAATCATTTGATAAGGGGTAAATCTTGTGGTTTTTTTCCATGTTGTTGCATATTCCCACACTACTTTAAGTAAACAAGAAACCCAGTATCACCTATGAATCTACATTTTATTGGTGAAGATGTTCTCAAGATATCTATTTGTGATCTCTACTTGCCCATTGGATTGTGGATAATAGGGCATAGATTTTTTGTGCCTTATTTGGTATTTTCTGAATAATTGTGGGATAAATTCAGACATAAATTGTAGTCCTTAGTTAGTGTAAATTTCCCTTGGAACACCATACCTATTAAATATATCCTCATATATAAATTATACAACTTTATAATCCCTAGCATGTTTCAAAGCCTTAACTTCAACCCATTTTATGAGAAAGTCAGTACATACCAGAATATAAGATTTTCCATTTGATGTGGGTTCAGTTGGTCCAATAAATTCAAGTCCCCATCTATCAAATGGTGTAACCACTATATGTGGGTGTAAGGGAATTTAATAACTCATTATAGGTCATCCTAATCTTTGGAATCTATCACATCTTCTTGTATATTGTATGTATTCCCTGTGGAGAGTAGGCCACTATTGCCTTATATTCATAATTTTAAGTATTATTCTCTTAGAAATAAAGTGACCACCAAAAGACTCATCATGGTATGCTCTAAGGATATCATATGTCTCATATTCTCTTAGAAATCTTCACATAACATTATCATGTCCACTATAGAAAAATTGACATACAATCCAAGAATAGGAGAATGTGTGTTGAACAAGTTGCTTCTCTTTTTTAGAAAATAGAGGTTGGGTACACCCCCTGACTAAGTAAACAAGTATTTTAGCATACTAAGGATCATAAGTGGTAAGATAAAACATATTTTTATCAAGAAATGAGTCATCTATTAGTGGATCAAATGATGATCTTGGTAACCTAGAAACAAATTCTTCTACCATGTTACGTTTGCCTGGTTTATCCACAATTTTAATATCAAACTCTTGTAGCAACAAGATCCATATCAATAGATGCACATTAATCACTGGTGTGTTCATGAGTTACCTTATGGTTTCATGTTCATTGTGAAAAAATATAAGATATCCATAAATGTAGCATCTGAATTTGTCCATTGCATAAATAACAACAAGTATTTCTTTCTTTGTAACAATGTAATTTGAAGAGAAGAGATTTCCACAATATATAATACTCATCTACGAGAGTTTTCAGATTCAATTGTGTTAAATATTTTTGCATCAAAATTTCTAATCATATTTTGTGATCTATCATCAGGATAAAAAATATCATAAGAGAGCACAAGGAAAATTATGGCAATATTTCTAATCATATTTTGTGATCCATCATCAGGGTGAAAAATATTATAAGAGAGCACACAAAAAATTATGGATCACAGAGTGTGATTCAAAATGTTGATGCAAAAATATTTAGGACAATAAAGTCTAGAAACTCTTGCAGATGAAAACATTATTTACCTTGCCTCCTTATAGGTTCTTTCTTATTAATAGATAGTGTAACATATAAAATAAATGATGTCACCAAAATGTATAAAAATATGTTGTTACATTTGAAATTAGAATTTTTATTGAAATGTAAGTGGTAAATATGTAATATAAGATAAGAAATGTGTGGGGAAGATAAGATGTTCCTTTTAACCTCAAATACACAAAGGAAGGATCCAAATTGATTAACCCTAAAGGAAGGATCAATGCATAAATGAATCAATTGATTGGAAATGAGAGTAAAGAGGACGACCTTAGATTCTGTTTTATAGAAAATAATGTGTTATAGATTTAGAAAGATTTAAAAATTTAATTGAAATTAATTACAGAAAAGTACTAACCTCAAAATGCTACAGATCTGAAGAATGTTGTTTTTGGGGGTCTGCACTCAGTTTCTAGAAATTCTGCAACCTGAACTAGAACAGAAACGCAGAGACAGACAAACCCAAAAATCTTTTTCCGATCTGGCACAGTTCTGATTTTTATCCTCAAGTCAATGTCACCATTAAAATAGAATTTCCGATCCTGACCTAGGGTAGAATCAACCTCTGATTCTGACCTAAATCTTTGGTAGAAAATCTCTTTCTGGATCTTGATAGTTTGCCAAAAAGGGTATCCGAATCTGCACTCAAACTCTCTGTTCCGAACCTATCCCTGCAAAAAAAATGGTTTGATTTTTTGGGGGAGGGGTTTTCCTTAGTTAAACCCTAATTTAGGAATTAACCTTGAAATAAATAATTGAAATAAAGAATGGTAGCAAGTAGTAGAAGTAAATCTAATAATGAAGCTATGATATTCAATAGATATGCAATTGTATTTTGAATGTAAACAAGTATGTAAATATGAAAGCTTGGAATCAATATTAGACACCATAAACCTCCATGATTGTATGCTTGGAATCCACCTTGAAGAGAGAATGAATTAATCTTGAGGATCAACAATGGATCTTGAAGGAAGATCACACCACCATGATGGATAGATCTAGGGCTTGAATAATGAATCTTGAATGCTTGAACCAAATCCCTTCAAAGGCTTGAACACTTGAATCCTTGATCTTCAATGGAGAACTTGAATTCTTAAGAGGAATACTTGAACACTTTGAAATCTTGAAAAAATGTAGAAAAATGGATGCTTGACTTGACTTAGCTTGACTTAATATCACTTTTTTTGCTTCTTGGATAGTTGATGATTCACACTTAAAGAAAATGAGAGGAGAAGGATTCCTTATATATGAATCTAGGGAACAATATTCTAGAGAGGCCTACATAGGAGAATAAAATTCCAATTAAACCTATATCCCTAGAAGAGGACCTATATTAAATATAATTTAAGATTCATCGCTTTGGAACCCAAAACAATCGACCCAAAAGTGGGAAATGAACTTTTAATGACCCCCGACAACCAACAAACTTTCAAAATGGAAAGGGGGACCTAGGTTAAAATCATGGTTGACCTTGACCCAGGGAGTCAGAACCCCTAGAAAATGTGCTATATGGGATGGATGGTTCCCAGAGAGGCCCAATCAGGGTCCTAAATAGGCACAAAAGTAGGAAAGGCTACAGAAGTGAGGGGACAAGATGATGCTGGTCAAAAACACCCCCTAAGGAGGGATAAACATTCTTAATATGGAAGTGCTTCCATTTTAAGATGATACATATAGAATATTCCAAATTTCCTTCTTTCTAACACAAAATAGTTCCTATAACAATATTGGAGGCATTAGTGTGAATATGAAATGGTAGCTTCCAATTAGGTCCTTTAAGAATTGGTGCTTGTGTGAAAGCGTTTCTAAGAGATTCAATTGACTGGTGGCGATCACTAGTCCATTCAAACTCTACATCCTTTTTCAACAATACATACAAATTTATATCTATCTTACTAAAATATTTGATAAAATATTGATAATAGCCTACATGACAGAGGAAACTTTTGACATCTCTCTTATTTTTTGGTGTTAGTAATTATTTAATGATCTCTATTTTGGTAGGGTCAACCTTTATACCTTGCACTGAGATGAAATGACCAAGAACTACACCCTCTTCCATAATCATAAAATATTTCTCATGACTAGGGAGAAGTTGTGGTCCTGACATCTCTGTAGTACTTTTTCCAAATTGGTTAATGTCTCTCCAAAAAAATTACCATAAGTTATAAAATAATCCATATGAATATTCACTGTTTCATGTGAATAGTTAGAAAAAATACTAAGGACAACCTTTGAAATATGGCCAATACATTACATAAACCGAATGAAAATATTAAATATGCATAATTCCCTCATTGACAAGTATATGTTGTTTTGTCTTGATCTTTAGGAGCTATTTTAGTCTTGTTAGAACCACTAAAAAAATGTAGAAAAGAGAAGTACCTTTTACTAGAGAGGGAGTCCATGAATTGATCAATAAATGCAAATAGAAAGTGATCTCTTTTGGTGGTTGCATTCAGATCCCTGTTGTAAAAAAATCTGCCATTTTCCTCCTTTCTTTGGAATTGTGACCAGAGGTGAGAATCATTAACTATTTGAAATGGGATAAATAAATTCAACATCCAACAAAATTTTCAATTTAGTCTCCACAATATCTGTTAAATATGGGATTGTTCTCTAGGTTTGTCTTACCACTCAACATCCTTACTTTATATAGATACTATGCATACAAAAACTTGGATCAATTCCCTTTGATTGGATGAGGATTTGTCATGATTTTGATAACATTTTATGAAGTCTAGGATAAGTCTTTCATACACTTCATTTCCTATTCACTACACTTTGTTTCATATCCTTAAAGATTTGGTTACTGTTCAATTGGATCAGTGGCATCCAAATACATAAAATTTAGTCTCATGGTTAAGGATTTTATAACTTTGGACAAATACGGTTGAACATTAATTCCTTTTTAAATTCTATATACTTATATATGATAATCTATAGTTATATTTCAATGAATAAATAATCATATGGTGAATGAATATGTGTTGCATGTTATGTTGTATATGTGTATACTTGTTCCTATTAAACATTTATGATGCAGATTAGTTCATTGAAGGAAGCATGACTGGGAAAGCATCCATATGGTCAGTCATGAAGACCCAGTCCTGCAAATAAAGGATTAATGTTGAAACCAGTCTGAGAATAAAGTTGGCGACAACCAGGAGAATATTTAGTTAAGAAGATGTTCTTAATGATGAGAAAATCTAGGAAGTAGTGGGAGTTAGATCTATTCTTTGTGCTCGTTGAATAAGTTCTTGTTCCTACCTTTATGGATGTTTTTACTCCTACTTATTAGTTGCAATAATGTATCCACCTTTTCTCTTGGTGCTATCAATTAGTAGTTAAGTTTCCTTCTTTATAAATAAGAACTACTCTCCCACGTCAGAAGGAGATGAATAGTTAATTATGATACAGTTGATTCTAAAATAGTGTACTTTTCTTTTTTTTCAGCTTTATGAATACATTCATACTTACTTTTACATGAGTTCAATAATGAAGTTTTGAAGATTCATTTATTGTAGCATTAGTTTCATCTCCTGTAGCTCATATTTTTAATTCCACCATTTGTTTATTCCTGCATCCAAATCACTCATAATAAGTAAAGCATTGTGAATTGAGCATTAGCATTTTTACTTAGTATTAGTGTTTCAGTTCATTTACTTTCTAAGTATTTGCTTCTTGCAGCCATAGATTAAGTTTTCTTTTAGCTCTTTTTTCCTGTAGCTTCAGAGATAGTGTGGCTTGAGCAAGAAATTAGTGCCTATATTATGCAGACCCATTTCAATTAATATGTCCCTCAATTGATTATTAAATGAGCTTTTATAATGAGAAAGTTTACAACTTGTATAGGATGTTTAATCCTTGATTTGAGTCAAGAACCTAGTTATTGATCCCTTTGTGAAGTCAAGAATTTTTGTGTCATTACCAGGGATGGTGTCAAGATAAGAACCTAACTCATCCATTTATAGAGGTTAATTCAACTCATATTTTTATTGTTTTTATTGAGTAGTTAGAATTTATTTTCAAATAGTTCACACAAAGATCACTCTATATGCATGCATAGAAGAAGGATAGATGCTTCAGGAAGATTCCTACCCAATTACCCCCATAATTAGTTAGGAGACATATTTGTTCCACAAGAAGAAGAAGAAGGTCCTTTTGCTGATGTTATTCCAAACCTTCCTAGTTCTTCATCATCCTCAGAGGATGAGCCCGTAGGCCTTCATATATTTGAAGAACCTCTTGTTTTAAACCCTTTCACTGAAATCTTAACCAATTTGTATATTCAATATCTTAGTCATCAAGAAGAAGATAATCAATTGGCTTCATAGTCTACCAACCAGGGAATCAACCACAAGGTTTGCAGAGAGGTCCACCAAGGATGGAGGCTCCACCTACCTTTCCATTTCCCATTACTAATAAACATGATAATACCAATCTCAAGAATATACCATCTTCATCCCTTCCCAAGTTTTATGTCCTAGTGACAGAGGATCTTGATACCTTTCTCTTTGATTTTGACACCCTCTACCAAAGTTATGACTACACTATTGATGCTCATAGGCTTAAATTATTTTCTGTAACTCTTAAGGAGTCAACATTGAGATGGTTTATGGGCCTAGGAAGTGATGTTGTCCATAACTGGGATGAGATGAAGGATGCCTTCTTGGAGAAGTATAAGGATTAATGTAGGGTATTTGACAAGAAGGGATATTACATCTTCAAAATGACAAAAAGAAGATGAAAGTCTAGAGGACTATGTGTCCCAGTTCTTGTTTAGCCTCCAAAAGAACGCTCAGCATCAGCATAATCAAGAATCTCAAAAATTTCTCTTTCTTAGAGGTATCAATGAAGGATGCACTAAATCTCTAGACCTAAAGGCAGAAGGAAATATAATTCGGTCCACATGGGATGCGATAAAGAAGATATGCCTTAACTACTTCAGAGATGCTTCCAAGAAAGGAAGAGGATATAAGTCTGTCATAGAAAGATCAAATGGTGCTGGAGCCTCAAGGATAGAGATAAACCATCTTCTGTTAGATTTCAAGTATTATACTATTAACAATATGGAAACACGGTTATACACCATGCAAGAAAAGAAGAAACATGAGGAATCTTGGGCTATTTTAGCAAAATATTGTCCTTATTGTAGACAAAAGAGGAGAGACTATAGATGAAAGATGGTTGCTAACCTGGAGGCTTCACATCTGCCTACTGATTTCAAACCAATTCAAGGAGATGATGATCAAGTGTTCTTTGTTGCATAAAGGAGGCCATGGGCTCCAAGACAAGGTATGCCACATGATTCTTTATCTTTTAGTGGTATTTTTTATAATAATCAATGGCAACCTCCTTTGAATTATGAATCTCAACCTTGGAATAGTTCCCAAACTCAATGGAAAAATTATCAAAATCCTCAATGGAAAAATCCCCAAGGGAATTGGTAGCAACCCCAAGGGGCATGGAAGCCACCATAGGGTAATTGGCAGAAGAATCCACAATGGAGAGTTGTCTAGCAATGACCAACTCAAACCCCTATATTATTGTAGCCACCTCCTTAGTCACAACAAAAAGCACTTATGCCACCTTTTGTAGCCAATACTAACCCTCCAAATCAAACTCAACTACCCACTCAACCTCATCCCAGTCATAATAATAGCCCTCAAGAGCATCAAAAACATGTCTACTCAGTAGATCCTACTCAATACCATTCTTATGACATTCATATCAATGATATCCATTTGCAGTCTAGGACTACATTCCCTACACCAACTTCCCCTATCATAAAAAAAATATCATCTGATGGGCCCGAATAAGCCAATGTAGTTCCTAATCCAATTCAAGTAGGCCTATCTAATATGGTTGAGCCACCCAATAAATCAAGCCTACCTATTCCACAAAGACTTCAAGCTAAAATCCTTAAATCTATATAAGAAGCATTTTTTGACATACTTGATCAGATTAAACACATTCATGTCCAAATTCCACTATGTCAAACAATCAAGGATGTCTATACTTATGGGAAGGCTATCAAATAATCTTGTTTCAAAAATACTAGTAGGAAATGGAAGGATCCCCAGATTGTCCATGTCTTAGGAAAACTAGCAGAAATTATGCTTGGAAAAGTAGTTGTTCCCAGACCTTGGTAGTCTTATTGTAGAGGTCATTGTTAATAGAACATCAATAGAGAATTCCCTGATTGACCTAGGTGTAGCTATTAATGTCATTACTAAAGATATTATGCAACAAATTAACATTTGAAATATTCAGACTACACCTACTTTCCTGCAATTTGTAGACAGTTCCACAGTTAAACCTAATGGGATGGTGGAAGATATTATTATGAAATTGGACTCTTGGTCATACCCTACAAGTTTTATGATCCTTTCACCTAAATCCATACTTGGGGGATATCCCATAATTCTAGTTTGACCATGGTTAGCTACTTCCAATGCCTATATTGGATTTCATTTAGGAGATATGACCATTTATGATGGTCTAACTACAAAGAAGCTAGCCTTGTATCCACTTTCTCAACCCCAGCCTAAACTAGCCACACCTATCTAGCAAGATCTAGGGGAAGAATCCAAGGAAGTAAATTCAATAGTTTAGCTAATGATGCTAAGAAGAGATCCTTTCTTGCAGCTTCAGGAAGAGGATGCATTTCTCACTAACATCATGTAGAATAATTATGGAATGAGGGAACAATCCTTTGGATTTTCCTCTATCCAACAATGTTTCCTACAACCTTTGTATCTTGAGTTAGAGTCATCCCACCTTCTTGCAATCAAAAATTTTTACCATAGCCTACTTCCCCATGAAATACAAGTTCCCTCATTCATTGAAGCTTCCATTATTGAACTAACAAAGAAGATTGAGGTTTTCCTAGGATGTTGCTTAAACATAAGCAATAAACTAAATTAGCAACAACAACTATCTTTAGCCAAGTTGCTCCAGGATCATAAACATACCTTTGCATAGAATTATGAGGATATGAAAGGATTAGATCCTAATTTTTGTACTAAGAAGATATATCTCAAGGAGGATAAATCATCTATCTGATAGTTTCAAATAAGAGTCATCCTCCTCTACAGGAAATAGTTAAAACTAAATTGCAAAAATTACTCAATATTGGTTTCATATACCCCATATCAGACATCCAGTGGGTTTCTCCCTTAGTGATAGTGTCTAAGAAAGGGGGTAAATGGAGAGTGTGTGTCGATTATAGGGAACTCAATAATGACACAAAGAAAGACCACTTTCCTTTTCCCTTCATTGATCAAGTTTTGGACTCTCTAGTAGGTAAGAAGTATTTTTCAATCCTAGATGCGTATAGTGGGTATAACCAGATCCAAATTCTTCCTGAAGATCAATATAAAAATAATTTTACCTCTCCTTGGGGAACCTATGCATACTATGTATTTCCCTTTGGGCTTTGTAATGCACCAATAATATTTCAACGAGCATTTATTAGTATATTTTTAGATATTTCTCATGACTACAGGGAAATCTAGATGAATGATTTCACAACATATGGTGTTACTTATGAAGAAGCATTCAACAATCTTGGAAAATTTCTAAAAATATGTGAGGAGCATAACCTATCTTTGAATAGTGATAAGGGTTTTATGATGATGCAAGAGGAAGTAGTCCTAGGGCATTATATATTTGAAGTTGGCATACAAGTCGATCCTACCAAAATAGAAGTTATACTTAACCTACCCACTCCAACAAGGCAGAAGGATGTTAGAAGTTTATTGGGGAATGTTGGCTACTATAGGAGATTTATAAATGACTTAAGCAAGATGGCTGGCCCAATGTACTCTCTTCTTACAAAAGACTTTGAACTCCAATGGACTACACTCTATGATGAATCCTTCCTACAGTTGAAATTTGTTCTCACTCAAGCACCTATTTTAAGAGGTCTAGATTGGTCATTACCATTCCATATACACATTGAGCCTATGAATATGATGTAGGAGTCATCTTAGGAAAAAAGGATGGTACTATAGAAAATACTATATATTTCATCATTAGAATCTACATGGACTTGAATTAAACTATACTCTCATAGAAAAGGAACTGCTAGCTGTAATCTATGCCCTTAACAAATTCCACCATTATATAACAGGGTATCAAATATTTTTCCATATTGATCCTGTAGCCATTAGGTATTTGGAAAATAAGCCTAAAATAACTATAACGTTAGCACGGTGGCTTTTTTTGATGCAAGAATTTGACCTCACCATAACAGATAAACCAAGAAAGGCTAATGTGGTCATTGATTTCTTGTCTAGACTAAAAAATGATGATGATTCCAAAGTCAATGATGACAGCTTTCTAGATGATCATTTGTTTTGTATCTCATAAAAAATGCTATGGTCATTGATGATAGCTTTCTATATACCTTCCTACTTTTCATCAAAGGATAAGAGGCTTCTAGTCAAGAAAACTTTAAACTTTTCTTGGATTGCAAATTGTCTATTTTATATTGGCCTTGATCAAGTTATGAGAAGATGTTTGCAGGAGGATAAAACATATGATATCCTCCATGCATGTCATTATGAACCACATGGAGGTCATTTTGCAGTAAAGAGGACAATCATGAAAGTGCTGACAACTGGGTACTATTTATGTGTGTGAATATTGTACTTGCAAGATGCAACACAACATTTCAATATGTCATTGCATCAATTGTTAAGATGCAGGAGCATCTTGGGTCCCTGGAAATCCCGCTCAACCAAAAAGATGTTTGTTTTGTTATTTAGTTTGTTTGGAGGTTGGCCGGGTCTATCACTTGATTATTCTTATTTCTGTTACTTGGGTTCTGTCGCCCGAGCATGCTTGTTCCTATTGCTCAGGTTCTGTCACTCCGGCATGCTTGTTTCTTTCCCATTGCTCGGGTTTCTCTTTTGATGCTCAGATTTGTTTCTTGTTGCTCGGGGTGTTCTTTTCCTGAGTCACTTTGTTTCTCGATCATGCTTTGTTTGAGTTACTTATTTTGGAGTTGGATATGGTGGCCAAATTCTTCAATTATTTTTTGTGGATTAATTGATTTTGGGTCTCTCATTGGGATATGTGTGGACCTAAATCTAGGTCTCACATATGGATTTGAGCACCGACTCTTGGTGGACTCTTTTATATATTTTTTTCTATGTTCTTAGTTTTAGGGAGTTAAGTAGAAGAATTTGGTAGGAGTTTTAGGATAGGATATTTAGGTATCAGATTATCTGCAAACAGGTCTGTGACCTTGCATGTATGGAGATCAATTTGTAATTATTGAATATATAGCCCAAAATGAGAAGGCCTTAGAGCCTGAAATGTAATGAGTTTGATCAATTAACAAAAAGTATTTCTGCTATTTCTTCTCTCAATCTATTGTTGTGGTTTCTGCATTATGTTGGCAAGCTAGTTTGGTAGTGGGAGAGCCTTTGGCCCCATTATCAAACCTGCCTTGCGTCATGTGGTATAAGAGCATTGGTGAGATCTAAGTTCCTTCTTGTAAACCCTAACCCTAGTTGGTAATATTTTTGTGGGGTAGAAGATTATGATCTGACCTACAATTGCAGTGGGATTCAAGATGGTTCATGGGAGAGGAAATGCATATCCAGGTCTAGATGGTATGCTTATACAGATCACTACTAGATTGGAAGTTGTTGTGACAAACCAGTGCAGAGGAAGACATCTTGAAGATGTTAGTGATGTTGAATTGGAAGAGGTTAAAGGTGAAGCTGCACCTACACCTATGATGAATAAGGAAGAAGAGCGATTCTTGAGAGCTTTGACAAGTTTGAAGTCCACAACTCAGTTTAATCCTCCTGTGCATAGTGGAAAATTGGATTATGATGAATTGATTGACTGGATAACTGTGATGGAAAAGTACTTTGAATATGAGAATGTATCAGAGGATAAGAAAGTGAATATTGTAAGCACTAAATTGAAAGGTCATGCATCCTTATGGTGGGAACATCTGCAATTGGATTGAAAGAACAAAGGTAAAGAAAAAATCAAGGCATGGGATAAGATGGAAAGGAAAGTTTCTACCTTGTGATTATCAGATTAACCTAATCAGGAGAATGCAAAGTTTGAAGTAGAAAGATAGGTCAATAAAAGATTACACTGAGGAATTCAGATTGGACATTAGATCTATACATGTTGAAGATGAAGTGGAAAGAGTATCAAGATACTTGAATGGATTGAGAAGTTCCATACAAGATGAGATTAGTTTGGTCAAGAAGGAAATAATTGAGGAGGCATATCAATTTTCCCTAAAAGCTTAGGAAAAGTTGAACAGAAGATATGAACAAAGAAAAAGAGGTAGAGGTGGTAGATTCCCTAGAGGAAGAGGTAGATCTCATGGTGAAAATAGTAGATCTAAACCAGACAAGTCAATTTCAAACACATCTCAAGACAAAGGAAAAATTGAATGGAAAGTTGGAAGTTCATACCGAGGAAGAGGCAATTACTCCATAGGTGGTTATAACAAAAAATGGTTTAAAGTAACTTGTTATAATTATGGAGAGGAAGGACATAAATCCTTTGAGTGTACACATGCAAGAAAGAAAGGCCGCAGTAGAAGAAATTCTTTGGTGCAAGAGGAGTCACCAAATGAAACTAAGAAGGAAGGAAATCTCATGATCCAAAGGATACTATGGAGTGAGAAGGTTAAGCAAGATCCTGTCAGGAAAAGTTTGTTCAAGACTAGATGTAGAGTTGCAGACAAAGTTTGGAAGGTTATTGTTGATAATGGAAGCTCAAAGAATTTGGCATCCGAGGAAATGGTTACAAATTTGAAGTTGGAGAGGATGAAACATCTGAATACCTATCAGATCTCATGGATCAAGGATGAGCATACACTAATGGTGAGTAAACAATGTTTTGTGAATCTAAAAAATTGGTAAGTATTATGATAAGGTGTTGTGTGATATTATGCCTATGGATTGTTGTCATTATTTTTTGGGTAGACCTTGGAAATATGACAGAAATGCTATACATGATGGAAGATTGAATAGATATTCTATTTGGGTTGATGGTAAGAAGAAATTTTTTTTACCTTTGGTTGAAGAATCTGTTGGTGAGATATGTACATATATGAAATTTTGTTTGATGGGATGTAGACATCTTGTTAAGGATTTGAAAAGAAATGATATTTTTTATCCTTTGATTCCTAACAAACTGAGTAAGAATACAGAAGATGACATTCCTACAGAAGTTGAGATGTTTCTAACTGAGTACAAGGAGATAATGTACCTGATGGTTTACCACCAATTAGAGATATCAGTCACTGTATGGATCTGATTCATGGAGCTAGTTTACCAAAAAAAGCACCACATAGGTTAACACCAACCAAGAATGAAGATCTTAACTGAAAAGTTCATGAATTGTTGAACAAAGGTTTGATCCAAGAGAGTTTGAGTCCATGTGCAGTACCAACTATATTGGAACCTAAGAAGAATGAAGAAAGGAGAATGTGCACTGATTCAAGAGAAATTAACAGAATGACAGTGAAGTATAGGTTTCCTATATCGAGAATGGATGACATAATGGATTGTTTGAGTGGAGAAAGATATTTTACCAAAATTGATTTGAAAATTGGATATCGTGAGATCAGAATCAGAGAAGGTGATGAATGGGATACTTCTTTCAAGACAAAGGAAGGTTTGTATGAGTGCTTGGTTATGCCTTTTGGTTTAACTAATGCACTGAGTACGTTTATGAGGTTAATGAATGAAGTTTTGAAGAAATTATTGAATAAGTGTGTGATTGTATACTTAGATGATATTTTGATATTCAGTAAAACTAGAGAAGAGCATTTGATGCATAAAAGGCAAGTGTTGCAGAGATTAAAAGAGGAAAAGTTGCTGATAAATTTTAAGAAGTGTTCCTTCATAAAAGACGAGCTTGTGTATTTGGGTTTTGTGATTTCAGATGATGTTTTGAAGATGAATCAAGAGAAGGTTGAAGCTATAATTAGTTGGCCTACACTTGAAAACATCACTGAGACAAGATCATTTCATGGATTGGCAATTTTTTACAGGAAGTTTATCAGAAATTTCAGATCTATTTGTAATGTTATGACTGAAACAATATGAGGAGAAAAAAGAGAACTCAAGTGGACACATGGAGCTGATAAGAGTTTTGAAGCTTTGAAACTGAAGGTTGTTGAATTACATGTGTTAGCACTACCTAATTTCAATAAGGTATTTCAAGTTGAATGTGATGCAAGTGGAAGTGCAATTGAAGTTGTGTTGACTCAAGAAGGTAAACCTGTTACTTTCTTTAGTAAAAATTTAAATGATGCAAAGAGGAAATATTCTATATATGATCAAGAGTTCTATGATATTGTTCAAGATATGAAGAAATAGAGACATTATTTGATGCCAAATGAATTTGTGTTGTATACTGATCATAAGGCTTTACAATATTTGGGTAGTTAGAATAAGTTGAATCAGAGACATATAAAATGGGTAGAGTATTTGCAAAGTTTCACATTTGTGATTAAACATAAGAGTGGAGTTTCTAATAGAGTTTATGATGCATTGAGTAGAAGGAGATCTTTGCTGACTGAAATAAGAATTGAGGTTCTTTGTTTTGATGACATGAAAATTTTGTATGAAAGTGATCCTAATTTTTCAGAGCAGTGGAGAGTGTGTAGAGAACCTAATTAAAATCAATCAAGTAAGTATGAAGACTATTTCATTTAGGAAGATATGTTGTTCAAAGGTATTCAGTTGTGTATACCAAGAGGTTCTATGAGAACTAATTTAATTAAGGAGAAAAATAGTAGTGGATTGGCTGGACATTTTGGTATTGATAAAATATTGAGTTTCCTTAAGGAAAGGTATTTTTGGCCTCAGTTGTATAAGGATGTTTAGAAATTTGTGAAAAGTTATGGAGTTTGTCAAGTTGCAAAAGGAGTGAGTCAGAATACTAGTTTGTATACACCAATTACTATTCCTAAGAAACTTTGGAGTGATATCAGCATGGATTTTGTTCTTGGCTTACCTAGGAAAACAAGACGTAATGATTCCATATATGTTGTTTTGGATAAATTTTCTAAGATGACACATTTCATACCATGTAAGAAAACATCAAATTTAGTACATATAGCATATCTTTTCTTTAAGGAAATTTTCAGATTGCATGGATTACCGAGGAGTATCATCTCTGACCGAGACAATAAGTTTGTAAGCTATTTTTGGAGAACACTTTAGAAAAATTTGGATGCTAAGTTGAAGTTTAGTTCTACATTTCATCCACAGATTGATGAAAAAAGAGAGGTTGTAAATTGAATTTTGGGTAACTTGCTGAGATGCTTAGTTGGAGACACACCAAGTAATTGGGATTTGATGTTGGCACAAGTAGAGTTTGCATACAACAGTTCAGTGAATAGAAGTACTGGAAAGACACCTTTTGAGATTGTTCATGGCACACAACCGAGAGGTATATCAGACTTAAGATTTATTGTTGGGGAAGAGAAAAGAAGCGATGAAGAAGAATAAATTGCTGAGTTCATGAAAACATTGCATGAAGATGTAAAATAGAAGCTGGAGAAAAGTAATCAAAAATACAAAGATAGTGTAGACAGATCAAGAAGACATAAAACATTTGAAGTTGGTGATGCAGTAATGGTTCATTTGAAGAAAGGAATATTTCCTATTGGAACATATGGAAAATTGAAGATGAAGAAATTTGGTCCTTGCAAAATACTAAGAATATTTGACAGTGGAAATGCTTATGAAGTTGAATTACCTGATGACATGGATATATCACCTATATTCAATATTTAAGACTTGTATGAATATCATGAACCTGATGAAGAAGTAATAATACCAAGTGATTATCCTAAGAAGCAGATAGAGGAAGTTGAGAAGATTTTGAAACATAGAAATGAAAAAAGTACAAGAGGAAATGAATACATGAAATATCTAGTAAAGTGGAAGAATAGACCGATTGAGGACTCATCTTGGATTTCTCAATCTAAGTTGGATTCATTTTAGGTTGGAACTGATACATGATTCGGGGAATTATTTCTCTTAATCCCAGGTGTATGATGTAGGAGCATCTTGGGTGCTTGGCAATCCTTCTCAACCAAAAGGTTGTTTGTTTTGTTCTTTAGTTTGTTTGGAGGCTGCTCGAGAAGTACTATGTTTCTTAGGTCTGTCACTCGGTTATGCTTATTTATTTTGCTCGGGTTCTGTCGCTCAGGCATGCTTGTTCCTATAGCTTGGGTTCTATCACTTGGGAATACTTGTTTGTCTCCTATTTCTCAGGTTTCTCTTCTGACACTCAGGTTTATTTCCTATTTCTCAGGGTGTTCTTTGCCCGAGTCACTCTGTTGCTCAGTCATCCTTTCCCCAAGTTGCTTATTTTGGAGTTGGATCTGGTGGCCAACTTCTTCAGTTAATTTCCCTGGATTAACTGATTTGGGGTCTCTCATTGGGATATGTGTGGACCTAAATCTCGGTTTCACTTATGGATTTGAGTGCCAACCTCTCTTGGTAGAGTCTTGTATATATTTGTTTCTATGTTCTTATTTTTAGGGAGTTCAGTAGAATAACTTGGTAGGAGTTTTAGGATAGGATATTTAGGTATCAGATTATCTGTAAGCAGGTCTATGACCTCGCATGTATGAAGATCAATTTTTAATTCTTGAATATATGGCCCAAATTGGGAAGGCCTTACATCCTGGCATGTAATGAGTTTGATCAATTAATGAAAATGATTTATGTTCTTTCTTCTCTCACTATGTTGTTGTGGTTTCCACATTGTGTTGGCAAGTTGGTTTGGTAGTGAGAGAGCCTTTGGCCCCATTATCAACAATGCCTTGCGTCAGGTTAGAAATATGAAAATCAATTGAAAAGCATAAGGAAACCATGGAAATCTAAATATTGCTTCTTATCTAAGAAGAGTATGATTTAAGCTATAATTGCCCTTGGATTATGCATTAAATCAGTGACACATTCAGTCCTAGATTGGAATATTTATCAATAAATGAAGCTAATTATCATGTAATTCATTCTTAAAATGATGCAAAAATTCAATTAAAGCACAAATGAAGATGATCTAATTAGCTATGTGAAATTATGAAACAAAATGACAGCATAAGAGTACAATTAGAATTCTAAGAATTGGGGCCAATTGAGCTCAAAATTCAATCCTTTTATAGAAGGATTTGAGAAATGAGTGGTTGAGATCAAATTGTGAGGAGAGGTGAGGATTGAATCTTTGGTGATCCTTGTGAGTGAACTCTCATTGGTTCATGGATTGACTTTCCATGAACAAGTGATGAGTTGTAATTAGAGAATTTATTTAATTCCTTTTAATTAATTACTATAGGCAAGGATTTAATTGGGTTGGTTTTATTTAAATAGGCCAAGGTAATTAATGTGAGTTAGTGATTAAATCACTTTGATTTTAGGAGATTAAATTGATTTTGATGAACAATAATAAAATAGTTGGATTGACATAATTAGGGGTATGATCACATTTAGGGAAAATGGGGTTTCTAGTTAGAGTAGACCAAATTAGGGTGGTTAAATTTGCCCCTCTTTGAATTGATGTGTGAGTAGTGCATTGATTCAAAGAATGTCTAATGTTGACTTTAGAAATTTTAAGAATTCTACACTTGATTAAACAAAATATAGTTGATGAGATTAGTCTCAAAATTGATCGAACAAATACTGATAGTATCGACTTTGAACTTGATCGAACAAAGGTCAACTAAAAAAAGATGTAAAGATACTAATTCTGAACTTTATTGAACAATAATTGATAATACTAACTCCAAACTTGATTGAACAAAGGTCAGTACGAAGCTGCTGAGAGTAGTGAAGTATCAATTCTGAACTTGATTGAACAAGAATTAACAATACTGACTCTAAACTTGATCAAAAAAAGGTCAATACAAAGTTGTTGAGAGCTTGATAAAGATCTAAGAGATTGTAGGCATAGATATTTGACTTGTTTAGTGTTGAAGCCTTCTATCCAAAAGTCCCAACTTGATCGAAGGAAAATGTCACACCCCTAGTCTTTTGACGATGAAGTCAGTTTTTCTATTTGAGTAATAATTTGATTGATTTTAAGTGTGATCATGCCCCCTCAGTAACAAAATCAAAGGAAATATAATAAAATCCCTCTTTAGAATGATAGATGAATGGAACAGGTCAATTGGATCAAGGAAGAATCAATTAGAAGATGAGATGAAGAAAAAGTGTGTTAAGAGAAAACACATTTTTACCAAGTTGACTACTTGAAAATGTAACTTTTGAGCCTGATAAAATGATGCATGACCAAGATTTTGATGCATGATAGGAAATTTTTTGATAGAGAACCATGAAAAACTAATTGCGTAAGCCTGTGAATCATTTTCTGAACATATAGAGCAACTCTGCATTTGTTCAAGACTGTCGCAAAATTTTTACAGTGTTATTGAAAACATTGTCCTTGTGTTTGATTTCATTCCCAATTGATATGAGAAGAACAACATAGAATTTTAATATTTTGTTGAGGGTTCTGGAGCTTCTAAGTAGCTCAAAAAGGTCAATATAAGTCTCAAAAATCACTTTTTACTCATTCATTTTCACTTTCATCCTTGGTAAATCTTGAGCTTTGCAAAGAAGATGATGGTCCCCGTGGAGAGCCATCAATTTGAGCTAGCACATTATGATGAGAATCCGACACATTAATCATAGTTGGTGAGTAGATCGCGACTGACCTTTTTACTCTTTATGTTTTTTGTTGTTTCTTTGCAATAGTTATAGGCAATTTAGTTATGAGTCACATCTGGGGTTATGGATCACATCCTGTCAATCCCGTGTTGTATCCGATAAACTTGCAAATTTTTAGATTGCATCTTGTAAAAATAGGGTCGCTTCCTGTAGGGTGTTAGAGTGTCATTTTTAGTAGATTTTTGTCCATACTTTGAATTTCATCGCATCCTGTGAAAATAGGATCGTATCTAGAATCCCGCATTGCATCCTATCAGAATAGGATCACTTCCCAATTTTCCCATCACATCCTGTCAATTTGGGATTGCATACAGGATGCAAGCTCGTATCTAGGAAAAATAGAGTCATTTTTAGTAGAAAGTGTTATTTTTCCAATTTTTACTATTTTTCCTCTTTTTGAAGGCAAAGACTTACATGTTAGATTTTCTGTGTAGTTGACCTAGCTAGAATACTAATGCAAGTCTATATTGTGTGCTTTATAGCTTGATTTACATATTGAGTCATTTTGAGGACCTTGACCTGCACCATTCCTTTCTTATCTCACTCCTTGACTAATGTGGAGTTGCAAATTATCAGACGTCTTGGCCTATCTTCTTTGATAGATTTACCCAACAATAGGGTAAATCGAGGGTTGTTGACTGCTCTTGCTGAGAGATGGAACTCAGAGCACAACACCTTCCATCTCTCGACTGGTGAGATGATAGTGATCCCTGAGGATGAGTGGCGTATCCTGTGCATTCCTATGATGGGATGTGAGGTTCGATTTGAGTCTCTCTCTACTATAACAATTACAACTACACAATGATTCTTTGCAGATCGATCCATAGTATAGAGATACCTGACGTGGGATTATATGATTGATCATTATGAGCGATTACCCATTTTTCTTGTCATTTTTATAGGAGGTATCCTGGTGCCAGACCGTGGACAACATGAGTTTATGTGCGGATGGGTCAGTATGTTGGAGTAGATGATTGGCTCCACACACAGATTTGGCTGGGGTAGCTACATATTGACACATATATATAGAGAGCTCCATGAGATTGTTTATGAGTATTCATGGAGTATAATTGTTGGGATTTTGATTTTATAGATATGGGCCTGGGAGCACATCCCAGTGACATGGCCGATAGTAGACAAGAAAAAGGCACCAGAGGAGCTGTATGTATACATGTATTCAGGTTATATCTAGCAGTCCCATCTAGGTAAGCTATAATATTGGCAGCGAGTACTCAATGATGTTACATTGGTCGAGTGGAGACCATATCTAGATTGTGAGGAGTGGACCTCTAATAAGTGACATATGCCATATTTCTTTCAGAGCAGGTACCTGATAGGCCAGACTTGATATATTGTTGAGAGATTCATTGCCACACACATCCTTAGACAATATGACCTGATACAAGGCATGTCTTAGGATATTATTACACACTAGTACATTTGAGGCCTCTTTTCAACAGCTATGCACCATTTTTCTGACACTTTCCTGTTGGCCTAGTGACAGAGACCAGTGTTGCAGTTTTGGTGTCAGAATTAACAACGGTTGTACCATCTATCGTTATTGTGATGGTACTAACTATCGTAATACGAGCCAGCTATGATGGTTATCATACTGTCGTTACATATTTTTGTTGTCGCTATTATGACATTTAGGCGTTGTATCTTATTTGTCACTATTATGACACGTAAGCGTTGCATCTCATCTATCGCTATTATGACACAAAGGCATCGCATGTTATCTATCACTTTTTCAGACATGCAACAAATTTTCCATACATGTGACATCGACCCATCGATAATTTTGTGACAGCCCGACGTCGCAAGTATAGAAAATGCATCGCACATCTGGAAAAAATGACATCTAGGTGTTGCAATACGAGCTAGCTATAATGGTTATCATGCTATCATTACATTTTAGCTGCCACTATTATGACACCTAGGCGTCGCAGAATGAGTGTTGAAATTACGACAGGTGTGCGACAAATTTACTATACATGTGATATCGAGCTATTGACAATTGATGACGGCTCGACGCTGCATGTATTTTTTAGTGTCGCTTTAGAGTTTTTAAGAGTTTCTCTTTGTTTCGAGAATAGTTTAACATTATCTACTTAACAAGGCCAACCACGTGAAGGTGGAAGCTCATTTGGCCCCTCCTAGGACACTCTTATGACCCTTTACGACACTTTAAGATCTCTAAGATGTATTCTTAGGAATTGTAAAGGGTCATAAGGGATCCTGGGACACAATAGCTGAGAAAAATAAATGTAGGCATCATGGTCACAATTTTTTGGAGACACAACATAATTCAGTGGTATACCCAGACGATGCAACACAATCACTACTCCTCCAGTTCTAAGTTGGCACTGCAAGATCCAAAAATCATAGATAAGGAATAAATTTAGAGTGCAAAGGAGGGCCATAATGATTGAAAGAATATACCTCTGCTCTCTAAATTTACTCGTTATCTATGGTTTTTGGATCGTGCAGTGCCAACTTCAAACTGGAGGAGTAGTGGTTGCATTGCATCATTTGGGTATACCACTGAATTATGTTGTGTCTCCAAACAATTGTGACCATGATATCTATATTTATGTTTCTCAGCTGTTGTGATATCTATATTTATGTTTCCCAGCTATTGTGTTTATGTGCATGTTCTTTATGTGTTCGGTTTCTCTCCCTCCTCCAAAATAATATTTTCTCACTCTGAATCGAGAATGCATGTGCAACTGCATAGAATTTATAGTGTTAGAAGGCCCCAGATGGGCATAAATTCAATGTACAATTATGGTCTTGTATAGATAAAGTGGAGCTAGAATTTCAGCAAGACTGGGAAAAGTTTGTGCATAATTCTGAACTGAAGATGGGCAATTTTCTAGTGTTCAGTTCACAATTTTGCACAAAATTTTCCCAGCCTTGCTGAAATTCTAGTTTTAGTTTATCTTTATAAGACCATAATTGTACCATTAAATTTCTTCCCATCTGGGCCTTCTAACACCATATGTTCTCCTGGTTGTTTATAAATTTTGAAACAACCAGAGAAGAATGTTTTATAAACCACCGGCACTGCATGGAATTGCATAGGATCATCACGAAAGGGGGTTTTAGATCAGAGAACTCCCTTTCACTTAATAATTATGAAGCCATAAATGGTATACTAATTGTTTAGGATTGTAAGTTTCCATTGATGGCTTCAAATTACCAAGCAAAAGGTGCACAAAAGACTTAGTAGCCTCCAAAGCCTTTTCCTTGAATGCATTATACCCCTTTTTCTTGACGGATTCATCTTCTCGCTAAAGAGTTTAGTTGGAATTTTTCCTGAAAGTTTGTTTAGGTTGAAGTAAAAAGGGAAAATCTCTTATAAAATTATTGGTATAATTTGGATAGCAAGGATCACCCAACAAATAAAACAAGAACGGAAACAACACAAATTAAAAGTAGAAGACATACAGACATGTCTAGTGATCATATTGTGCTGAAGTTGGTGCCTGATGCTGCTGCAATGACTACAGATAGTAAATTTTGCATCACTGCCTGATGTCATTGAATTGTTGACCCGGGGTTGAATCCAATATGCTCCTGTATGATCCAGAACCTGTAAGGAAGGTCAAGTTGGGGTTATATCCAAAGGATCTAAGCAATGCATGACACCCTATTACTGATCCTCATCTAGAATTATGCATGTGCATAGTCAAGCCATACACTTCTCCTTGCCTCTCTATTTCCTGCACCTGTACATACGGCTACACAACTAGATGCATGATATAAAATTCATAGTTTATTACATATAAGATCGTAAGATAAGCTACAATAATAAATTAGATAAATCAATCATAAGGTATTTAAAAATAGTATCATAAAGAGATGCAAAATGTGTAAAATATTGGTAAGGGGTGGCAAGATCAAGGAAGAACTCAAAAGTAAAAGACCTAAGGGCCAGACCTAATGCTTCGGGGGCTCATCATAGATGGTCTTGCCTACGTAACTCACAGAGACATCATAGTTCAGGTTTAACTTTAAAACCATTCTTTTAAAGGATGGTAGAAGTGGTATCAATCCTCTTTATCCAAAGGGTATCACATTTCTCTCTTCACTGGAATCGAGGGTGCAGAAGTTGATCTGCATTTTTTGGGTATAGCACTCAATTTCTATACCGAATCGATGAAGAGAAAATTTTTGCACCCCTTATTCTATTAAAGGTAGAGGACATTGATCCCCTTTTGATAAAGAGTCTTCAAGAAAGATAGATGATATTCTATCATTTCTACCTAAAATTCATTACCAAGGAAAAAAGAGAAAGCAATAATTAGTAGTGTCCAAAAAAAGAGGCAAAATCACAGCATCATAATGCATAAGGATATTATGTTTCACAGCTATCGTGTTTATGTGCATGTTCAAGGAAGAAATCAAAAGTACAAGACCTAAGGGCCAGACCTAATGCCTCAGGGGCTCATCATAGATGGCCTTGCCTACATAACTCGTAGAGACATCATAGTTCAGATTTAACTTTAACTTTAACAATAAACAATTAGAGGTACATACAACTAAATACAACATGACATGGTAGTAATGAATAACACACCCTTGAAGAGAGAGATATGGTACTTTTTCAATGTAGAAAGTGGAAGTTGTTATTGGTCAATCTAGATCAATTGGGTCCAC
>MU227004.1:14022-27315 GCA_018584345.1 Thuja plicata
AACATATATATATATATATATATATTTGTATGTACACACACATATATATATATATATTTATTTATTTATTTATTTATATATATATATATATATTTATTTATTTATTTATTTATTTATACATATACTCTTATACACATATATACTTATATATATAATCATATATATATATAAATATTGTGATTTATATATATACACCTTTAGAAATATACATATATTTACTTAATTATGCTTATTTATTCATTTTATAGCTTTGCACTGAGGTTTATCAGCATTAATATATATTTTGAATAAAGACTAACAATTACAACTACACATCTTAATAAGATATTCAATTATAAAACTTATATACATACATTTCATATATATATATATATATATATATATATATATATATAGTTACATATATATATATACACACATTTGTAGGTACATAAATATATAAGCTAATAACCATCTATATATTTATTTCTGAAACATAGAACACCAGTTACAAAAACATTCTTTTCTAACTAACAACTTATACCCTGTTTCGCTTCGCGTCCATTAGATGTCACCAAAGTTAACCTCTTTAGATACGCTACTTTTTTTTTTGTTAAGCTATATGACATGATTACCTGAGGAACTTTCTCCTTTGTCCTTTGCCTCTATGGTTTCGATGGAGATTTTCTTCCTTTCAAAGAATACATCTCCTCATATCCTCAACACCTGTAGGAACTTTCAGCTTAAAATCAAACCGACACCACTTCCTCTTCTAGGGCTATTCAACTTCTGTCCCTCCCTATTTAACCCCCCATCTTGACACCATTAGCTCACACTTTGGTTTCCCCTCTTAACTTTATTTCTTAATCATGTCGACTCCCATTAAGTTGAGAGGCCCCAAGGTGCAAATTATCTTCGAAGGACCTATAATAGTGAAGAGATTAGAAAATATCCTCCTTTCTTCACATTTTTTGGTTATCAGAGTGGTATATAGGGTGTTGGGAAGGGACATCATTTTTAACTCAGATAATTATAGAGTGAACTATGACATCCCTACTCTATTTTTAACAGTTGCCTTCCATGTGGATACTAATAAACTCCGGATAGGCACCCTATGCCAAAGGCTGTTCAAAAATATCTACTTAGGGGATTTGGATAAAGCCCTGGCCAACATCAGAAGTGACCTGACTATCCCTAAACCATGCTTCTATGATTCTCTAATTACTGGGGGAAGATCGGTCCCAACTTATTCCATTTTGGAAACTGAAGATATAGAATATCTAGTCAGCTGGGCACCTTTTGTAAACAGGAACCTCAACTTCCTGCTCTGCTTTTGTCATGTTTGTGCGTCAGATGCTCCAAATTGGATTGACAAATATATTTTTGAGGATCAAGTAAGTGCTTGGTAAAATGTTGACGAGCTAAGTTGTTGTATCGTATCGCTTAGCCCTCCAAGACATCGTAATGTTAGCAATGAAGACATTATTTTAGATCTCTGAATTGTAAAAGGATAAATGAATAGATTCTCTATGTCATTGAATCTCAATACTAACTTTCTATTTGAATTTTAAATTTCCTGAATCTGTATGAAATTGGCCTCCAGGCTCACTTTTATGAAATATGGGAAGCAAAAATAGTAAACAAGAACAGAATCATAAGCTCCTAATCACGTTATAAATATTTTGTCCATAAATGCACATAATTTAAATACACATATATAAATATATACATATATATAGACATAGATATATAAATATATTTATACAATCAAGTACTTACTGAAGACCTTATTAAATATTACATAGGTACATTAAATATACAAATATGCACAAAGGGACAGATTTTAAAATTTAAAGCATTCCCTATTGCCATTCAAAAGTGTTCTAGATATCATAATTTACTTTAGAAGCTGCATCATCAGATAACACGTCACCCTTCGTAAAACTATCCTTTCCTATCACTAATACTAAATAAGCATGAACAGATTTTTGAACATACACATCATCACATATTTTTTGTCTTGTTAATGCTAAATCAGGTTTTTAGATTAGATAGACTAATATCAATACATTTTCAAACATATATCTATTCAGATCCTCACCTTAATATCCTTACCTACAGGAACTTAGAGATATTTTCTTTCTAAACAGACTCAAGTATATGAAAGGATTTAGCCACTAACTCCATATGATGTAGCTTAACTCTTTATATTTTGAGATTGATAGTATTTTTATTAACCTTCTTAATCCTCAAATGGTTCTATTTAAAATGACCAGTCTAGCATGTTAAGAAGGGATATTGCAGGTTTCCTTTTGTCTCCCCTTTCTTCGATATTGCAGGAATACCAAAAGTTAAAAGGATACAAATTTTGTGTACCCTATGGAAGACCATCTCATGGGATACAAATTACTTACCGGGAGGAGCAAGCTCAAAAACACCAAGAATGAGATTTATGTAAATTGTTATAAGTTGACTCTAATTATTCTGAAATTTTGTAAACGAAGGTATTCCTTCATCTTTGTGTAAAAGAGGGTATGCCCTCTTAACTGAATATGTACTCTCCCATTATCTCGACTATGTCCCGGGCTAGACTGGAGTTTTTCTTCTCCATTCTTTCCTATCAGTGCTCGCACTAAATGGAGATTTTTGTACTTATTTTTAAAATTAATAAAATATTCAGCTCCGGCCTTTTACCGATCAAAAAAAAAACTGCCTCTTTGACTACAAGAAAATGCGGTAAGAATGCTATTATGTATCTGCACTTTTGATAATCTCTTTCTTTGAATGCTTGGTTCTATTGCAAAATGACTCCATGCTACTGTTCTGATACCGCCACTTTGTTATGAACAGAACATTTACAATATATATGCAGTCATTTTCTTTTATAAAATGTTGGCTTTTCTAGAAGAAATTGTGGTTTTATTTTGAGAGAAATATTTATGAAAACCACCATTTTTTTATAATGATTCCGAAAATGAAACATAGTGACATATTTCTCTGCTAAAAAAAATGTCCTCATGCTACAGTTACGATGAATTCATTATAAAAAAATCTTTGGCCGCCATTTGGAAAGAGAAAAATGTCTGCAAAAAAAAAATTGCTTCTTTCTTTGTATTTCGTTAAAAATTTGTGTTTGTTGTACTTTGAATGGACCAAGCCTCCATGCTTTTGTTTCGCAAGGTAATTTTGGAAATATGCATCTTTCCCTTCCTTTGAAAATGTGGCTCCATCTGCTATTATTTTGCAATGTTTCCAAAATTTTGCGACTTCATCTGCTAGAAATAAAGAGGTGATGCCATTTAAAAAAAACCTTCCTCTTCAAAATCTGAAACATGAGTATAAAAGAAAATACTCCTTTGTTGTTTTGTTGTTGTTTTTGTAGAAAAATTTATTAATTTTGTCTTGAGCATGCAATTCTGAGAATATCAAGAAAATTTTTGTAGCATTGCTCCTCTTGTTTATTCTGAAGATTTTCTCATGATAAGACCTTGACACGAGCTGCTCCTTGTGTTCCATCTTAAAAATCTGAACTTGGATATGAAGAAGATTTTTCTCTGCTTAAAAGAAAAACTTTCCTTTTGAAATTTTTTTGCAAAAGAAGCATTGTTGTTATGTTGTTGTTTCCACCATTTTATCTGTTACTCTTATCAGGAATCTCTTCTAAGATTGAAGGCATAATTGACATGAAGCTTCTAGTGTTGTAAACAATCACATCAATGTTTTTTGTGACTGATTCACTAACGTGAAGCCTCTTTTATATCGATTGTCCTCTCAAAAATGCCTCCTTTATTTGATAGAATGATGTCCCCTTGCTCTTTCATGATATATGTCGGTGTTTTATATTCATGTTGATCATACATGAAATGTTATTTTACTATTGTAGCATTTCTGCTATCATTGGATTGTTGTATCATGTTATCCTTACTTTGGAAATTGATTTCTCTTGCACGGATTGAATATGTTGTTATATTATGCAGCAAAATATGACTTTAGAGCTATGTGCTTATTATTTATCGACATGCTGGGCTCAACCCTTGTGGGATCCCACTTGATCCCACATACCGATAAATAATAACTGTGTACCTTCTCCTTCACATGAAATAAACTTGTCAGATAAAAATAAGCATATGGATCCTGCTTATGATATTTCTTATTTTCTCATACATCTGTGATTAGCTAGTTGTTATTATGGATGTGAATAGCATGTTGTATGTTTGTAGATGTGGGTGCATGTAGTATATGATGACCCTACATTGCTTATATCGCTGATCTAACATCATTTTATCATTCAAATGCAGGGATTAGGAGTAGCAAGGAAGAAAGAGTTGGATGCAAGGCAAGCACGAGGACTAAAGACCCGACAAAGAAAACAAGCTAGGCTCATCATCCAGGGAATGACGAGTCACCCTTTACTACTTATGCCTTACTTTTCATAGTATCTAGAAATGTATAATATTCTTTTCATGTGCATTATTATAGTTAGTCTCACAGCTTGTGTGAGACAATATTCAACTACTTTGTCAATAAAGATTATTTTTTCACAATTTTTATCTTTGCACTCTTTTATGACAGCACTGTATGATGCAATGTAACAATGTAATTTTTTTCTCTTTTCCCTATGCATATGAATATGATTCAACGGAACTAAAAATGTACTTTAATTCACTTTAAAACATAACAACTCCACCTGATTGAGTTTGGTACCAAAAATTAGTAACATTTTTTGGCGACATTTGCAAAATGTTTGCCTGCTAAACATTAAGACCAGCTGCCTGAACTGTCCATTGGGAACAGAGTCACTTAGAAAACATAACGACAACTTGAATCCCACTTGCATAAACTGATTAAATATTTTCAATTGACTGAATATAAATGTATGGTTTGTGATAGGAAAGTATGAGACTTCCTTATCATGAATTATATATGTATATTTGGCTAGTTGGACGAGATTAGAAACACTTGAACATAATTGAAACCTTCCTTTATTTTTGTTGTAGCCCTTGTTAATTCACTGAGAGTAGGTATATGGTTTGTGACAGTAAAACATAAATTTACTGGCATGAATTATATATGTGTTCCCCGTGAATTAGGAAGGTCTACAACAAAATATTCTTGCTCACTTGTAACCTCTGATTGACTGAGAACCCTTCTAAAAAATTTATTGAAAATAGGAATACCAGAACTGGAACTAACTAAAAAAGCATTGGAACAACACTTAGGGAAACTGAAAACTGCAACTAGATTAATGTGCCACAACACTTATTGACCAACTAAGCTGTTGCAATATATACAATGATAGATCCTACCTCAGAAGTAGTGCTTGAGATGAATCTCATTAACTGGGATTCGCTTCATGTTGCCATCCAACCTTGAAAGTTGAAAGGCACTATGTTGTTTACATTCTGAGATAATATAAGGCCCACTCCAAAAATCATCAAACTTGGAGTGATTTCCAGGCTTGCTATTGCATTCATCCCATTTCAGCACTATGTCTCCTTCTAGGAAAATTATTGGAGATCCCCTTTTATCGAAAAAACATTTCATCTAAGCCTGATTATGTTCAATAGTTCTCAAATTTTTTGTCCTTACATCTTCCAATTCAACCAGTTGTGCCAATCTTATAGTTAATGGCTTTTCTTCTATCATGTCAAGCTGATATGCCAATTCAAGAGTTGGAAGCTCGAGGGAGATAGGTAACCAAGCCTCCTTGCCATAAACCATTTTGAAAGGTGACTATCCAATTGATCTTTTCTATGTGATTCGATCATCCCATAAGGCTAATTTTAGTTGGGTATGCCATGCTCTCTGGTTACCCTCCATAGTCCTCTTGATGATTCTGATTAGTGGACTCCACTTGGCCATTGCCTTGCGGGTAATAATTGCAGGATGTATTTAGATAGATTATGTTTCTTACAGCCCAATCAGAAATTTTGAAACTCACAAAAGCTAAAGCATTATCTGAGATAATGGATTCAGGAACACCAAACCTGGAAACCAGCTCTTCATAGAAGTTTAGGACAACATTTTCATAGCTTCTTTAAGTTCCACCACCTTAGTCCACTTAGTGAAATAGTCTGTGGTTGTTAACAACCATTTGTGACCAGCACTGGATAGTGGGTTTATTACCCCAATTAAATCCAAACCCCACTTCATAAAGGGTTGCTCCACCTGTATTGGCTGCAGGGGTAAGGCTGCCAACTTCTCTTTTCTAGCAAATAGTGCACACTCCTTGCACTTCCTAACCCATAAGTGTGCATCTTTGAATAGATTGGGCCAATAATAGCCACCCTTCATCACCTTGAGAGTTGTTTCTCTAGGTGAGAAGTGACCTCTAGCTAACCCATTATGAAACTCATGCAACACCTTATCCATTTTGTTAGTTTCAACACACCTTAAGGGGACGTCATTAAAGTCTCTTCTAAATAGAATACTATTCAATAAAACATAAGGGATGGACTGCAGTCTAAAATACCTATGTTGTGTTTTATCTAAACCTTGTGGACATTCACCGTTCTATAGAAAATGAGTCATTTGTTGTACCCAACTCTTGGCAGAATTTGAAAGTGTTTGTCCATCATCTTGTAAAACTAGAACAGCTTCTTGCTGACCTTTTTCTATGTTGCTTATGTCATCAGAAAGCTATTCACACAGCCCTTTCCCCCTGATTAGTTTGGTGACTTTGATCTCAACATCATATTCTATCACTTTAGTCAGCCAACCAGCTCTCTTATCACTTAAATCCTTAAAATGAACTCTTTCACACTCGGATGAACCACCATTAGAAAAATCTTGTTATTAGATAACATGTGCTTAAATTTTTTCAAACTCCTTATAACAGCAAAAACATGTTTCTCTACAAATGAATACTTGAGCTTGTAGTCTTTAAGTCCTTGACTGAAAAAAGCCACCGGCTGTTCCAATCCTTCATCATTGCACTGAACTAGCATAGCTGAGATAGAATCAATATCTCCATAGGCATATAAAACAAAATCCTTAGAGAAATCAAGATTTGAGTGTAGGTGTTGTTGTAAGTGCCTCTTTAATCAGCTCAAAACTCCTTTTTCCATCATTAGTCCAACTGAATGGTACATTTTTCCTTAACATGGATGTTAGTGGACTCAATAAATCTGCAATATCTAGGATAAACCATCTAACAAAATTTATCCGACCAATAACAATTTGCAAACCCTTCTTATGCACTGGTAAAGAAAGAGCCAGAATTATTGTTGTTCTTTCAGGGTCAATAGTGATACCCTATTTTGACACCACATAACCAATCAATATGCCCTTGAATGAATAGCAAAAACACATGTTTTGGGATTAAGGGATATCCCAAACTCTTTGCATCTTTCAAACACCTGTCTTAGATGCTTTAAATGGTCTTTTGCTTCTCAGGAAAAGACAGTGATATCATCCAGGTACACTAATACAATTTTATACATTAATTTATCAAAAGCCATGTCCATGGCCTTCTGAAAAGTTTCCCCGGCATTGGAAAAACCAAAGGGCATATTTTTGTATGCCATGGTACCCCATTTGGTGGTAAAATATGTCTTGAACTGGTCTTCCTCTCTTACTAAAATCTAATTGTAACCGGAATATCCATCTAGTAAGGATAATTTCTCAGATCTTGAGACTACTTGAAGGATCTTCTCCATAGAAGATAAGGGGTGTCTGTCTTTCAATGAGGCTCTATTTAAGTCTCAAAAATCTACACACAACCTTATTTCACCATTCTTTTTCTGAACTGGCACAATATTTGAGACCCAGGAAGTTGTTAGAATGAATTTAGAATAACTGAGAGGGGGGTGAATCAGTTATCCTTAGGTCTAGATGTGCACATTAAAAATTTATACCAATTTGAACAACTCAGATCTACTCGGCAGCAATAACATAAAACAACAACATACAAATGCAGTTTACTATTCAGATGTAATCAGTAAGTAGAAACTTAATAGTAAAACTCAACATAAACATTCACACAGTTGACAACAAAATTTTAACATGGAAACCCATATGGGAAAAACCACCAATAACATTCTATCAACTTTTCACTCTTCTGAAGTGAGCTCTGTTAAGAGCCAACCCTATTAAAGGTTACAAAACACACTGTTAAATGTGACCTGGTTAAAGGATTTAATCACCCTGTCAGGAATGGCCTTGTTAGAGGACTTAGAACATTCCACCTAAATGTCACCTTGTTAAAGGATTTATACAATGACTGTTAGGTCAACCTGGTTAAAGGATTTTGACTGATACAATGGTTAGAAAGTAATCAGCATGTGTGATCTGATACATACAACTTACTTTACAAATCCAGATCTAATTCATCTCTAATGCTAATTCACTGAGTGGCCTCCATTCTCACTTTAATCTCCAGATCTTCTTGGAAATCCGTCAAGCAATCACTCTTTCAGCTCTTTGCTTCTCTGCTCAACCTTCTCTGCTTAGATCATGCGAATCAGTCAATTAACTATGCAATCCTCTTGCATTCTCTACATACTTTTTGAATAACCCCCTGAGGTTATCTTATACCTCTTTCATCTAGGTCAGGTACATCTTTTTCCACTTAATCAAGATCATAGATCTTATGTTAGGTCAGATCCAACAGATCTTTCCATCTTTACATTTAATTTCCTTCTCCAATGCAATCACTAATTAAATCTTTGATCCATGCATTAATTACGGTTACCCATGCATTTACATAGTGTGGATCAATCATGCTTATCCTCAATTAACTTTACATATCCCAATAAAATCAATTATGTCGGACAAAGATCTCAAACCTCAACAATTACCAAAATACTGTTGCTCGGCCAACACTGTGTTCTTTCGCTCGGTCATCACTAGTTTCCTCGGCAATTTACTGGCGCTCGTTCATCACTGACTTTGCTTGGCACAAACTGTTCACAGTAAACTATCATCGAAAGATAAATAATACATTACTTTGCCAATGTGCCAACTGATTAATTACCCTTGTGATTTCTCATAACTCAACCATTCCACTTGGTCTTCTTGTTAAATCTCCTTCATCAATCAATAGATATAGTACTCAAACAGATAGTAATAGTTTCACCAGTTAAGGTTTGACATCAATGACAAAACAACAATTGTTTCCATTGTATCTTTCCAACAATCTCCCTCTTTGGCATTGATGGAAACACTAAACAATAAAACAATAATTTTCAGCCATAGTTACCATACAATCCAAAAAGTCTGCTTGTGTTCCTTGATATGAACAAATTTTTATTAATGTCTTTAGCTTCATTATGATTCTCATCTTGTAAAACATTTCTCCCTCTGTGTCTCTAATCACACTGAAATATTTATGTGTTTGTTCATCTGTAGACTCCCTCTTTCATTAATCTCTTTTTCTCAGTATAGTAAGCTCTCCCTCTTTATCTTATTTTTTGTAATCTCTCCCTCTTTGACAATAATTCCAAAGACATTGACATCTTCATCATGCAGATTCTTTTGTTCTAAACTCTGTATCATGTTGTTCCTGTCATCTTGCCTATGACTGATCCTCTTTTCTGTCTTTTTCTTTCTTTCACATCTTTAGGCAGCATCCTAATGTGCAACTACCTGTGCTTCAATGTGTCAAATATTCTGAATATAAAATTTGATGCAACATTTTCATTCTGAACTAATTAGCCTCAGTTAGGGGAATCACCCCTAATTTACCTCATAGATACTCATGAGCATCATTGGGTAGTGCCTTTGTAAATATGTTTGCTAACTATTCTTTAGTATTCACATATTCCAGTCTCACTTCCTTCTTCTGAACTAGCTCCCTCAAGTAATGATACTTGATAGCTATATGCTTTGTCTTAGAGTGCATTACAGGGTTCTTAGAAATATTAATGGCACTTGTGTTATCACAATATATGACAATTGGTTATGTGATCTCTTATTTCATACCTTTCAGTAGTATCTTCAACCACACAATATTAGAACAATTAATTGTTGCTACTACATACTCGACTTCAGCTATAGATTGTGAGGTGCAATTTTGTTTCTTGCTTGTCCATGAAACTAATATTTTTCCCAGAATAAATGCTCCTCCTATGGTGCTTTTTATGTCATCCACATTTCCAGCCCAATCAGAATCAGTATAAACTCTGAGCTCAAACTTATCATTCTTTTTGTAATATAGGCCATATTCATCTGTTCCTTTCAAATATCTCATAATCCTTTTTACTACCATCATAGGAGTTTCCTTGTGATTGGCCGAAAATCTTGCAACAATACCAACAACCAGTGCAATATCAGGTTTACTGTGTACAACATATTGTAGCTTTCCAATCATTGATCTACAAAGGGTTTGATTCACTTCTTTTGTATCATCATTCTTTGTCAACTTTTGTCTAGTAGCCATGGGTGTACTCACTGGTTTTGAATCTTCCATTCCAAAAGTTTTTAGTATCTCCTTGATATATTTTGATTGAGTAATATAGATACCATTCTTCATCTGATATATTTGTAAGCCAACAAAATTTTTTATCTCACCAAACATAGACATCTCAAATTCAGTTTGCATCTCCTTTGCAAATGCTTGGCATAACACATCTTGTCCACAAAATATAATGTTATCAACAAAAATTTCAGCCAATAAAGTACCTTTACTTTGCGCTGTCTTCAAATACAGGTTGTTGTTGTCATTGGTTCTTACAAATCCAATCTTCACTAGATAATTGTGCAATCTCTCATACCATGCTCTTGGTGCTTGCTTCAATCCACATAGTGCTTTGTGTAATCTGCAAACCATATTCCTCTTGCTTGGGTCTACAAATCCATCAGCTCATTCAATATATACTTCTTCTAATATTCCATTTAGAAATGTTGACTTTACATCCATCTGATAGACTTTAAAACCTGTGTAGGCTGCATATGCAAGTAAGGTTCTTACTCCTTCCAACCTTGCAACTGGGCAAATATTTATCCATAATCAATTCCTTCCTCTTGTGCATAACCCTTGCACACCAGTCTAGCTTTGTTTCTTGTTACCTCTCCATGTTCATTCAACTTATTTCTGAATACCCACTTAGTACCAATTACATTTTTATCACTCGGCCTAGGTACAAGTGTCCAAGTCTTATTCTTCTCAATATGTTCAATTTCTTCATTCATGGATTTTATCCAATCTTCATTGTCTAAAGCATCTTTTACTGTTTTAGGCTCAAAATCACATAATAAGCATGTACCTCCTCTTAACTTACTTCTTGTCATAACTACAGAATCCTTTGATCCTATGATTTGATCAGGTTTATGGTGCCTCCTTACATACTTTGCTAGAGTAGGTTCTTTTTCAGCTTCAGGTTGATCATTCATGTCTAATTCAGGTTGATTATGTGACTTGGCATCTCCATCAGATAGCTCGGCAATTATCTCCTATTGCTCGGCAACCTCGTTCTGTGACTTGGCAGGTGCTAGCTATTGCTCAGCAAATTCATTCTTTGTTTTGAGTAATGTATTAGAATCTTCCTCATCCATATAGACAAAATATTTGTAACTCTTAGGTTCATGTGTACTTCCAGCTTCATTTCTTTCTACATACTCATCAATTCTAACATTTGCACTTTCCACAATTTTGTTAGTGTTAGAATTCAAACACTTATATGCCTTACTCTTCATTGAATAACCAATAAATATGCCTTCCTCACCTTTAGCATCAATTTTCCCATTTATGTTATCCTTCAGTATGAAACATTTTCTTCCAAAAACTTTGAATTATTTTACATTAGGTGCATATCCATACCATAGCTCATAAGGTGTAGTATTAGTACCTTTCTTGACTTGTACTTTGTTCAAGGTATAGACTGTTGTACTTATGGCTTCTCTCCAATATTTTTGTGCAACATTTTTCTCCATCATTAGTGTTTTGGCACAATCCATGATAGATCTGTTTCTTCTCTCAGCAATACCATTCTATGGTGGTGTCCTAGGTGTGGACATCTGTCTTTTTATCCCTCGGTCATTGGAAAACTTGTTAAACTCATTAGAAATAAACTCACCTCCTCTATCAGATCTTAGACATTTTAGATTTTTACCTGTCTCGTTTTCAAATTTTGCCAAGTACCATTTAAATAACTGGATTGCATCAGATTTTTCTTTAAGAAACATAACAATCATCATTCTTGAGTAATCATCAACAAATAGAATAAAATATTTGTCTCCATGGTAACTTTTCTCACCAATGGGTCCACAAAGGTCAGTAGGAACTAATTCCAGTATTTCCTCAGAAGTATGAGTTTTGCTCTTGAAACTAGACTTAGTCATCTTTCCCAACTGACATTGCTTACACATTGCATTTTCAGCTTTCTTTAACTTAGGCAGCCCTCTAACCTTTTTCAATTTGCTTATGCTTACCAAGTTATCGAAGTTTACATGACACAATCTTTTATGCCATAACCAAACATCATTGTATTGTGCAAAACACGCATGTCTCATCAGCTAAATCTAGATAGAATAAGTTACCTTTTGTTTTCTCACCACCTCCAACTAGTTCTCCATTGGCATCATAGATCTTTTCTTTCCTGTGATGGAACTCAACTCTGTAACCAAAAGTAATCAACTGTGCAACACTCAATAAATTATATTTAAGATCATCAACCCAATATACATTGTCACATCTGATCTTGTCAGTCAAGTTAATTGATCCTTTCCCTTTAACAAGACATGGTGCATCATTACCAAATTTAACATAACCGCCATTACACTGATCTAGTGTCTCAAATTTATCTTTATCACCAATCATGTGATGTGAACAACCACTGTCAATAATCCAACAATCACCTTTACTCATATAAGAAATTAGTGGAGTTTTCTCATCATCATCAGAATCATCTTTCATAGAAACATACACAACTTCTATATAATTTTCATCATAATTGTTAGAATAATTGTCAGAAGCTTCTTCAGCTATATAACAAGATTTCTTACCTTTGTCTTTGTAATCCTTATACCTTCTGAAGTCTCGATCATCCTTTCTATCTTTGTACTTGTTGTCCCTTCCTTCATCTTTTTCATTCTTATCAGGACATCTAGCAGCAATATGACCAACCTAGTTACATGAAAAACATATGATAGGAAGTTTACCTTTGAATTTTGCTTTTCCTCTAGATACTCTTTTTGCCATGAGTGCTTCAAGTTCTTCCAGATCATCATCTATGGTGTTGCTGTCACTATTCACACATTTCTTTCCTTTCTTTGATTTGTTAAGGACCAACTGGGATCTGAATGCAGATTCAATAGCTTGTGGAGTGTAGTTATCAAAATTTGACATCTCAAATGCAGTAAGTCTGCCTACCAGAC
>MU227004.1:27467-51314 GCA_018584345.1 Thuja plicata
AGCTCCTCTGATAGCATTTACCACTTCCTTTATCCTACCATAATATTGAACTATATTTTCTCCTTCTTGCATTTTCATTTCATCAAAATTGCCTCTTAAGCTTTCAGATTTGGCTCTTAGCACATTTGTATCACCTCCATAGTTGGTTTCTAGGGTATCCCACATTTTCTTTACAGTTGAACAATTCTTTATGTCTTCAAACTCATCATAGTTCAGTGATGATACAATCTCCAACATTGCTTGATTGTGTTCCTGCTTTTCTCTTAATTGTGCAGCTGTGGTAGGTGCAGTGGGGGCTACATAAGCATTTTCAACATAGTGCTTAGCTAAATCACCAATACTAGCCAGATGCAACTTTATCAAACTCTGTCATGCATGGAAGTTATCTGTGTTCAGCTTTGGTACCTCCTTCTTATAGATCTTGATCTTTTGCTCCAAGTACCTTCAAACTGTATTCAAGAGACCAATTCTCTGATGCCAATTGTTAGAATGAATTTAGAATAATTAAGAGGGGGTGAATCAGTTATCCTCAGGTCTAGATGTGCCCATTAAAACTTTATACCAATTTGAACAACTCAGATCTACTCGGCAGTAATAACATAAAACAACAACATACATATGCAATTTACTGTTTAGATGTAATCAGTAAGTAGAAACTTAACAGTAAAACTCAACATAAACATTCACACAAGTTGACACCAGAATTTTAATGTGGAAACCCAATATGGGAAAAACCACCAATAACATGCTATCAACTTTTCACTCTTCTGAAGTGAGCTCTGTTAGGAGCCAACCCTATTAAAGGTTACAAAACACACTGTTAAATGTGACAATGGTTAAAGGATTTAATCACCCTGTCATGAATGGCCTTGTTAGAGGACTTAGAACATTCCACCTAAATGTCACCTTGCTAAAGGATCTATACAATGATTGTTAGGTCAACCTGGTTAAAGATTTTTGACTGACACAATGGTTAGAAAGTAATCAGCATGTGTGATCTGATACATACAAGTTACTTTGCAAATCCATATCCAATTCATCTCTAATGCTAATTCACTGAGTGGCCTCAATTCTCACTTCAATCTTCAGATCTACTTGGAAATCCGTCAAGCAATCACTCTTGCAGCTCTCTGCTTCTCTGCTTAGATCATGCCAATCAGTCAATTAACTATGCAACCCTCTTGCATTCTCTACATACTTTTTGAATAACCTCCTGAGGTTATCTTATACCTCTTTCATCTAGGTTAGGTACATCTTTTGCTACTTAATCAAGATCGTAGATCTTATGTTAGGTCAGATCCAATGGATCTTTCCATCTTTACATTTAATTTCCTTCTCCATTGCAATCACTAATTAAATCTTTTTTCCATGCATTAATTAGTTACTTGTGCATTTACATAGTGTGGATCAATCGTGATTATCCTTAATTAACTTTACATATCCCAATAAAATCAATTATGTCAGCCAGAGATCTCAAATCTCAACCATTACCAAAATACTATTGCTCAGCCAACACTGTGTTCTTCCGCTCGGTCATCACTAGTTTCCTCAGCAATTTACTGGCACTCGGTCATCACTGACTTTGCTTGGCACAAATTGTTCACAGTAAACTATCATCAAAAGATAAACAATATATTACTTTTCCAATGTGCCAACTGATCAAGTACCCTTGTGATTTCTCATAACTCAACCATTCCACTTGGTCTTCTTGTTAAATCTCCTTTATCAATCAATAGATATAGTACTCAAATAGATAGTAATAGTCTCACCAGTTAAGGTTTGACATCAATGAAAAAACAACAATTGTTTCCAGTGTAGCTTTCCAACAATATTTCCAACAGAAGTATGCTTGATAGGAAAGATGATACTACTCTCAATCAATTTGTTCAATTCCTTCTGCATAAGTGGCTCCAATTTTGGATTCAAAGGCCTCTATTTCTGCCTTATTGGTTTTGCACCATGTTCAAGCTCGATAGTATGTTGAGCAAGTTGGGGGTTAAACCCCTTCAAATCACCATACTCCCATGTAAAAACATCACTAAATTCCTTAAAAAGCTGAATAAATTAATGTTGTTCATTTGATGTATGTACCTTTCCCAACTTAAGCAACCTTCCTTTGAATACCTCAACCTCTTCATAGTGTTCTTATTGAACCTGAATGTTGGCTTTAGACCTTCTTGTTTCATCATCAGTATTGAAAATTGATTCTAAGGTGACCAAACCCTTTGGAACCTTGTTATTCCTTAGCTGAATAATTTGGCCTTCATACTGATGCTGAAAACTCTCCTGGTTGCCAAATGAAAACTCAGCCTCCTCTATTAAAAAATTTCTTATTTGCTAGTCATTTTCAAACACTTGCCAATGAACATTGTTATCAGGTACAGCAGATCTAATAACAACTTTTACATGTTGATTTGTTGTACTATTGCCAATCTCCTTCAGAATATCAAATTTGGCACCGATGGTAGCCAATATATCTGCATTTTTATTCTTATTTCTGGGTATAGATACCAAATTAAATACATCAAATCCCTCTATTAGGTCCCACACCCTGTGTTTATAAGATTTCAGCAACTCATTCTTGGTAAGGTTGATGCTCCTTACTTGATTAACTATTAATTCGCTGTCACCATAAACCTTCAAAAATGAATACCTCTTCTTCTTGCCCATTCTAATCCATGAATGAGAGCCTCATATTTGACAGTGTTATTGGAACAACTAAAACAGAACCTAAAAGATGAATAATACCTTTCTTTACTTGGAGAAACCAACATGCAACCACTACCAGTCCCAACTTTGTTCCTTGCACCATAAAAAATAGCTCCCAAACTTCATCATTTTGTTGCCCAAGTTGTTGTTTTGCATCTCTTTCGAGGTTAGGGATGAATGCATCAACTTCATGTATTAAATACATATCCAAACCAGCATGTCCCGGATGCTGTTCAGAAAGACCTTCTGCTTGATTTTGAACATCCCACTCATCTAGGAGTATATCTGGTATGTATCAATCTAAGTGTTTCCTTCTTGAAAAACAAGTTGCCCCTCTTGGTCACTTGCCAACAAGTTGACATTAACAGGACTTGGGGAGTGAGGCTCAACATGATCCTTGGCAATAGGCTCAGATTTTATGGTAACTTTGGTGCCATACCTGGTTCTAAACAGCATGTGAGACCAATCTGAAGACAAATAGCCACCAATCTTAGCAGTGAAATCCCTTGACAAGCATATCGCAAAGTAAGGAGGCAACTCTATGACACAGATATCATGTGGAATAGAGAAGTTTGGACAAGCCTGTAGGGTCAAATAAAGATTTCTAATGACTCCTATAGTATTAATAGTCTTATTATCTAGTTGCACAACCCCCTTTTCAAGTGGCTCATACTTGATACCCAACTTATCTACAATTTGCTTTAGCATTACCGAGCTGCTTGCGCCTGAGTCAATCATGCAATTGTGGACTAGGTGGTCTCCTATGATCAAAGATACGTAAAAAGGTGGGTGTTTAACTGCTAGAACTTGTTGTTCCTTTCTTTTATAATAGTATTGGTCATTACAATTTTGGCCTCCTCACTTTTGGACGTACCAGAAAGACTTAAATCTAATAAACCTGATTACAAAAGGTCTTTTTGACCTAGAATGGTCAAGGAATCCCATATGGAAATAGATACATTTTCCTTTTTCATGTGATCCATAATATTGAAAGAAGTCGTACCAACTTTAGGCTGAAGTTTTGCTGCAACATTCTCAACCTTAGGAGAAACTTGTTGTATTAGTTGTATCGGATTTATAGGTTGTCCCTTGTTTGCTGAAGGATGTCTTCTTGGGAGAATCTAAACATTCTCAGTATTAGATGGCCCAAAAACTTGCTACTCCATCTCTACTGCTCTCTTTTTTCTCCTTGTATTATCTGAAATAGCAAGAACCACCTAGTTTACACCACAGAAGTCCTCATCCTGCCAGTTCATAAGAGTTTTCCATGGTTGTTATTCTTCTTGTGGATGAATAGAGGCTTTATTAGAAGTGTTTGACTGCAAACCTGGGCTATTTTGAACTATTAAAGCTTGGTTGATAATGTCATTTGTACAAGCATTTTGATTATGTGGTTGATTACATGGGAAATACCATTTGTAATCTTGGGCTAGATTATTCTGAGTGGGTACAAGCTCTTTTGAAGAGCTAGCAGTGTTGGGGTTATAAGGATGATATGGTCTAGTGTTAAAATTTTGCCTCTGACCTTGATAATTGGGCTGATATGGTGGCCTATTATTCTGATTTTGTTGAAAAGGTGGCTGGTAAGGGGGCTGGTAAGGCCTATATCCCTGACTTTGTTGCTTTTTAATATTGACAATCTCATTACCAAAATTTTGTAGGATACCTTTAATCTCTTGTAAATCAACAGACTGGGTTGGCATAACATTTTCATGTCTATTGGACTGATTATTAGGTGTTGGTAATGTTGGTGCAGCCAGAATAATAGCTAAAGGGGATGTTTGCAAAGGTATCATTGACTGAACTACAGGTGCTACCAGAAAAATTGGCATAGGAGGTCTTGGGGCAATTTTTCTAGCCTGTATAAGGCTATTTTATGCTCTAATGATCATATCATAAGCACCTAGAAGTGTAACCCCTCACATTGATGGTATCATAACTGCTATATCACTATTGAAAGCCTTTAGGGTCTTACCGTTTGAGGGATTCTCTCCCATGTCCTTTGGAAACGGAAGTTGAAATTTGTTACTTGTTCATGGGGGGGCTTGATAGTTGAAAATTGCTCCGCCAAAGATAGATGGTTTGATTTGTCCTAAAAAAATTTCAAAGTTCAATACCCAATTGGTCCCAATCCGTAATAGAACTGACTGCTAGTCTTCTAAACCACTGCAAATCTTTTCCTTTGAATGATGCGGCTAACAACCTGATAGCAACATTATCCTCTGTAACATGATATAGGGCAAAAAGATTGGCTACATCCTTTATGTGCTCAACTGGGGTGGTTTGATCTTCACCATTAAAATATGGTAAAAATTTTAATCCAGCAACAGGAATGAAATTGTGTTGATCCAAATTCAACGGGTTGCCTTGATTGAACGAAACAAAAGGCTGGTTCTATTGTAGTGCCATAGGAATCTGCAAGGCTTGATCTCCTGGGGTAGTAAAAACTAGAACATCAGTATGCACTCTTGCTACAGGAGGTGTCGATTTGGTTCTCCTTGTATAAACAAGTGTCTCTTGTAACTTTTTAGTTGTTCTCCCTCTTCTCCTGGGTGGAGACAACTGCAAATAGTCAAAGAACAAAGAGTTGCTCCTTGTTTGCACTCTTCACATATGTTGTAATCTACTAGTTCTTCTTTTCCAAAGCTCAGATTCGCCAAGTGTGTACTTTTAAAACCTCTCTCAGGCTAAAAATATTGTTGTACACACTAACAACAACAAAAATATCATTAATAAGGACTAAAAATCTGTCGCTAGTCCCAGCGAGCGTGCCAAAAATTGTTATCACTCAAAATTGCACCCTCATCAAGTTGCCAAGAATACCATGGAGACAAACCAAGGTTGTGGGTAACCTATAGCTGGAATGAATCTCTGGGTTCTAGGTCAGCTTCCTATCTGGTAACTCGCTTTAAACCACCTGAAAATGACCCTTTTGCTGGAGGAAAGAGGTAGAAGGATAAACAGAAAAACAAAATCAAAATCCTAAAGGGTGACTCACCAAAAAATGAAATTGTGAGATATACTAACAGACACACAAGGAAGATCAATATAAACTCTTTCACACAATCCCACTAATCCATAATTTCTGCATAATCAATTTTGGAAGAAGGCCCATAACAGTAGTCTCTATAAGGAGAAAAGAATCTCACAATTTAGAAAGACTGATTGAACACAAATCACAATCTGCAAAAAATATATGAGGAAAACTCTGCATAAAGGAACCAATATTTGATACAAATTTGAGGATAAAGAACATCACAGGAATCTGTATCAATAACAAAGCACAATAATAGCAGAAATGGGAAAGGTACAAGTTGTATTTAACTGTAACAAGGTGACTAGTATATCTCAGAAAATGTGTTACAAAACCTCTCTGTTATTGTCAAGAACCTGGAGGAATAGTTACAAGACCTTAATCCAAAAGGAAAATAACTGCTTACAAATGAGCCCTCAACTCATATTTATCCATTTTACATTCAACTGCCTCATAAATGAGGACAATAAAGTCTCTGTCGGATTCAGTCTATCCAGCTACTTTTTAGCCCTCAAAAAGTCTTTAAAATGCAATTTGGTGACCCAAAAGTCATGCCCAAATAATATCATCATAAAGACCCCCTCATAAATGCAGTCATATCCTCTAATCAACCCATAAGGAGCTTCTAGAAAGCAATAACTGCCTGCAGATTTTAACAACTGTATTTTCTGGCTTTAAAGACTTAGCCATTACTCTGCAAATATCTATTTCTTTGATCTTTTAAAGGTAAAAATAAATATCTTACTTTGCACTTTTAATTATTAAATGATTTATAATATATTTACTTAAATAAACATCATAAATATTTAATTAAGTGATGAATTATAAAGTATTTAATAATTATTTAATTAATAACAATGATTTATTAAGTAATTTATAGTTTAGAATTTTAGCAAATATTAATTATATTAATAGTATTAATTAAGTGATAATTAAATCACTTTATAATGTTATTATTATAATAATATTTATTAAAATGATAAACTATAAATTATTTAATAAGATTATCAAATGATGCAAAAATTAATATATTTATTATTACTGAAAAAGCCTAATTTCATATTTATAGTATTTAACAATATTAAAATGATATAAAATTTTATCATTTTATAATATTGTTTTCACAAGCATCGAACAAAGTAATTTTATAAAGTGATAAAGAATCTATCACTTGAAAAACAAGGCCAAGAGTGGCGCATATAGCTGGAGGAAAATACATAAAAGAAAGAATTAAAAAATGCCTCTTTCCAAAGGTTGATTTAGGGTAATCAAACCCTAAAGTGCGATCACTTTTCACTTCTCCTTTTGCTCGCGCGAAATATGTCTGGGCTCTTGCCACCATGGGAAAATGAGGGTTTTAAAGAGTCTTTTCCTTGAGCCGTCATGGAAGAAGAAAGACTGTGTTTTCTACTATAATAACCTAAAATGGTCATCTAAACCCTAGACCCCCAATCTCAGTGAATAATCAAGAAACCCTAATCTTGATTATTCTAAGTCCTAAATCAAATAGGCAATTCATCAAATTTACAGCTAATCTGACTTGAACCCTAGGTCCTAATCAATCATCGTACTTGATTAATTAATTAATTAATTCCTGAAATCATAATACATTGGCAAATAAACCTTATATTAATTATTTAATTGATATCTGATATATTAATTAAATAAAAATTACAAAATTGTCAATTAAATCAAAAAGGAATTAAATTAATTATAAAAACATAAATGTGCATTCAAAATCAATTAAATTATTAAAAATGCATATGACATCATCAAATCCAGTTAACTGATATATCATTTTGGAAACAATCTAGTTCCACTTAGTTAACTAATTCTCCACTGTTTATCATTTTGGAAACATTTCAGTTAACTGAGAACTGAATATGGAAGTTTCCAAAATAACTAATCGGTCAGTTCAGTCAACTGACTCTCTCAACCAATCACATCACTTGCACATGGATTGTGCTTCTTCAATTGAATATGAGCCACTCTTTTCGTTCGATATCGACCATCAATTCGAGAGAGATTTCTATAAAAGAGAAACTCTTTTCCTTCACAAAGATCCAAATTTATTATCGTTATTATGTTGTAATTTGCATTCAATCATTTATCATTTTAGCTTTCAATTTGATTAGCATTTAGTTTACTTTTATGAAATCATGCAAATCTAATCATAGAGCACACTCTATTTGGTGTATTAAAATTAATCCATCACACTTCCATTGGTGCTTAAAATTGAATTTAATTAGCTTGGGTTAACATAAAATTTGCACACTCATTTAGATTAATCAAAGCATTTTAATTTCAACATATAGATTAAATCCTTCGTTTAGGTCTTCGGTGTAGTCCCTGAGCTTGCAATGATTTGAGAGCAAGCTCATACTCCTTCCTTCTAGAAGGCAACAGGTCGACCCATTTAGACATGCAGGATGAATGAATCCATATTCATTCATGTATGCAACTGATGAATAATGACTATGTTGAAGTTCACCGCTAAAGTAGAGGTCCACTTTTAGCACATACATTTCTGGCACCCACCGTGGGGCAAAAAATTAATTTCTAGCCTTATTCTGTACTTCTTTTGATTAATCTATTTTATGTCCGTACAACTCTGCAGTGAAGTTTCGCACGAAATTTCTCACTCTACTGCGTGAAGTTTTGTAATACTTCATGTGACACAGAGTATTTCTTCACGTGGCTTCTGGTATATCTTCACGCAAACTTTGACAGTAGAAAGCTTAAAATTTTTAGATTTATCATTCTATTTTCTGACCACTAATGTTTTATGTTTGTTGTTGATTGTGTTTTTCTAGTTTTTATTTCTAAAATAGCTTAACATGTGTTCTACAGGATGAAATGATGAAGATTCCTTTAAATAACTATGCAAACTTGCTAATAGTTTGATTGCAAGACGCGTGTTAGAGAATGCTTGTCAAAGAACTTTTGAAACTTACTTAAACATTTTGTTTTCTTTCATGCTTTCTCTACATAGTCTAAATAGGGCCTTGTTAATAATCTCTCGAGCGTCTTGATAGAATAATAGGGTATTAGGCTCTTCATTACATGGAAGTGATGCCCATGAATGAATCCGAGACCTAGATGCTACTAGGGGATTGACTCTTTGGGAAGCAAGGAAAGGTAACGAATCAATTAGCATGTCCATTAGTGAGGGGAGTATGCTCTTCTCTCTTTGAGAGAATTAGAAACCTAGAAGCTCTTAGATTTTTTGAAAGAGGAGTTAGCTCGGTGATGAATATGTCTTGCATGTTTGGGTAAGGTGTAGAGGTAGAGGATAATGCTCTTTTCCCCTTTGGGGAGAATCAGAAACTTAGACCCTTGAAACCGAACCAAGTATGAGTCTAACCTTTAGCGGGCCTGTCGGAAGTTGAACCTCTAGGAACGACCCAAGTGGGTACACACCTTTCACCAGTGATTCCACCCCACTATAATAAAGTAGCTTTGTTGAGCGAAAGACTCCAAATCCATGTTAATTTCTTTCTCATGATTCTTGATGTCGAACATCTTGAGGAAGCCCTACCTGTTGTACTGAGAAGCGTCGCTCCCAGCCTTGCTTGCCAAGGGTGTACACTTTCAGGTATCGGTGTGGCTATATGTCTCAACCTCGCTTGTGAGGCCACCAAAGGTTAATATGAACGGAAGCCTAATAAACACCTTTTCTTAGTTGCCTACCCGGTTCACCTCCGAAAAGGAGGCATAATCTTTGCGCAGAGAGAGGGAAAATTCTCTCCCATAGATTCTCACCATAGGCATGCACTGGACGTTTGAAGGTGGTTTATGACACTGGCCCCTGCTTCAAGGGTAACCTTTGAACATATACTATTGAGTCCTTGGAAACACCAAAAATACAGGTGCCCTCTCGAGGGTGACACTGTTGTGTGAGGTGAATGCATGCACATAAGTTGTGGGGAAAATATTTTGTCTTCTCTACCATTCTAGGGATAAGTGCATATTTTCTGTTCAAATCTCCAAATGTTCAAACTTGTCACAGACCCCCTTATTCTTCTGAGATGCTTTGTCCTCAGTTGAATTATTTTCGACTACTACTTGTGTCACAATTTCTTGAATCGTCAAAAACTCAAACTTGCAAAATCTAAAACATCCAAAACAATCTGCACAAACTCTATCAAAGAACTATACAATCTGTGTCTCTTAAACACAAATCTGTCTTTAATCGGTCCAAGCTATCTTTTTCTATGAAACTTCATCTAGCTTTCTATAGCATTTCATGCAACATTATAGATCTTCGCACCACTCTGTGGTAATCTTTGCGCAACAAGTGGTTAAACCTCAAGCGACATTCTACCCTTCTGTGGGTATTTTCTCACTAGTCTATATCACCAATTCTGCAATTGTTCATGCCAGGCTGCAAATTTTTGCGCGAGACGGTAGTAATCTTCGCATGGTAAAGTGTTTCTTCGTGCGACACTATACCATTTTGCATTAACAGTGAGTTGTCTACTATTTGTACTTCCTTTCTCTGCTCGATCTGATCTTAGTTTGGGGTTTGTCTGCCAGTTTTCTGTTTGTTCTGAGATTTGTACTCTCTAAATGCCGCTACTAGTCGGTATTTGACTATGATTTGTTGTTATTCCAACCTATCACTGTCTTAAAATCTGATATTGTTACACTTGTCCAATTGACCAAGTCCTTTTGTTCAATCTTATCATCTTTGCCTGTGCTATCCTTATTCTGAGTTGTGAGAACAGGTTCGTTAACCTTGACTCAAGATCAGATTCTTTGCTATCTCCTCCTTAGTTGGACATTTATCTCTTGGTCTCTTTGGTCTTGGATTTAGAAAACACTTTAGATATCACCACGGTGTCGATCAGGCAAATCAACTTATCTTATGCCTATGCAAACTAGAAGTCATTTTAGAGAATTTCACGAAGAAGACAAATAGGGATTCCCATTCGAAGAAAACTCCTTGTTTGGAGAGAATCCTCTCTTTGAGGGAGATCCTCAAATTCCTCCTAGATCACAATCCCCAGAGGACAAGTTACCTAGTCCTAAGATGTCGGAAGAACGACAAGGTAGAGGTAGGTCTCAACGGAGAGACCTCTCCAATGGTACCAACCATCGCAATAGTCAACACTCCTCGAGTCCATCAGACCCCAGTGAGGAAGAGATTGACGAATGTCTCCATGATAAGAGGTTTGTAAAACTCATGAAAACAATCCTAAATCGGGATAAGGAAAAATATTTCCTCAACCTAGCAGAGCAGGGCGCTCAACTTCCACCTCACTTTAAAGCTGAGGATGTCATTGCTAGAGAAGAAGAGACACCCATGACACTCATAACTAAACAAATGTGAACTATGCAAATGGAATTACAAAAACTCCAAAAGGAAAAGGAAACGCCCAACACAAGGTTTTCTTTAAACACAATCTATCCTTTTCCTTTTGATAAATATTTGTACTTACCTCCATTCCCACAGGAGGTTGAAATTCCATGATTTGATAATTACAATGGTCACTCTTATCCACAAGATCCCATCTGAGAATTTTGTGCTCTTTGTACAGAATTTATGCATGACAAGACATCTTATGCGTCTCTTTCCTCAAAGTTTGAGCGGCCAGGCTATGGAGTGGTTCTCAATGTTATCCACTGGTATAAAAACTTTTGATGAGCTGATGAATTTGTTCTTGCAATAGTACTCTTACAATATCCAACATCCTGTGAAGATGATTGATTTATGCAACACAAAGCAAAACATAGGAGAATCCTTTCTGACCTTTCTTCAGCGATGGAGAAAGATATTTTCTAGATATCCACGAATTGTTCCTGAGTCTGAAAAGATGGATATTTTTGCTAGTGTTTTGATTCCAGAACTAAACTACCCTCTTTAGATGCAATGCCCACCCTCTTTCAAGAAAATGGTGGAAACTTGATAAAAATAGAAGATGTGCTTGTTAAAAAGGGTGACATTACCCTCTATAATGAAAATAAGTTTGGTTCCAACTCCAAAGACAAAACTAAATATTGGAACAAAAACAAGCATGTGGTAAATGACGGAGTAGTTGATCACACTGCTCCCTAGTAAAAACCATCAGTCTTCAATCTGACAAGTGGCTCCAAGGCCCTAAAAACTACTGAAAATACCACTAAATCCTCATCTTCTAAAGGGACCAACAGTTTTTTGAAAGACAAACCATGGATCAAATGTAAATGATACTTTGACTCTTTAGGTGAGTCCTATGAATCTGCACTTCAAACTCTACTGGCAAACAAACTGATCACATTGCTAGATAAATCTAAACCATATGATCCAGAAATCAAACCTAAATGGCAGAGAGACAATGATTTCTGTCAATTCCATAGAAACAAAGGACACACGATAGAAAATTGCATGAGGCTCAAACATGAGATTCAAGATCTCATTGATAACGAATAATTGTCATTGATAATCACAATAAGAATGTTGATCATAAGGCATTCAAAGATCCTTTCCCAGAACATCAAAAAGGAGAAAATTCTAAGAAAGGCGCTCAAATCAATCACACTTATTCTAATGATGACTACAACTTCATCAACATGCTTGAGCCATCTCATTCTAAATATTGCAATGTCATCATCATCCAACAGAAAGAGAAAGAGTCTTGATCAACCAACGCAGTGACCCGAGCACAAGCAAAGGTCACCTTGAGGGGTTCAGATCTTCCAACCCTTCATCGTCTTCCAATAAACCATCAGTATCCAAATCCTGGGTACCTCTTTGCAAACAAACCACTGTGGGTACCCCTAAAGTCTCACAGTCCAAACAATTGACTTTATCCAATACTGCAGACTATAGCATCGTCAAGCAATTGCAGAGAACATCTGCCCAAATTTCAATCTTTAAATTTCTCAAACTCTCTCCATCTCACTGAGAGGTCCTAGATAAAGCGCTATCAACTACCAATGTCCCTAAGGACTTGTATCTGGATCAGTTTCAATCCATGGTGGGTCACTTGACATCGTTGCATTACCTATCATTCTCAGAAGAAGATGACAACTCTTGAAGTCATCCACACAATCTCCCCTTGCATGTCAAAGTCATGATCCATAAACACCGCGTCAGACGGGCCTTGATAGATGGAGGCACAGGGTTGAATATCTACACATACAGGTTAATTGAGAAACTAGGATTTTCAGAGAACGTCATTGATCCTAAAAATAAAATCACTATCAAGGCATATGATGAACAAGAAAGATCTTCTAAAGGTCTTGTAACTTTACCAATCCGAGTGGGTCCTATTGAGAGGGATGTTCCCTTCCAAGTTCTGGATCTCCCGCTGGCCTACAACATTCTATTGGGAAGACCCTGGATCCATGAGATGCAGGTAGTGCCATCAACATGCCATCAGTGTGTCAAATTCCCATTCAATGGTGTAGAAGTCACTGTTCCTGCAGACACTAGTTATGTCTGTAATGCATTAAGACAAGCAGCGGATACCCTTGTCCCACACAACAGTGAGGTTTCCAACTCTGAATCAGCTACAAATTTACTAAAGGAAATGGAAAAGAAACTCAAGATAAAGGACACAAGTATGGGTGGATACACAATGGAACCCTTAATGTCACTCACATCTCTTCCCAGATCACCTAGGTCTTATAGAAAACCATCAGAAGAGATGAAACCAACAGCATCACAAGAAATCTATGATGATAACTTGCTTAAAGCCAACACAACATTAGAAGACAAACAAGAGGAAAGAGTCGCTTTGGATTGGTTATTTAAGAAACCTAAAGATAATAAAGTCAAACAATGTGTAATACCTCTAGAAACATTCAGAGTGGGGTATAAGGTGGCTTGTAAAATGGGTTATTCAGGTAAAGGACCCATTGGACCTAATCAAAATAGACTTAAAGAACCAATCTCTGTTGAATAAAGACGGCCTAGAGACACAAGTGGTCTAGGGTTCTTATCGAAGAAAGAACAAAGAGAAAATAATCGCCTAGATAAAGGAAAGAGACATCAGGTTCATGAAGAGTAGAACACAATAGTAGAAAGCATTGACATACCCATAGGCAAGTGGGATGATTTAGATGATTCTGATGTCAAGGATGTGTATCCTTCCCCTATTCCTCCCAATATTTTGGCTCTTCTCTTTGATGAAGATACACCCCAGGTCAACACTACTAAAGAGCGTGTTCTAGAGGAATCACCAATGACTTCTAATAATTCAAAGACTACTACATCTAAATAAGACCAAGATATAGAAGAAATGAGTCTAACCGTAGCAGAGTTCTTAGGTAGAACTCATCCAAACTAGTTGCAAAGAGTAGATTTCACTCATGTCCTTGATATGAAACCTACTAATGAAATAGACTCCCATGAATACGAGTTTGACAGTCTTTTAGAAGGCACTTTAGACAAAGAGTTGGATACAGTTCAGCGATATGTACCTGCGCTCGCAGTAGGTGAAGGCTTAGAGGTTAGGCCGGATGAATAAGGACCTCCTATTTCTGACATGGGCTTCAATGATGTTGTTAGGGCTCTTTCTGATTTGAACACATCTATACAAGGTTGAGGTCTAGGACTCTACTTAATAGTCAGTGTCTATGATGAACATACCATGAACGCCCTCGAACCCATCGAACCTTTATCGCTAAAGCATCCTAAACTTATTGATTGGTCCTTATAGGGACAACCCGTTTAAATGCCTACATTTCCTAATGACTATGCTTTAGCCTGCTATCTTAATGCCGCTGAACCTGTCACTTCTTCCACCAGTGAACCTAGTGTGAGAATTATTGAAGCAGACATCAAGTATCTAAGTTATAAAATAAAAATAAAAAAGAAAAAGAAAAGGTTCTGAAGGTGAAAACCACATCTTGGCGGTTTCATAACCCAAAACAGTAAAAAGAAAAGACACATCCAAAGGCAAAAACCTCTTTGAGGTGCTTGAGGATGGGATGCTTAATGTCGTGCCTAGTCATTTACAAGAACAATCATCAGTTCTCATAGAGCCAACTCAACAAGTGAATATTGGTACAGAGGAACATCCACACATCATTTATGTGGCTAAATCTTTGTCTGCAAAAGAGCTCAAGGAATTCACATACTTCTTTAAAGAGAATAAGATAAAATTTGCATGGACATACTCATATATGCCTGGTTTGGATCCAGATCTTATCATGCACCATCTCTCAATAGCTCCTGGAGTAAAACCAATAAAACAAAAACTCTGAAAAATGCACCCTCATGTTGCATTAATTATCAAGGCTGAACTGGAAAAACTACTCAAAGATGGATTCATCCGTGCTATTGATTATGCAGAATGGATTTCCAACATCATACCAGTATCAAAACCAGACAAATCCATCAGAGTCTGTACTAATTTTAGGGATCTCAACAAAGCATGTCCAAAGGATGACTTTCCTTTTCCTAACATTGACATGATTGTAGACATGACTTTCGGGTATGAAATGTATTCTCTCATGGACGGTTTCTCGGGGTACAACCAAATCAAGATTTCTCCAAAGGATCAAGAAAAGACTGCCTTCACATGTGCCTGGGGAACAGTCTGCTGGAATGTTATGCCTTTCGGTTTGAAAAACACAAGAGCTACCTATTAGAGGGCAGTAACAACTATCTTCCACAATATGATGCACAAAAACATGTAAGACTATGTGGATGATACCCTAGCTAAATCAAGGAAATGATCTATGCACCTACAAGATTTAAGCCCAATCATGGAAAAAATGGAAAATTTTAAATTACTATTGAATCCTATGAAATGTGCATTCGGTGTTACCTCTGGCAAGTCGTTGGGTTACATTATCTCAGCTAAAGGCATAGAAGTCGATCCTAAAAAGGTACAAGAAATACTGGAAATGCCACCTCCTAATAACATCAGCCAGATGAGAACACTTCAAGGGAGAATCTAGTCTATCAGAAGGTTCATCTCACAGTTAGTTGATAGAGCACAACCATTTACCAAGTCTCTACGCAAGGGCATTACTTATCAATGGAGTGAAGAATGTGACAAGAGTTTCACTCAAATCAAAATGTACCTGGCCAACCCACTAGTACTCATGCCACCTCAACAAGGCAAACCATTAATTATGTACATTTTAGCTACCTCAACGTCACTGGGGGAACTTCTAGCGCAAGAAGATGAAAACAAGAAAGAATGTGCTATCTACTATATCATTAGAACATTGGTATCCTATGAGATGAACTACTCTGTGATCGAGAAAGCATGCCTAGCAGTAGTCTTTGTATCTCATAAACTACGTCACTACATGTTGGCTCGCTCAGTCAAATTGGTGGCTAAAATTGACCCTTTGAAGTATCTCCTAAGTAAAGCTACCCTCACTGGCAGATTGGCTAAATGGGTTATGCTTCTTAGTGAATTTGACATGGATTATATCAAGCGTAAAGCAATCAAAGGGAAAGAAATTGCAGATCAATTGGTTGATGCTCCATTGTAAGACAATGAACCAATCAATGCTGAGTTCCCAAATGGATCTATTTTGCACATCACTCACAGATCCTAGAAAATGTTCTTCAATGGCTCCTTCACGCAACAAGGTTTAGGTGTAGGGATTTTATTTCTGACCCCTCAAAACTATTCCATTCCAAAGGAGTACAAGCTCGTGTTTCCTTGTACAAACAACATAGCAGAATATGAAGCACTAGTAAATGGAATCAAACTGGCTCTTGAATGGAATGTTTCTGAGTTACATGTCCATGGTGACTCTCAACTTGTAATCAACCAAATCAATGATGTATGCCAGACTAAGGATGAAAAAATCATGCCTTATAAATGAATGGTTGATGAATTTAAGAAATATTTCACTTTCATCACATTTCAACAAGTCCCAAGGATATAGAACAGAGCAGCTGATGCCATGGCTACACTAGCTTCCTCATAGCAACAAGAGGACGATCTCCGCTATGAGTTCCTAGCGGAAGAAATCCATTTCCCTTCCTACAACTCCCCTGAATCCCAAATGGTCTATTCAGTTATTGAACAATAATCCTCCCATTATCACCATGTCTACTCTTAACTGTGCCATTAATTCATTCCTGATGGACTAACTAGAAATTAAAAATGACACCTCATCTGCAATGCCTCGCGGTATGTTCTTGTGGCCAATGATTTGTATAGGTGAGGATTAGATGATACTTTGCTTAGGTGTCTAGAAAAAAAAGAGTCCAAACATGCAATGTCTAAAGTCCACGAAGGAATTTGTGGTTCTCATTCTAACGGTCTGACTTTGGCCTAAAAAATGCTTAGAGCAGGGTATTATTGGCCAGATATGGAGAAAGAATCTATCAGGTTTGCAAAAGCTTGTAAGAAATGCCAGCTGCATGGCAATCTTATCCATGCTCCAACAAGGGAGCTCATTTTTTTTGTAACACACTGGCCCTTTTAACAATGAGCATTTGATCTCATCGGGCACATTCACCCCTCATCTTCTAATGGACACAAGTTCATTATTATAGCTATTGAGTATTCCACCAAGTGGGTTGAAGTAGTCCCACTCATTAAAGTGACTAGATAGCAAGTCTCATTGTTCATTCTAAACTACATCATTTTTCGCTATGACATACCTTCCTCCATCATCACTGACAATGGAGGACAATTTAAGAACAACACCATGGATGAGTTGTGTGAAAAATTCAAAATCACACAACACTATTCTTCCATCTATTACCCATAAGGTAATGGACAGGCTGAGGCCTCAAATAAAATTTTGTTGAAAATCTTACATCGTACAGTTAACAAGTCTGGAAGGGATTGGAACCTACAGATCAATCCTGAATTATGGGCTTACATAACGAGCATCAAAACACCTATAGGGGCAACCCCATTTGCACTGGTATATGGGGTAGAAGCGGTCTTACCCCTAGAGGTAGAAATCCCATCTCTTAGGGTTTCTTTACGTAGACTTATACCAGATGAAGAATACAAAGTTTTGAGACTCCAAGAACTAGAGTTGCTGGATGAACATAGAAAAGAGGCCTTTGATCACCTCAGAGATTATCATAAAAGAATGTCAAGAGGATACAACAAGAAATTTAGACCTAGAGAACTTTAGGTGGGTGACCTTGTGTTGAGAGAAAATCCCCACAATCAGTCACATAGAGAACAGAAGGGGAAGTTTGAACCCAACTAACTGGGTCCTTATATCTGTTAGTAATAACTGAGAGGGGGGGGGGTGAATAAGTGGCCTTAAAAATTTATCCTTTAATCACTAACCATCAATCAAATAAACCTCAAATTATTAAGTCCCCACAAGATGCATGCCATGAAATACTTATAATGATTAACTGTCTGTCGGTTTTCCTTGTCCGTCCTTATTCTCTTTGATTACCGATATGCAGTATAACTATTTATCGAAATAGAGTAAATAAGAAAAGTATACCGATATATCCAGAAATGCATATGTGAAATGTAAAATAGTAAATTAATAAACCATACACACATAACACTTGGATTTTAACGTGGAAACCTTGTTGAGAGAAAAAAACACTAGGAACGGTACCCCAAATTTTCACTCTTCTGAAGTGAGCCCTGTTAAGAGCCAACCCTGTTAAAGGTTACAAACACACTATTAGGTGTTACCTTGTTAGAGGATTTTATACATATAGGTTGTCACTTAGTATCAGGCAACTCAGTTTGCTACCATCCTTGAATCAGCCTCTTTCTTAGACTGTCAATAGGCTTTAGGCAAATCTAGTTCTACTTTCATGAATCAACCTTTTTGGAACTCCTTGGGATGTACCTCAATATATAGAAGACTGTTAAGTCCTGCTCTGTTAAGAGACTTGATGCTTCAATGGTTAAGCTGAAACAAAATGACTTGTTTCTAATGCAACGTGAATTGCAGATTTTCAGATCTATTTAAGTACATTACCTCTCTAATCAATATATCAATTCAATTCTCTATGCTCCACACTTTCTTCTCTGTGATGTTGTGCTCACTATTTGTTGGTGTCTATAGAATTATTTATCTCTCCCTTAGCTTGATTGATTAGGACTGTATGAAGTTATCCTTCATCAGTTTCTCTTCAACATCCCCTTTCGATTCACTCCCCTTCCATGTATATTTGGAATGAATAATGCTTGTCTCTTATATAGACACGATATTCCTTAATTCTTCATTCTTGATTCTTGATTCTTGGCATGAAAAACAATCCAGCCAGCATAACTCTTGATTTATCTCGTAGTTATCTTCTTGCCAACTGTACAAATCAGCTTTAAATCAATCACTTAACTCTGGTCGAATAAAACAATGAAAACAACCAGTTAAGTCTATCTTTAGCTCTTTCCAGCTAGATATTTTGTTGTTTTCTGAACTCTCTATTATGTCGGTCAACTTTTTAGTTAGTCATAGGTTACAACTACTAGTTATGTTGGTGTGACTCCAGTTAGCTTTGGGATCTCCATCCATTGGGCATCATTGGATTTTTACCTGTCAGATAACTCTTGTTTTCAGCTTGTCGGGCAACACTGTCTTTAGCTCGTCGGGTATCACTGTGACTTTTCTTCTTTGGCTTTACCGATGGTGTGCACTTTGTCGGTGTTGTCTGTCACTTAGTGAATACTTGAATTTTATGCATTATTGAAAGCATAACATTTGTTCCATTGATTCTCTGAAGTCTTTGGCATTATGTACATGATCGTACAGATGATATAAAGTTGACATCAATAACAATACAAACCATTAACTGATTTAATGCATGGAATTATCTCCAACTTAACATTATCAAACATTTAGTCAGTTATATGTCATCAATATCATTACCATAGTATTCGGCTCCAAAGCATATCGACTCTCCACACTTGAAGGGGAACTGCTTCGAGAGCCCATCAACACTCTCCATCTAAAGAAGTTCTACATGTAAGGCATTCTCGGTGATCAACACCATGTACATAGTAATGTCCTAAAAAAATACTAAAAATTGCAAAATGTCTTGAAAAAATATTTAAAAAATGGAAATGTACTGCCTGGTGAATGAAGTTTCTCATTCACAAATTCTTCTAGTCTTACAAGAAAAGATAGTAATGAGAATAGTTGTCTTCTTCTTTTCCCCTAAAATCCATCTGGATAAGTTTTTGTATACCTCATCACGAGGACATGTGGCTTATGTTGGCTCTGGTTTAATGAGATTTCCTACGGTTCTGCAACTATATACACCTGTTCAAGAGATCTACTCTATATCAGAAAATACCAAAAAAATCAAAAAATCAAAAAAATATAGAAAATTTGAAAAAGAAGAAAAAGTGCCTTGGTAAACACTTGGTAAACATGCGCCAGGGTAGAAAAAATAGAATCTCTGCCAAGTAGGTGAAAACCTGGTAAATAGGCACCTCTTATACTCAATGCTCCATCTATCAATGCTCAGTCTTGGCAATCCTTTGCTTCAGTTTGTACATATCTTTCAGTCACTTTTGTGACACTCTGGTTCTCCTGAGAACCCTCCTAGCTTGAAACCGATCCAGAATCATAACCTGGGGGAAATCAAATCAGCTTTGTCCTCTCAGTATGAGTCAAGTCAGTCATCGTCATTTTCTACTAGGGGTATGGGTCCCCAAATTTGATCACATATTTGGTTTACACCAGAGTCAGTAATCTTGTTGTTTCTAAAGGACAACTCACTACTGACACAAACAGGTGTTTCTCAACACCCTAATAAAAAGCGTTTCTTAACACTATCTTTGGACACATCTGTGTTTCTTAACACACATTGGATATTGCAAAATTAAACAACAAATCGATAGCTATCAAACACAAAACACTCACAAGCACAATGGTGTTTTTCAACGCCTCATACATATACACATCCAAAAGATTTGAAATTGGCTGAAGTATGCTGAACTTCTATCTGTATGCTTTCTGTTCTCATTGATTTCGCTAATATTTTCTTTGTCTACTGCTTGTTGGTGTGGTTCCGATGATCTAGCAACATCAAATAAACTGGGTGTATGTGGTAAGAACTCCTTCATTAAGGCAGAAAAGCCTCACATCCCTCGATCTTTTTTATTTGTACGCCAAGGTGAGGTCGGAACTATCCCCTTGACTATTATTGCTCTATTTGTTTACACAAGATCGCACTCATGGTTATCTTGGCTTTGAATGCCTCAATACTGGTGTACTCTTACAACAACAACTAGAAACAACGTTCAGGTCATCTCGACTTTTGTGCCTTGATGCTTACATTATTTTCCCATATCTTATCCGATGAAAGTCATATTCATATTCTTATGGTCGCAGTGGCACCAGTAAGGATTGTATCGACTCTGATGTTCCAAAATGCTCGATGATGAAAATTTTCAACGCTAAAGCTCAGTGACTACACCTTAGGTTGCATTCATGTTAGTCTTGCATCTGCATCTGCATAGTGTTGAAATCTGCATAATATTGATATCTCTCTCCAATGTGAAGGATCTGAGGTTCTTATCGATCAATCTTCTCATCATCAAGTGGTCAGTTGTATGTGGTCATGACACCCCTCGCTAATTCAACTGTTCTGATTCCATTTTCAGGATCAAAATTGAAATCAAAATCTGAAACTAACTACTTGTACAACCAATGGAAATCTCTCATGCTTTTCTTCTAATCAATCCATCTATCTTACTTTTGGTCTATCTCGGTCAAACAAGACCTCTCATCAAGTACATCTTTTGTCCTAACCACGTGGGACCTCTTTCTAATCAAATTAGTTTCTTCCTAAATTGTCTGTTCAATCGAATTGCTTCTCATCACTGGGGTACCTAGCCATATTTTGATTTCTCTCCCAAGGGGGCAGGATTAGGACATCAACATTCCAGTGATCGCATCCTCAATCAAAACCCTATTGCTTGGGGCATCTCAGCTTCATCGCATCAAATCAAGTTGAGATCATCTTAAATCAAAGGCAACCTAGTCAATGGTCTTATACAGTGGTAAATACACTCGAAACTAGACAAGATCAGTCTTATACAGGATATTCATTATTGAAACCAGATACATTGATCAAATTGGCTTCATCACTTCAAATCAAGTCAATTTTCTTGCTAATCAAAATCTCTTAACGGTAATCAATTTCATCACTTTAAAACAAACTGGTTATTCATTGAAACCAATCAAAAGGTTAAGAGTTCCTCACAGATGTTTAGTTTCATCACTTCAAATCAAACTAAGTATTTTTTTTATATCTTTTGATCAATCTTCGTCCAATCAAGCTCGAAGTTGGTCTTCTTCTTCAAAAGAATAGTTTCATCGCTTCAAATCAAACTATTGTGGGTCTTCTCGCTAACAAGTCTTTGAATCAATGTGTTGATTGCACATCAATTCAAAGAGGGGCAAATGTAATCACCTAAAAATAGTCATCTAAACCCTAGACCCCCAATCTCAGTGAATAATTAAGAAACCCTAATCTTGATTATTCTAAGTCCTAAATCAAACAGGCAATTCATCAAATTTGTAGCTGATCTGACTTGAACCCTAGGTCCTAATCAATCATCATACTTGATTAATTAATTAATTCCTAAAATCATAATACATTGGCAAATAAACCTTTTGTTAATTATTTAATTGATATTCTGATATATTAATTAAATAAAAATTACAAAATTGTCAATTAAATAAAAAAGGAATTAAATTAATTATAAAAACATAAATGTGCATTCAAAATCAATTAAATTATTAAAAATGCATATGACATCATCAAATCTAGTTAACTGATTTATCATTTTGGAAACAATCTAGTTCCACTCAGTTAACTAATTCTCCACTGTTTATCATTTTGGAAACATTTCAGTTAACTCAGAACTGAATATGTAAGTTTCCAAAATAACTGATCAGTCAGTTTAGTCAACTGAATCTCTCGACCAATCACATCACTTGCACATGGATTGTGCTTCTTCAATCGAATCTGAGCCACTCTTTTCATTCGATCTTGACCATTGATTCGAGAGAGATTTCTATAAAAGAGAAACTCTTTTCCTTCACAAAGATCCAAATTTATTATTGTTATTATGCTGTAATTTTCATTCAATCATTTATCATTTTAGCTTTCAATGTGATTAACATTTAGTTTACTTTTATGCAATCATGCAAATCTAATGATAGAGCACACTTCCATTTGGTGTATTAAAATTAATCCATCACACTTCAATTGGTGCTTAAAATTGAATTCAATTAGCTTGGGTTAACATCAAATTCGCACACTCATTTAGATTAATCAAAGCATTTTACTTCCAGCATATAGATTAAATCCTTAATTTAGGTCTTTGGTGTAGTCCCTGAGCTTGCAATGATCTGAGAGTAAGCTCATACTCCTACCTTCTAAAAGGCAACATGTCGACTCATTCAGACATGCAGGATGAATGAATCCATATTCATTCCTGTATGCAACTGATGAATAATGACTATGTTGAAGTGCACTGCTAAAGTAGAGGTTCACTTTTAGCACACACATCTACTACTATTTGGTCACCATGAATGGTTTCTTTAAAGCTCTATCTAATTTTCATGGCCTTCTTACTGGAAAAAAAAATGTGGCCTCCATAGAAGGAAAATTGCCTCTTTGACTGCAAGAAAATGTGGTAATAATGCTATTATGTATCTGCACTTTTGATAATCTCTTGCTTTGAATGCTTGGTTCTATTGTGAAATGACTCCATGTTGTTGTTCTGATACCGCCACTTTTCTATGAACATAATGTTTACAATATATATGCAATCATTTTCTTTTATTAAATGTTGGCTTTTCTAGAAGAAATCATGGTTTTATTTTGAGAGAAATATTTCTGAAAACCACCATTTTTTTATAATGATTCTTAAAATGAAATGTAGTTGTTGGAATTATATTGGAATGATGTACTGAGAGGGGAGGGGTGAATCAGTACCTCTAAAACTTTTCTTGGTTAGCCCATTAACCCTTAATCATCAGTTTGTAAATTATCTTATTGTTCATCTTTCTTTATGCATATGCAATCATATCATAAGTTCTTTTAGTATGTAACCATAACAAAAATATTCATGAAAATAGATAACACATAACACAAGATATGATATCGTAGAAAACTCCTGTTAGGAAGTAAAAACTGCGGTGGGGATTGTTACCCACAAGACTTCACTATCTGCAGATAAGAAGGGGTCGGT
>MU227004.1:67501-80259 GCA_018584345.1 Thuja plicata
TGAAAGTGATATGAATCATAAATTTAAAAATCAATAATTTCATGTGTATCAAGATGTTGACTATCATAGCTAAATAAATCAATGAAGAAACACTGATAAAAAATGATTAAAACAATATGAATGGATGCTATTGAAACAATCATTCTTGACAATGGAAATCACTGATGTTGACCATGATAACAATGCTATACATAATTTGAGCAGTTATCTCAATTTTTTATACCTTTTAAATACATATCTTTTCCAATAGTGAGTGAATGAAATACAAAGAGCATTGATTAAAAGTAAAGAACCAAGGTTTCCTTTCAAGGAGAAAGAAAAAGAAACACTATCATGATCAGATTAGAGGGCATAGCTTCAGTCGAGGGTAGATAGATATAAATCATAAGCTCTTGTGATTGATAAGAATCTATGTCGGTATTGAACATTCATTCTGACAAGTCCTTGTCAATCGATCTCGCACCATGGGAATGAAAACTAGCTGCTTCTTGCGGGGGATAGCTTGTCAAAACTGGACGCACCATAAAGCAAAATTGCTACGAGCAATAAATCATACACAAACCTGTTCATACACATAACGAGGGATCAATGTAGTAGTTCCGTGCTTAGACCTTTCAGTTTGTTTTTGGCTTTTGCTTCCTAAACTATAATAGGGCATCTGCCTATAGTTTCATGGGTAGATAGAAATGCTAATGCTCTGAGCAACAATATAGATTAGAGGGCATGGGTTTATAACTAAATACATGAAATGAATGAAGGAAACAAACATCAGGTGAAAAGCAACGGACATATCATAATCACTGCAATTGTTAACATTCACTGCTAAAAATTAAACCCTAATGTCTACAAATCACATACCTTCGAAATGAATCACAGACCAAAGATGAAGAAAGCAGAGCTACAAGATATTACACCCCAGCCAGTTACACTATCTTCACGCCCAACTTTGACGTCAGATTTGCTTCCTCCCGCTCCTTTTCTGATCTCTTCGACATAAAAAATAAAAATTATTTGGCTGTTTCACTTTTTTTTTTCATGTATAGTCCGCAACTGTCAGAATTCCAATGGGTTTTATAGACCATCAGAATTTCGACACCATTGGGGACTATTACAAAAAAAACCTAAAATCACAAAAAAATCATCCGTCAGAAGTTGCCGTCGAAATTTGGCCCCAAATGTAGTAGTGCATACTACTAAACTATAATCTATACTAAAAAAAATCCCAACCTTTGGTTGAGCATCACATAACAAAAGAAATTGTAGAATCAAATTGAAGCAAAATTATATCCTTTAGCCTTTGAAAGATGCCATTCTGTATCTCTTCTTGCATGATCCAATTACCTTGTTATCCTAAATAATTAAAAAACTCACTACTAGGTGTTAAAAATGATTGGAGGTGTTGATTAGATTGAGAAATGGTTTAAAAGGTGTATGCTTATTCATGGGGATCTAGAGGATTAAGTTGTACACAAAAATAAAGAAGGGTTACAACAAAGAGCTCCTAATGATTTCAATATATTAAGAAAGAGAAATAGTGGTAGAGGTTGACAATGAGAAGTATAAAGAATGGGTTACAATATAGAGTTTCAACGATAAATATGAAGAAACCTCTTGTTGATTTAGAGATAATGCCACAAGAAATATCTCCCTAAAACATGCCTTGACCTCTTTTAAAACAAACAAAACAAGAGTTACAACATGTTAAGACAAATATAATACAACTATACTTAACATGACTCATTTTGATGATAGATTGCTTATATGAAATTATCTAAAACATCAATTTCTAAATAGTCACATTCAATTTTTTTAATATTATGAACTATAAAAATATTAAATATAAAATTTATTAATCTAATATCTTTTACCTTCAAATATTCTATTCTAGTTTCAAAGCCCATCCACTCACATAATTGCATTACAAGATCTTTAGTATTTTTCATATACATATATAAGAAAAAAATGAAAGAAAATGGAGAGATTAGGGGAAAGGGACTAGTAGTGGCTATAGCTAACTTCACACGCTTAATTGAGGTAGCAAATTATATCAGATTGCGACAATTTTTTTTAGCTTTCTTCATATGCAATCTAACTACTTAAAGCTACGGTTTCGGCTCATGGCCAATAACGATGCACTCTACATGAGACATTATGCGCAAAAGGGTCGAAAAGTGGTAAAAAAAAAGTGCCGACCGATACAAAACCCCTATCACACCAATAATCGCTCACTCAAATCACCACAAATCCCTAGTACTTGTGGACAAATGTCCTAATAGTAGTTCGTAAACCTCAAATAGTGGTTCATAAATCTCTAATAGTGGTGCACAAATGAGCCAATCATAAATTAAAAAAGATATAAATGATCCACTATTGATAACAATAAATGAATGATTATTAGCCCCCAAAAAATAATTCGTGCCTTTCCCTAATTATTACTAAATATCTATAAACTTTTACTTAATAAAAATATCATCAAAATGTTTCCGCCTTCGCTAAAGAACGAACTTTTTAAAAACAGAGTTCATACGAACGGCAGGCAGGCAGGCAGGCTTAAGGTGTATATATAGGCGTCAGATGATAGAGGAGGAGGTAAGAATAAGACGCTGGTAAAGGCAAGCAGAAAAAGATCAGAATAACGGAATTTGAGCCTAAAAGACATTCAATAGGAAAGGCCTATAAATCTTGAGTTGTGTGGCAAGGCGGAGCGAGGGGACGGATTGAGGAGGCGGAACAGGTACTAGGGAATAACGGAAAAAAACTGAAAAAATGGATCCATTGGATGCCTTGATAGCTCAAGTTCAAGGATTTTCAGACAGCAATGCGGATGTTACTCATCTTCACGGGTTGCTCAAAGAGTTCGACGCGCAATCTCCTCTCCACGACCTGCCCTCTGCTCGCTTGTCTCATCTTCTTTCACAGTTGGACCCTGTCAAGCACTCTCTCGGTTATCTCTATGTCCTGTCAGTATTCTTGTTCATCATGAGGGTTTAAGATTCATTTTTTTTAATGCTAGTAGGGTTTTAAACCTTTTTTTCCGAACATTACGGGGGTTTACACTTTTAAGAGTATTATGATGCTAGAATAGCAATTTTGGAAGGGTTTCTAAACACGTTATAGGTAGAGTTAACATGGACACTCGTGAATTGTGTTCAAAGGAAGTTGGGAACATGGGAATTTTTTTCAATAATATTTTAAGAAAAATTGCTTTGGTGAATTGTCCATGGGGTGGCCTTAATTTACATGCCACACGCGGCATAGCTTTTTCACCATCTTTACCTTGAACGCACAATCTACCTTGTCTGTCGGAGTACACCACATCCAATAAGTTGTACTACTCAGATTCAACTTTTTATCATATCTGCTGGAACTTTGAATTCGGAACTCTGCATTGGAAGTTGTTCTGCTTTTACCATTTAATCAATCGCTACTTATTAAGTAGAAATGCTAGAAGGGAAAACTGGGAAGCAAATTGGAATATGTAAGGAACTTAAAAGAAGAATGCATGGTTATGAGTGCTGTGCATAAATCCCTGAAATATAGTAGACCGGGGGTTTTCATGGTCCATGAAAAATAGCAAGCAAAGGTTTTTGAAATATTTGGATGACATCCAATGATTTTCTTCTCCAAGAAAGAAGAATGCATAGCTATGAATGATGTGCACAACTTTCTGAAATATATAGACATGGGGTTTTCACAGTCCATGTGAATGATTGAGTAAAGCTTCTGTAAATTTAAAATAATTGTGTGAATTATTTCCATAAGCTTTACTCTCTTTGATGCAACAAAATTAGCCCAATTATTTCCATAAGCTTTACTCACTTTGACGGAAACAAAATTGGCCCAATTATTTCTAGAAGCTTTACTCACTTTGATGCAAACAAAATTGGCCCAATTATTTCTAGAAGCTTTACTCACTTCGATGCAAACAAAATTAACCCAATTATTTCCAGAAGCTCTACTCACTTATCCTTGAAATATGTCAAGTTATATTAGGGTTAGGATTATCAAAACTTTACATGGTGGAGAGGTTTAACCCAGTGGTAATGACTAATGCTACACGTTGATGCAAACAAAGTTCGTACAATTATCTCCAGAAGCTTTACTCATGTAGATGCAACCAAAATTAACTCAATTGTTTCCAGAAGCTTTACTCACTTATTCCCCAAATAAGTTGAGTTAGATTAGGGTTTGGATTCTCAAAACTGTAAATGGGGGCGAGGCTTAGGTTTTAATTAATCAGTGGTATTGTTTACAAATAGGTAAGTAGTTGCATGGTTTTTGGAAGCTTAGCAATCTCAATTCTCAACTCCCGGAAAGAAAAGACATATTGCTGGGAATCATTCAAGGGCTTATGAACCTAAACACGTTGCTGCACTTTTTTATTGTTTCCACCTTCCAGGGATGATCATGATTGAGAACAAATAAACAGAATCAACTTGTGTTCCAGCAGGATGCATCTCATCCATTGGTTCCCTGTTCCTTTTTTGCCATCCCTGTCCATGTGCTTTTTTCCTATTCAGATATCATTTCTGTGTGTTGGGTGCACTTCTACTGTTCTCTCTTTATATTTCTGCATTTTCCTGTCTCCCACAAAAATTGATTCTGTGGAACATAAGTATTATTATTTATTTTTCTATGGTAGTTCCATTAGCATTTAGTATGATATACAAATTGAATATGTCATGGCCTGTCATCAGAGATCATTGAAATCAACTGCTTATGTCACAAGATCCAAAGAAAACAATGGAACCTTATTTTTGTAATTTTAATAATTAGAATACTATGGTAAAATTTGTTGACCAACAGTTCTTCTATTTAGTCATCAGATCTTGTGTTAGTTATGCAGTCATTGTTAGGATTCAGGAATAATTCAGATAAAATAAACTAACTTTAAATTTATATGTAAAACTCCTTATGTCACAAGACTCAAAGAAAATCATGCAACCTTATCGTTGTAATTTGAATATCTAGAATACTGTGGTAAAGTTTGTCGACCAACAGTTCTTCTATTTAGTTATCAAAGTTCGTGTTAGTTATGCAGTCATTGTTAGGATTCAGGATTAATTCAGTTAAAATAAACTCACTTAATATGTAAAAGTAATGTGTCTGTTGTAAAGTTTGTTACATTAAGGAAACTGACTTAGTAAGGATCTTGAATGTGTGACTTTGTAAGCGAGTATGCTTTCCCATGATAAACAAAATATGGGGTTAAATTCAAATTGTGAAGGCCTAAAACCTCAACTTACAGTATTCTTTTTGAGGAATGTTCTGTAGGATTCTTGAATACTGTTAGTAATCTACTCATTGTTCTTGTGAATTAGACATTCATCCCTTACCTTCAATACATTCCATCTCTCAACTTTACAATGTCATTCTCTGAATGTCACTCAATTCTTTTGCTTCCTCAGAATTTCCAGTGTATTGTTAATTTTATGATGCCATTGTGTTCTGTAAAACCCAAAGCATTTCAATCCACAACAGCTTCCAGTGTAGAAGATCAGCCTCCAATGATGTGAAATGATGACAGATTATTTTACTTATCGAGGTCGGATGCCACAGTTTCATTGTTGCTATGCATTTCTTTTAACATTATATTGCTCTTTTCCCATAAGAAAACAATTTTAAACACTATAAATTACAAAAAATCCAATTAGTCATTTATAATGTTTTTAGCTGCTCATGCAATGTCAAAATTGCAGTTAGTGTGTAATGTCCCCAATTTTGGCAGAATAATTAATTGAATTAATTATTTAAAGTTATCCAAATAAATTATTAAAAGGGATGACTTTATTTAAAATTAATAAGTGACTTAATAAAATGAAGTTATATTATAAAGTCACTTTATTCCTCAGCTTGTTTGAGAAGCGACTTCATAAAGAAAATCTAGAAGCTTCTCCCAATTGTTATAAATGGAGGGGTTTGCCATTCAATTGTCATGTTCAGAAGTTATTGAAATTGTTGCGAAATTGCTTGATGCTTTGGCATTAGCTGAGATTTCTGGAGACGAAAACCTTCAGAAATTTGACGGAAGAGCTGGACAGAAACCTGGTTCTTCAATGAGGTAGATTCGTAACAGAATCTGCATCTGGGCTAAAATTGAGAAGTCTCCTATAGAGACAAAAAAATTGTAAGTATTGTTTCTGGATATTTTATCCGATAGCAAGAAGTTTATATTGCATAAAGCCCGCTTCATATATTTTTCTGAAATTCTATATTGGCATGATATTTTAATGGAGTCCATATCTGTATTTGGTTTGAGGCATATTTCTGAATATTATAATTGCCACTACTCTTCCGTATTGATATATGCTCTGAACGAATAATTTATTTATTTGGCAAAGTATCATGGGACCTGTCCATATTTTGAAGTCTAATATTAAAGAGTTCAATGAATATTATATGTCTCGAGGGAAAGCTTTTGTGGAGTAAGTTATTTGAAGGGGAAAGATTGAAGTCACGTAAGGAGACTACAGTCAGCCAATTAAATATTTACTTGTCAAACTATTGAGGACGTTACAAATAAATACAATCCCTTCCTTTGACGTGCGTGAATCATATTGGAAGCATCGAGTGTGAAAACTACAGTAGAGGAGCCGTGGAAAATATCTGAGGAGCTGTTTTGACATGACAGTAGAATGGTATTATCTGGAGATGCATTTGAACCCAACCTATTATGGAGTATGCGAGTATGGTCATAATCGCAGCCTGGCATGTTGGACAGCAGGGCCACAACTTAGATGACATCGTTGGGGGCTCTCACAGAAAGGAAAGAAGACAGGGAGTTATCTAAACATTACAAGAGATCACGGGACAATTGTTCCTCCTGAAATCATTGGTTGTGAGTCTGTGACTGCATAACCGAGACAGGGATATGCCATCCAGGTGCTGCTTAAACCTTCAGAACTGGATGTAGAAGTGGTTGCTGCGTATGATAAATAATTGAGTAGCGCTTTAGCATGTGGACCTCCTGAGCCATACGGTTGAGCAGTGTGGAATCAATATACAAGCAATCGGTCACCCCCAGGTGCATGAACAACGTATACATATTTTCTGTGCAATTCTATTGAAATTAATATGGTCCTGTATGTGAATGGTAGTGTTAACTGGAAGCAATAATTGCATATTGTAATATCTATGGTGTGTTATCATTGATAATTCCTATTTTATAAACTGTGATATGAAGCTACATACCTGTAAGTCTACAGCATCAAGATAGCCATTCTGAGAATGGATACCATTAAAAACATATGTGCACAATAATATAATCTCCATTTTAGTTTGGTTAGAAACATTTCAGAATCAAGCCAAAGAATAGTGATTTTGGGTTTCAGCCAAGTGCCTGACAAAATTACAGCATAGGCCTGGTGACAAAATTGCAAACAAGTGTTTGATTAGAGTCCTCAACATTGTTAGTGTGATTGGTGATGGAAAAATTCTAGTCAAAACTAGTAAGGGGTTCTTACAGTGGTATTAGAGCATCAAACCTGACATCCTGTTGGGTAAATTAGTAGATTGAATTTGTGGACAGCAAGTTAAACTATCATGGGAAAAATGCCAAGTCTAGAAAAGATCATGAAGGATCTTGGTCAAGCACAGCGACAGTCAGCCCAAAATTTGCACCAAGATAAAAGGGAAGAAGTACTTAGCCCGTTTGAAGAATATCATGCACTCCCTACACATGTTAAAAGAGATTTACCTTTCACATGGACTTTCATCCAAGGCTACATCAAAAGACTGTTTTGCAAAGAAACAATACCGTAAGATAACTCATGATCTACTTGCACAAGGAGTTTGCAAAGATCTGTATGAAGAGTTTTCAACAGTCAATAATCAGCCTACAGGTGAACAAAATTTCAAACCAGGCATAGAAGGCAAGACTGGAAAGGAGGCAATGACTGAAGAGAAATTTACTACACAGGTTAAATCTTCATATGATGATGAGATGCATGATAATGAAGACATAGTAGCAGGCTTAGCCATGCATTCAGGTCAATCTTATGAAGAATACGAGGCATCTACAAAGGAGTGCAAGAGTCTCTTGGCGGGTGACACAGTGATAATGATTGATAGCCCACATGAAGATGTTTTCCAATCAGCCAATGGTGATGACTGCACATCTTATGTGAGTGTTGATGCTTATGTTTGTCCGGGTAAATTGGTCCCTACATACGGTGTGTGGCTCCTTGTTAGGCTGGATCTACTTTTGACCATAGTGATGTCCTCACTTCATCTACACAGATGGGCATGAAAGATGGCATTAATAGCATTGGTATTTGTAATGAAGGACAAACAATTACTTCAGGTGAATCTGATTTCTCTCACACCCATGCTAGCTCTCATATTATGGAGAATCAATTGAAAGTTATCGAAGAAAAAATTGTTGCAACTCTATTACATTTTGACTTATATGGGATGATTGAAAAGCACCTTTGGGAGGAACAATTGGAGAGGAGACAAAAGGGGCTCAAAGAAGAATTCTCACAACTGCAGGTGGTCAAGGAAGGAATGAAAACATTGAAATCAGATTATCTACACCTACTTTCAGATCGAGATCATCTCCTCGATCTTGTAGAGATTTATTCAGAGGCATTGAAGAAGAAGGAAGAAGAAGTAGACACCCTTACCTTCGAGCTCTCGAACACTAAGGAGACCTTGGAGGCTACCTTAGTGACACTTCATGAGGCTGAAAGTCTGGTAGATAAGCTTGGTCAAAAATTGGTTGTCACATTCTTCTTCAACTCAACATTCAGATAGGACACGTGTGGAGGACCGACAGGTAACATGAGTTGATGAACTTTTGGTGGGGGAGTTGGTACAAGAAGATTCATATTGCAACAATGAGATTGTTGCAGATGAGCATGGTGCTAATTGTGAATCAGCTGTGGAAGAGGAAACTTCATTCCTCAGTTGCAATAATGATGGGAAAATGCATCAAGGGTTTGAACTCTTGAAAGAGGAGGAGAAGGATTCACATGGACATGCAACCTATAGCCACAAGGGAAAATTTTTGACAGGGAATGCATTTGATTTCCAGCAGGTTAAATCTTATGGAGCAGCTCTTGAGGGTGAGCTCTCAATGGAGGAAGTTGCACAAGCCTTAGCTCATTTTAATATTGCAGATAAATCCATATAATACCTCATTTTGATTGTTTATTTTGATGAGGGACAAAATGAGCCTGTTGATGTGAGTTTTGTTCCACTACAACATGCAGAATCAAATACTCAATGTTTCGGAGTGAAACATCAAACACTCAATCCTTTCTTGATATAAGGTCATCTCTCATGCTAAGCTTCCAATGTAAGATCATGAAATGACTTCAATGTTCCTTTAACTGTGGATACTCGTTTAGTGAAATAATGTGATTTGCTAGTAATCACTTAGGGGACTTACGTTGTTCAATCAATGGATATCAACGACTTCCACCCACCTAGTGCAAGCTTTTAAGGAACACTCTAATAGTTTTCATATCAATATCTCCTCTTCAATCCCATCAATGGATGCAAACTAAAGATTGAATATCAATTGAAGTTAAGGGCAATCACTAGCTTACCATGCAAGGCACCCTTACCATTAGCAAGAGGCTAGTGGCCTGGTTTTGTTCGAGTCAAACAAGCAAACATCCACAACTACTTTCATCTTACTAACTACTTCAACATGAAAAAAATCTACTCCAAGTGAAAGATTGAGGAAACCACGCAACACTTCAAAGCAATATTAAGAAATCCACCATGAGAAACCAACAATGAACCATAATTAATTTGATAGCATCATAGCAACAATTTGATCAAGTCTCTCCCTTAGCTAGCCTAATCTAATCTCCTAAAACTATTAGCTTTCTAGCTTCTAACTCCACTACTCTTCCAATCTAATTGTCTTACTTCTTACAAATGAGAAGGCCTTGGCCTTTTATAGATGTCCAATTATAATGAAGGGCCAAGATCGATTGAAGATCAAAGGCCAAGATTCATCGCTACAATTCCTAATTAGGGTTGCCAAGTTTACAACCAATTACATGAGGGCACCAATTCATGGGCCAATAAGAAAATTACAATGATTTTGATATCCAATGAGAAAATAGGACACTTGGCATAATGTGGTTGTTTGTCCTTGAGTCTGGAATTTTTTGATTGGAGAAGACAACTCGGTGACACCTCATCATCCTTATCTTGTAGATTTGTTTAAGAACACGTGCTTTGAGTCCTGGCTTGTGGAATGAGTTTGTTAAAACTACAAATATTTCTTGTTCGATTGTCAGAAAGTAACTTATGATGAAGAAACATCCCTTGATGCTCAACCTTTCTAACCTTGATTAATTCTTCTGAAACTATCAATCCTTGGAGGATAGATGATGTGATGGCTCATATCTCTGAATTGCTTCATCTTCAGGATCTTCTCCATCCTCTGAAAGTTTTCCATGGCTTGATTCGAATTGGCAACTTGAACTTGTAAGCTTGATGTAATCCTTGATTGCATTGGTGTAACTGATGAAATTGTCCTCATGTAGTTAAGTTTTTGAACTTGATCTCTTGAATTTGCTTTGATCTCAATTTGAAATTTCTTAGGTGATCATGATGTGGAATCCTCTCCTTATAGGAAAGTCACGAGCTTGAAGTCTTCCTGTAGCATCCCTCTTGCAACCTCGCTTCGGATCTTCCTTGCAAAAAACAAAAGAAAGAGGCATTGATTTTGACAAAGTTAATAAGCATATGGACCTGCAACAAAAAATCTAAAAGCTTCATGAAAATTGTACTAGCTTCAAAGATGGAAAATATTTCCTTAAAGTGCTTATCATTTTAGTTTTGCCTAGCTAACATTTCGATTTGTGATTACAGATTTGAATAAAATTTGGAAGGATAAGTGTTTTACGTAGTAACACTTTCAGATTTCAAATTGGCTGCCAATAAAGAATAGTTCGCTGGCTAAATGTGAAAGATAGATCGCTTCCAAACATGGATAAAATTTTGCTGTTAAACCTTGGATATGATTCGCTACTATTAGCAGAGCTAATTTGTTGTTGACTTGGTGTGCAATTGAAATGATTCAAGCCCCCCCTATATATATGCAATTTGGATATGAAGGGGCATGTTTATCCATACAGACCGACCTTGGCTTGAATAGCCAATGAAAATTTAATTATTAAATTTAATCCGTTTCTGCCCTTACAAAGGCCGACCTGGCATAAGGGAATGAGATTTTGTTTTTTGTTTAATAACACTTGAATTTTGAGCCCCCCATTTTATGTGCAATTGTTGCCACCAAATGCCTGGTGGAAATATCATGGAGATGGGAAAAAATTCCCATGCGAGGGCAGAATCCACGCGCTCTTGAGAAATGTCTTTTGCAAAATCAAACTCGCTCCCCTTCCACATGGTAAATCTTGACCCAATTTGAACATTGCCTTATCAATTTCGCTCCAACTTCAAATTTTGTCATGAAAGCACACTTGGCCATTGGAAAATCTAGCATGTTTAAAGGGGCGGAAATCTAATGGAGATAAGAATTAATTCCCAAAGGCAGTTGGATTCCCCCATTTTTGAGCATTTTTCATCTAGAGAGGGAGGTGGAAATTAGATAAAGTTGGGTATAATTTCCCAAGTAGGGTCGGATTCCCTCACCTGATGGGAATTTTTTTCAAAACATGATTGCTTTTCATTAAAACTCCAGTTTGTTCGATTACCCTTTTCCAAATTTTGTTAAGTTTCATCTTATTCGATTAGTACCCAAAAGATTTTGCTTGAGAGTTGTGGCGGAAATCAACTTGAGTTGGGAATTAATTCCCAAAGAGGGTCGGTTTCTGACCCTTCTTGGCCATTTTAATCATTGCATGAAGATTTTCTAAGTATTGAAGCCTTTAAACTTGCCCTTCCTCCACATTCTTTCTCCCAAATTTGTAAGTTTTCAACAAGATTTTGATGGAGCCAAGAGATTTTGCCAAAAAGGGTAGGGGTGGAAAACATCAAGATTTGGGCATTAATCCCAAATAGGGTTGGATTCTGACGTAGTTTGAGATGTTTGAGACAAGTTTCAGCTTCATAGGATTTATAATAAATATTCTAGAGTTTGTGGGTTTTCAAAAAATTCCAAACTTAGCCAAATTTCAGGATTCAACATGCCTTCAACAACATTACCTCCCAGAGCCTATCTTGACTTTCTAAGGTCAAATTGAAGCTGGGAAAATGACCTTCTAATGATTTTAACTCATTTCATCCCAAATCCCTTGGTTTCAATTCTATATTCCTGACAGACTTAGCTCAACTCTCTCTCACACGCCAGACAAACATGACTACCTAGCTAGCCAAAATTGCTCAAACTTGTTGATGTGAGTTTTGTACCACTACATAACATATAGGACTAAACGCTTGATACAGGGTACCAAACACTTAACCCTCTCTTGAAAAGCATATACTCACAAAGGACGTGAGAAAACACTCCAAGGTTCTTTACCTGTGGATCCTAACTCAGTTATAATGATGTGATTTGCTGGTAATCACGTCGGCGGGCTTACGTTGTTTCTTTGAAGATACTGAACTCTGACTATGATGATGATGGATTCTAGCTTTTCAATGTATATTCCCTTTGTTTCTCCTCTTGAATTTATATCACTCCAATCTTCTCCTCTTGAATTTATATCACTCCAATCTTCTCCTCTTGAATTCTCACTACTAAGCTACTCACTACTACTCCTAAGGATGAAGAAGTTAACAAATGGACGGGGATCGAACCTAATGAAAGCTTACCAGCGGTGCTACTCCCATAG
>MU227004.1:83351-94016 GCA_018584345.1 Thuja plicata
TCAAGCTCAGATTTCAAGCTCATGTAGAACCAGATTTCAACCATTTAAAAGAGGCTGCCTCAAACTCTATTTTCGAATTTAGGGGGGTCCCCAAGGATTGGGGCGATGTGTGAAGGACTTCACAACAAAACTCACTTCCTCGATTAGGAGACTTGAAAATGTTGCCAACTAAACCTACCTAAGACCACTACAACTATCGCTAGAGTGGAAAAAAAGAGGGGGTCCCCATTTGCAATGGGGCAATGATGTGAAAACCTCACTACATTTAGCACCCACCCAAAGAAATGTTCCTGAACATTTCAAGGATAAAACTTGCTTGGAACCAAGAACCTTCAATCAACTCCATTTTCAGCTATCAAACAACTAGGAAATGCACTCAAGATGGAAGAAACCACAAATTGAGCTAAGAGCCTTCATCCTCGATTACCCACGTGTGTGCAAGTGATTCATTCCTTGCTCGATAAGAACCTAGAAAGCCTCTTAGATCCATCATACTTAGCTATTTTGATGTGAGTTTTATTCCACTACAACATGCAGAATCAAACACTTAATATTCCAAGACGAAATACCAAATACTCAATCCTCTCTTGAATTAACAGAGATTGAAAGATCTATATATACAAAAGAATGAACGATGTTTCCTTAGGAAACACTCGTAAAGAATAGAAACATTCTATTCTAACTAACTGAAAACTAAATATTAGAAAGATTCTAATATTTACAATAGATTTACAACAGTTAAATAGATAACCATTAATAGAAACTAACTATTATTGTAATAGAACCTTGAATTGATGAAGTCTTCATGTTGTAGAATTCCCTCCTAAATTTGATCTTCAAATTCGCTTTGATCTCAATTGGAATTTTCCTTGAATGACTTTGATGTTGAATTTTCTTTCTTGCTTGCAAACCAGAGCTTGAATTTGAACATCCACTTGAAGTCTCGATCTCCTAGCCCCTCCTTATTGAATTATCACCTTGCAAAATGAAGAAAAGAGGGCATTAAGTTTGTAGAATTGACAAGCAAAAGAGAGGAAATCTGAAGGCCAATACAATAATTAGGAATTTCTCAAATGTAAATTCAGATTTTACCCAACTTCCTACAAATTATGCAATGTAATCCCATTAAAAAATTCTTGGATTTTTGGGCATTAATGCCCAAGGAGGCTTGGATTCCGACCCTTCTTGGGCAATGTCTTCAAATCCAACATCAAACTTGCCCTCTAAATGATCAATTTGCAAACAAATTTCTACCACACCCTTATTTTCTTGCAACACCATGACTTTAGAGATGGAAATTAGCAAAACTGAGAGGTTGGAAATTACCAAGTTTTGGGCAAAAATGCCCAAGGAGGGTTGGATTCTGACCCTTCTTGGGCAATGTCCTTGAAAACGAACTCTAATCTGCCCACCTTACTTCATCAGCCGGATTTTAGCTCAAACTCTCACTCATTTTTCCCCCAATTTGACTTAAGTCTCAGATTCATGTAAGATTTGAGGGGGGAAATCTCAGAGTTTTGGGCATTAATTGCCCAAAAAGGGTCGGGTTCCGACCTGTTTTGGGCAATTCAGCCATGAAAGTTTGATCATTTCTACTAAATTCCAGCCCCCCATCGATTGTTTCCTCCAAATCTGCTAAGTAGTCAATGTTTTCTTGAGTGATATCAAAGAATTGCTCAAAAGGTAAGGTCGGAAATTAGTGAAGTTTGGGCATTAATGCCCCAAAAGGGTCGGATTCCAACCTGTTTTGGGCATTCTCAGCCAGCAGCAAAAAATTCGAAGTCCACAAACCCATCAAATTTTTCTAAGTTTTAAATAGATTCCAAGCTGACGTCAAAGATTGGAGCTAAAATGGAAGGTTGGAATTCGACCCATTTTGGGCAAAAATGCCCAAAAAGGGTTGGATTTCGACCCATTTTGGGCAATCTCAATTAAAACCTTAGTCACTTCTACCACAATTTCCATCCTTCTAATCATTTCTCCTTTGAATTTAGCCAAGTTTTAAGCAAATTTAGAGGCACCAAAGTTTTGAGATAAAATAGCAGGGCGAAAATCTGCCCATCTTGGGAAATAATGCCCAAAAGGGTCGGATTTCTACCCATTTTGGGCAATTTCATTCGCTTCAAAACTTAGTCATTTTCAGCTCAGGAGGTTTAAGTTATTTTTGTATAAATACTGTCAGGATGTTTGAGATGGGTTTTAGCTTCATAGAAGTTATAAAAAGATTCTAGATTTTGTGGGTTTTTAAAAAATTCCAGACTTAGCCAAATTTTGGGATTTAGCATGCCTTCAGCAATGTTACCTCCCTCAACCTTTCTTGACCTTGTAAGGTCAAATGAAGCTGAAACAAGGATTTTCTAAAGGTTTTAACTCATTTCATCCCAAATCCCTTGGTTTCAATTCTATATTCTTGATAGACTTAGCCCAACTTTTGCTTACATCCCAGACAAACTTGACTTCCCAACAGGCCAAAATTGCTCAAAATTACTTCCTCGACTTGGAGACTTGAAAATGTTGCCAACTAAAACCACCTAAGACCACCTAAGACCGCTACTACTACCTCTGCTAAAGAAAAAAGAGGGGGTCCCCATTTGCAATGGGGTGATGGTATGAAAACCTCACAACAGGGCCTAGGGATGGAGTCTCAACATCTAATCTGAAAACACTTAGACGAGCACTTGGATTGATAAAATTAGATTACCTACAATTGCTTTCAGGTAGAGATCGTGCCATCACATTTGCTAGGCTGCTATATAGAGCATTTGCAGGGAGAGAGGTACAAGAGGTTACCCCAAAGGCTGAAAAGATTGAACAAGTTAATAATGAAGTATATGATGCTAGGAGTAATGAAATAATTGAGGGCAACAATGGTTTTGTTACTACTAATTTTCTTAAGCTTGAGAATTTCAATTGAGCGTTAGCATCCTTTTTAATCCATATTTTCTTGTTTGGAGGTAATTTCCAACATGAAGATTTGATGTGACCATCCCTTTTCATAATAATCACCACGTGTAGATTTCTTGGAACTTGTGGAATTAATTACCATCTTGTCCTTTTTCTTTGCCTTAACTTCATTAGAATTGGAAGATGTATGACAATTGTCTATCTCAAGATAATGAGTGCATAACACACTTCATCTTTGTCAATCAACTTAGAGAGCAACATGGGCCTACAAAGATGACTATGCAAACCCCTTGTTGGAAACTTTTTTTTTTACATCTCATCTTTTCTCTGTTCTGCCCCAATAATTGTGTATTTGACCCTACTTACCCTTTATTGATAACCGATTTGAGAAATTTCTAGTCGGGTCCCCTATGTTGAGTAATTGTTTAAGGGTATCCACTCAAAGTTTGTTCATCAAATATCCTTAGTGAAATTTGTTATCATGTACTGTTTGATCAAATGCCTTGTAATTTGGCTTCTCTTGAGGTGGTTTTAAGCAATTTTGGATTTTTGGACTTGGTTGTCTTGCCCTGCTAGTTGGACTTGTCATCCTTGACATGCCTGTCCCCCAAGTCTCCTTATCCCCTACAAGCTTCCTTTCCTTAAAATTGTGGATTTTGGGTTACTCCTCCATGCATCCTTTCTTCAACTGCCAACCTTTTTCCCCCAAAATCCACTTTTCAAATTCCAAATCTCACTCCAGCATCCCTATTAGACCTTTGGGTTATTTGTTTTCGCCTCTTCTCCCTTTGGCTTGCAAAGTCTTGATACTTTGTTAGTTGAACAAAAAGCCCTAACTACCTTCTTGCATGACCCAAGATACCATTAATGATATTCTAATGAATATGATTTGATAGACGAGGACTCTTAGACACCTCTTCGTACCTATGGGCACCTCTAAGACATGTATGGTGTATAAAAGCATATGGTTTCAAATGTATGGCCATGTGAAGCTAATATTAGCAAACATGGGAGGCATGTACAATTAAAGACAACCATGACTCTTTGCCCAAGATCTCTTGATGGTGTTGAAAGACTGACATTTTCTAGATTTGCCAAGAAGAAAGAGGAGAAAAAAAAGTAGTTGTAGAACCATATTCACAGATTGCCCTAGAGTTTCAATTTCCAAATTTGGGTAAAGGTATTTTGGTTTTGTAATGATCTAGGTCTGTCGCAAATTTGTTATAAACATTTGTAGATTGAATGTTTATAGATAGAATCAACCTTAGTTGAGTGTTTCCTTGTGTATGGTATGCTTTTCTAGATGTGTGTTGTTTGGTTGGGCAACTAGATGATTTGGAAATCCTTGCGAAGCCTTTGTAAGGTATCTTTTCAACATAAAAAAGGAAATGTATGGTTATGCTATTGGATTACTAAATAGACTCATTTAATATTTTGCAACCATTTATTGTTTTTTGAATGTATAGATAGAGCTGAGCTTTCTTGTACAATTTGAAATGCATAGTTTTTCGTCGTATATTGATTAAAGTATCACCTTTGGTTTTTTATTATATCTTTTGTATGAAATTAGTGAATTTGTTGTCCAACTGGATAATGGCACCAGTCTGCTACTGGTTCCATCTCCTCACATTCCAACACACTCACAACAAAATAATATAAACATCTTTTCAGTTCTATCTTTTCTGGTGTGTTTTCATTGCCGTATCCTTAATGCATTGAACAACATAAGGTTTCGTGATAAAATAGATTATTAGACATTCATATGGTGGATCAGCTGTTTTAATAAGTTGCTTAACCTTGAGTTCCCGAGTTCCCCAAACTATTATACAGGCATGAAGTGACAACCAAAATAGGGGTGCTCTATGCAGTGGGTATGGTTTACATCAGAGTGAGTTTTTTTTGCTTTTGTGGTATCAATTACAGCACCTTAGTTAAACTCCCCTTTAGTTTGGCAGAGCCAGAAGTGAGGAGGTTGTGTTGAAAATATTCTCATTGATGTCATAGAAGTGAAGACGATGCTGTCATTGATATAAGAGATAATGCTAAGATCGTCATTGATGCCATGAGAAGACTACCATCAAAGAAGACATTGATGTTGAAGGTACACGAGTAAGATTGATTGCATAATGTTATTTATGTCAAAAGTGTATTGATCTTGCCATGGATATCAGCCTAAGAGTGACCCTGACACAAAGGAAGAGATCAAGAGATCATGGGGACATTTGTGAGGAATGGTTGCTGAAGGAAATACAACTCTGGAATGAAGCAAGACATGAAGCTGATTACTTATCACTGAAACAATATGAATTGAACACTTATCAATTAATCATAGCTAGATACAGGAAAGCATAATAGAGCTCGTTAACAGGAAGGCCTTTACAAATTTTATGGCCAAATTTGGAATGCTAGATGGAATTACAAACTAGTTGAGGTTATAATGTAACATGAAGATTACACTTCAGGAGTAGCCATTCACATATTAATAAGTGTTCAACAGTGATATACTAATCTAAAGGTTGTTGATGACAACGGAACTGTGTTTTGCATAAAGTGCAAAGATAGATTTGTTTTGGAGGTAGAGAAGCTCATTACTTTTAAGATGTTTTTGTCTGAAGGTCTAATTGAAGAAGCTCATTGACTTCAGGGGCATAATTGGTATTGATGAAAAGACGCCAAACTCATTGGCATGGATTGAATTGGCAACAAATATCAGAACACATTGAATCAAGTAAAGCAGAATTACAATGGCGAATTCATCATGAGTACACAACAATTTGACTAGAATAATAATGGTAGTTGATTCTATGATTGCTGACTATGTAGCAAAGGTAGTCTCCATGTAGAAGATATATGCTAGCCGACTATATCTAGGACAGTGATTTGCAAGGTTTATGTCTAAAGAACTGATTTACAATGAAAGCATTGATAAAGAAAATCGAAGAACAGCGACTAATGATAGCACAGGTTAATAATCAATGATGATATTAGAAGAATCTATGGCAGTGATTTCATCAACAAAAAGAATTATCAACAAAGTCCGGAAATACGAACAACAGTCAAATGAATATGAATAGTGATCTAATGAACAATATAGTAGTGATGTGATTATATAGAACAACACAAGGCAACAACTTGATTAAATATGTGAGATACGATTTGTATAGAGGTAGCAGACAATATGATGTGATTCGGTTAGTCAAGCAAATACATAAGGCAGTGATTGTATTAGAAGTTTAATAAAATATAAAGACAAAAGAGAGCAGTGATTGTATTCGACAACATTAAGGCAGTGATAGTGTTTGACTGAGGCAGCGAACCACAATATGTTAGAGTAGACAACATATAGTCAAAAAGGTGTGATTATATTTCTATCATGTGGGACTTCATGAAAGGGCACAACTTTGTAGGGTGTGTTATAACAATTATTATGTGGAAGGAAAACTCTATGCTGGTTAAAGAAAGCGATAAAGACTAATAGAAGGCAGCAATTAATTAACAAAAGGTTGCTACTCTTGGGAGAATCATATCTCTTCAAGAAAAGTTGTGAGGGATATAAAAGCAAACTTTTTTGGACATAAAGTCTGTAATGTCAAAAAAAGAAATGTAATATCATAAGAGTTACAACCAAATTTAAAGGAGAAAATATAAGTGTGGTTCATATTTATATTGAAGAATTCATTCTGCTTTTTGCAAAGTATATGTGCAGTTCCCTGTGAAGATTATATGCAGATTCTATGATTTCCTAAAAGCAGAAGTATATGTGAAGGCATTACGAGATTGTGGTCAGATTTATAAAGAAAGGATATACATCATTAACTGGATAGTGGTCATACTTGTGAAGGAAAGATTTACGTTATCCAAAGTTAGATTGTGATTAGAATTAAGGAGAGTATATATGAGTAAGAAGCTGACTTATTTATGATCAAGTAATAACAATTTGAAGAAGAGAATTATAACATCCATCATCCGTTGAAGGAGCAACATGGAAGGTGGAATTTTTGTTGTGGGAGCTGGTCCTTCCATTAGGTTGGTACCTATGTATTCAGTTGTGGGAGTTGGTGCTTTGAGTGGGTTGGTGCTCACAAATTGAATAAGGGGTTGGTGCCTACAAATTCAGAAGTGGGAGTTGGTGCTTCCAGTGAGTTGGTACTCACAAACTAAGTTAGTGGTTGATGCCTCTAGTAGGTTGGTGCCTGTAGCCTTCGTAAAAGAAAAATTATATGAAAACATTAATTTTGCATGGTTTTCTCCCATTAGGGTTTCCACATAAAACATTGTGTTATTGTGTTCTTATGTGCACGATTGTTAGAATTTAGTGAATAATACTATTGTGGATGATAAAGTTTAAATTGGTAAAAATCATTGTTATACTAATTCACCACCCCTCTCCACATAACTATGTGCTCTTTAGGTCATACCCATCTTAGTAATTGGTCTTCAGCTAGATATAGATTTTGTGGTATTCTTCCAAGTTTAACACCCTTGGCACATGAGAGACTATCCAATGTTAGTTAGGGGTTCAAGACCTACAACTTAGAGCACCAACACCCTCTGTTATTCATTAGGATTTCAACATCAAGCACATCTTAACCACTTGCATAGCCCTTCTACAAAATTCAGTAGTGTATTTTTGTTCATTTTGATTTTTGTTTTTTCCACTCTTTTCTTTTGTCAGACATATTGGATAGAAATGTTTTTTGTTCGTTCTTTAAAATGCTCCTAAGAACTAATAGAAGTTTGTTTTCAAGCCATGAAACCATAGTTACAAGACTCAAACTCGCCTTGGACTCAGCAAGCTGGTTTCGGGCTCGGACTCAGACCCAGTGTCCGGACTTGACATTTGAAAAACCCAAGAAATTCAAAGATTTTTAAGGATTTAAAGCTTTTTTCATGCATCATTTAGTCAATTAACATCAAATACACAATAATTGAGAACCTAAGCTTATTTTCATAGAGCTTTAACAACAACATCCTCCAAGTCATCTCACCCATACAACAATCCCTGCATCTCACCATCGTCATTCTCTATTACTTCATCCTCATTGTGAACTGACAACTCAGCCATACATCGTGTCACCTCATTGATGATTGCCACCCCCAATTCAGCTTTGAAGTCCTCTGAAATCAAGGCATGGAATTGAAATACACCCATGTCTACAATGTGCTCTTTCCATTAATATAAACCCAAAAAAACAAGTAAAATAAATAAATTTTTTTTTGCCTTATTTCTTGCTGGCCGGAGCAGAGTCTAGACAACGGGACTCGCAAAACTCAGCTGAGTTCGAGTCCATAGCCTGAAAAACTCTGGAGCTCGGACTCGGCTCGGGACTCGCAGAGTCCTGTAACACTACATCAAACACAAGAGACTTTCAAAATTCACTTTCAAATGGCAGAATTTTTATCTTTGCTTCCACTTTCAAGAAAAGTTGTTGGAACATTTATCTTTATCCAATCTTTGCAAGATGACTTACATGAGGTTCTTCATGGTCTCCGAATGCCATGATGGCCTTATAATGTTATCCCTTATCCTAGAGAACCTAGCTTTGGCATCACCATTTTCTTCTTCCTTAGACATGCTTCTCAACTCTATTCTCTACGTATGAGACTTAGTGTCTCTCCAAAGACAGATTCTTATTTCCACTTTAACAAGTTGTAGGCATGAATTTGCAAACTAATCACAACAATAACACTCCCAATAGATGAACTTGTTTTGATGCCACTTGATCCATAAACTCTAAGGGTATTCCTCATTTAATTTATCAACAATATTCTCCACCCTTGACTTTTGGACCATTGCTTCCAATAAATTGCCCAAAGTCTCGACTTTCTTGATTGTATGCAAGGCATCAATGGACTTGAAGAGCACCAATGTGCCAGTGGAAGCCATTAGAAAGTTAATGAGAGTGTTATGCTTACCTTTGCCCATTTACCATGGAACTCTACTTAGTTTGAGTGGATGAATGTTGAATTTGCGGGCCGATAAGAGTCTTCAATTGGATTAGAGTGGAATTCTTCACTGGTCCAACAACTTCCATCATCGTCTTCCTTTTGGTTTTCTTCGTTGGAAAGTTTGTCATTGATGAAGGAGAATGTTGTGGACATGCCATATTGGTTCTCATTGATGTCAACATATTTTTGTTGATTTATACTGTTATGGCTTTTGGAATTTCAGTGATATAGTTGATCCAATTTTGGTCCACGTTGCTCTGCGATTGCAGATATGGGTATGAGATTTTGATAGCATGTTTTGGTACATCTAATATCTCTATATTCAAGTTTTCATCTGTTTTGGTGCTTCGTTCAAAATGCTACTTGGTCTGGAAGATTGTTTTATCAGTTACTTTGTTCCTCCGAAACAAAACAAGTTATCAGTCGTTTGCACTTCTTCTGTGAGATGATTTTGGTCCCATGGTTTTGGGACAAGGATAAAGAATGAATGAAACATGTGTTTTCAAGTTAGTATGAATAAATATTGGAATATGGTTGTACTTCGTATATATATGTTTGATGTACCTCTTTTGAAAAAAGAAGACAGATGGGAATATACATGCGAAGGAACAATAAGTGATATCTGACAGAAACAGATGCACATTGTTGAAGTACAAATGAAGTGTTAAGTCTATTTTTTGAGCTTCAAAGGAACTAATTTTGTGCATATGTTAGATGCAACTGTAACAATTCATTGTCTACTAATTCTACTTTGGGCAGTGAGCCCTTCGTTAATGAGCCTCTACTTATTGGGCAGTGAGCACTTGTAATGTTTTATGACTATTTATATTATATTGAGACTTAACCCTCTCCGTGGTTTTTCCCATTTGGGTTTTCCACGAAAAAATTGGTGTTCTCTTGTGCATGTGATATGTTTATTCAGCTGTTCATTTGATTACATGTTTCTTTTAGTAATAGGCACCCCAAGATATGGATTTTCTGCTAAGTCTGAATTTTGCCAAGGTTTTGATTTTTTTTTTGGGTTTTGTTTGTTTTCTGATTTTTTTTTGTTTTGTGTATTTTGCTTTTCCTTTGGTTTTTTTGACAAATAATGATTGCAATGCATAAACAAATAAACTAGGAAGTCCAATTCGTCCCTGGACACCCCCAGAACAGGATAAGTTCGAACCAGTTCGTGGTTCGGGTCTGGTCTGCCTGTGGGTTCGGTTTGGGTCCGGTCCACAGGGACCAAGTTCAAACCACCCAGCAATCAATTCGGACCCAGGCGAACTTGCCAGAAAATGACGAACTTGGAACAAACTTTGCCGAATTTTTGCCAACGGAAGGAGTTTAAGATGGTTTTTTGGCAAAATTTATAAATTTTTGACATCCACAACCCAAATTTTTGACATCGCCGAACTTGGGCCTGCTGAAAAATAACTCTCGATGCCCCTAGACCCCCATTTAATAATTTGGGGTAGAAACTATGGCAATAAAAGTGGGGAAAAATTAACCTTCAAGTCTTATTAGGCTCCATATAGAAGATGATGATGATGAAGAAGAATATCAATAAGTTATTAATCCATTAGTTGAACTTCAAACAATGATACTTGAACTGATGTGATGATTAAATTTTAATGTTTTGAATCTTTGATGTTGAACTTGAACTTGAAGCATATGATGGTATGATTGTGGATTCATGATTCTTACAAATTTACAAGTGTTTTTATTGTTTAAATGTTTACTTTTTATGATACTATGTGACATTCTAATCTTAACTCATGCTTCTAGGCTGCATAAATATCAAAATATGTATATATATATATATATATA
>MU227004.1:94066-116016 GCA_018584345.1 Thuja plicata
TATATATATATATATAATTTACATATTTTTGTACTAACGAAGCCGAACCCAAATCCCTTTTCAAAATTTTGCCGTACCGGCGAAACGGTTCTTCGAACTCGAACTCGAACTCGAACCGGCATCCTAGCAAATAAACAATATTGAAGTAGATGTACAATGGACAATTTTCCCTAACACCCAACAAAGGAATTAAAATTGATTTATTTCAACAAATAAGCTGCTACAGTTCGTATGATGTATATGAACGATTACATGCAACTGTTACAGCACTTCTTACTCATTTTCAGTGCATAAGAGCTGACCTGTTAGTATAAATATGACTGATTTTGCCTGCGATGATCTGCTGCAGACACTAGACATCCAGATTTGAAGTGGAAACGATGTCCAATGCTGATGTACGATTGGAGATTACTGTGTTTTTTTACTGTGAACTATTCTTATCTCTCTGCCACTTGGTGATCACAATTTTCTGCCCTCCAAATGATGATGTAGCGTCTGATCTATGCTCTACCGCTGCCCACACCCAAACTGAGTCCTGCTGGTGAAACCCTAGGCCGTACGGCTGCCTCCGGGAGACCAAAATATTGATGGAAATCACAGTTTATGCTCTGATATGCAATATGAAATTATCTCTTCTCTGATCCAATATGATACCACTGAGAAACTTCACACAAATTGACACCCACTAAAAGGAACCTGACTGGTCTGTGCAAATGAAAACCCTTAGATGACCTCTCACACTTGTAGGTCTTCAATCTTTTGAGAGATTTCATTCTCAGAGGATGTATATGGCTATAAGCTCTTCATCAAAGCTCCACCTCCAAAACGTGTTTTCAAAATAACTTGGAATGAATCCCAATCAACTCCAATTCCCTCCTTTTTTTTATTTTCTTTTCCTCCAATAGGGATCAAACTTATTTTAGGGTTTCCCTTTTTTATTTTAATAAACATTAAAATGTTTTTTTATTTTAATTAAATCCCTCACGTAGGGATTGATCCAAATAGGGGCCTTGTTTGTCATGGTAAAATGGCCCCATTTTAAGTTACAACTTATTTTAATCACCTCCTAGGGGCGTGTGTCATGACCCTCTTATTTTAACTTATTATTATCTTATAAAGTGATTATCCTTTATAATAATCACTATCATTATAATTTTATTAACATCTAACTTAGGAAATAATTAAATTATTTCCAAATTATTCATAGCTCACTCATCTGGACCCCAATCTGAATTCTGTGTGATGGCACTTGGCCACTGATTGCGCCAATAGTCTCCAGGCTGATCCCAGAGGTCCTCTGGCGTGTCCCGTTTAACTCCCAGTCCTTCCCTAAAAAATAGGGATTCTTCTTAAAATCTATGACTCTGTCCCAAACTGGTCAAATTGGCTCACAAAGCCCTTGTGTGACTCCATAAGCCCCTTTATTTGTCCCCTATGCAATCTGCTGTCCTATGGGAACCTACATAATAGGCCAATCCTGCTAGAAACACTAACACTAAGGAAGACACAAAAATGGGGACATTACACTTTCTATTATATGATTAATGATCTTAAGGATTTAAGGGAATATTGATTCCCCCCCCTCTCATTCCCCCCTCTCAGTATTCCGGTTGTTCAACAATTGGTATCAGAGCTTGGTTTGTTGTTTTAGCTTAACCACTTGAGGGGGATCTTGAAGGTTGAATAAATGGCATCTAAAGAGAGTGCAAATGAAAACTATATGGACGGAGAATTGCAAATGACTCTTGACTATCTTGAGAATGTAGAAAGTGAAAACAAGGATATGAAAGAAAATATCAAGGAAGCAAATAGATGCGTTAGAAATCTGAGAGAACAAATAAAAAAATCAGAGAAAGACATAGAGCAGTCAGCAAGGAGTTGAGTAAGCAAATGAACAATTGGCAATTTGAAGATGCAAGTTGAAGAAAGTAAGAAGACTAAAGAATGTCTGAATGGATTAATCAAACACAAAATTGAGGAATGTGTAAAGTTGGAACAGGAAATAGTAAGCTTGAAATTAGAAGGAAAACCCAAGGAAAGCTCTTTGAAACTTGATGAAATAATGGTTGCACAAAAGGCTCCGAAAGACAAGAATGCTCAATCATGGAACCAAAGAAAAGAACAAGCTGAAGTTAACCAAAGAAAATACAGAGAAGACAAATGAAGGCAAGCAACTTTGGAATTAAAAGAGTTTTGCGAGAAAACCACCACTCAACCAACCTAATGCTCGAAGGTACCCTTCTTTCAATGGTTTTTGCTTTTCTTGTAACAAATTTGCACAAAAGGGTGTAGAATGTAGAAATGGGATAAATCAAAATGTTCAGTGCTTTACCTGCAAAAGATTTGGTCATAAGGCTAGTAATTGTAGAAGTCAAATTGTTAATAGAAGAAATAGACCTTTATATGGTTACTGCCAATTATGCAATGGATTTGGACATAAAGGTGATCAGTGCAGTTCTAGAGTGAATACAAAGAATTCAGGATAGAAATGCTTTAATTTCAATAGGATTGGACATATTGTTAAGAATTGCAGAAACATAAGTAAGGATACACCCTGGTAAGGAATAATGGGCCAGTAAAGAAGGTTGACATAGAAGTACGAAAAGAAATGAAGAAGATCTGGATTGCAGAAACATAAGTAAGGATACCCTGGTAAGGAATAATGGGCCAGTAAAGAAGGTTGACATAGAAGTACGAAAAGAAATGAAGATCTGGAGAAAGAAAGAAGAAGATTCAACAAACAATGTTGTTGCACCTATCTCTAGTGTAGAGACTTCCTCCGAAAACTAAGTTCGAAAAGCTTGGCTTAGGGGAAGCTATAATGGAGATCTTATTCCCCTACCAAAGAAGGCAGTGATGTTATCACATGTTAACATGTTTAACAAATCAATGTATTTGAATTGTTGATGAAAATTGTGACAGAAAATATGAATTTATAGAGGCATGCAAAGCTTTGGAAGGTGACTGTGTACATAGACAATATGTTTAGCAGCTTTTTAAAGAAATGACGTTTGGACTATAAAAACCTAAGTTCTTTTGGTTAACGTATATAAAAAATTTTTTGGTGATCATTTTCATATCAACGATTTGGCGAGTTCTGAGGAGATAGAGATTTGGAACAGAAGATTCGATCGACTGTGATAAAGTATGGATTCCATTAAGCTTGTGTGTTGCGAAGATGAGCCCCATTTAAAATTTGAAAAATTCATCAAAGAACCAATGAGAGATACTTCAGTTGGTGCCTTTTTAGCACTATGTACTAGGGTTGTATGTGTTGAGGACATCTACAAATTTATTGAGGTTCAGTTTGATGAGTATGACAATAAAAAATTGAGAGATATAGAAGGTTCTCATTCCAGATTCGATTTGCAGAGAATTTTTTATCTAGGGCACAAGGGTTTGAACGTGTGGAGCGAATTTCCGATGGTGACAAATGAAGAGTTGATCAAGGTTGTGTTAAGTAGAACACATGATGATTACGGTTGGCTAGATAGACCTTTTCAGATAACTGAAGAAGCTATCAAAGCTATTACAGGTCTTTGCTCCGACGGGTCTATACCAATAATGAAATCGGTGAAGAACAAGGAGGTTGAAGCTTTAACAGGTGTGACAAGAGATCAAAGGGCCTTACAAATTGACATAATTGTCGATCCATTGGTAAGGTATGCTACTTTTGGCATTATGTACAAAATTTACTTTTGGAATAGGGAAGGATCCACATTTGCCTTTGTTGTGTATGTTGCTCATCTGATGGTTAAAGGAGTAGATTATGATTTGTGCGAATTGTTAAGACAAATGTTGAACAACGTAATGTTAACCAAGAATGAGGGTTATGCGTTTTGTTTTGGATCTTTGGTCGCTTGTTTAGTTTTTTACTTTTTGAATTCACTACCATTGAAGGAGAATATTGTATGGGCCGAGAATTTGCCTATAGGAAAATAGATTTATAATTATTTGAATGAATTGGATAGCAAAGACAATGCATGCAAAGACTACTTCATTGAGCTCCAGAAGTACTTAATGGCAAGATTTAGAATCCTGGAAGACTGTGTTTAGAAATACAAGAATAGCATTACTTTTCTAGTAGATGCAAATGATTGCTTCATGGAAGTAGTTTTAACTAGAAAGTACAAATTAATTGAGTTTGGTTTTGAAATTAGTTCGGAAGATTGTGATGAATGCCAAAGAATTGCTTAAGTGTCTAGTAGACTTGGCAGAAGATAAATTTTGGACTTTTGAAGAATTTGTAGGATCAAATGATTTGGAATGTATAGCTTTGGAAGGATCCGCCTCTAGCAAGAGAAGTCTTTGAAGATCCATTGAGGGCTCCTCTTCGATCTCAAAGAAGAAGAAGAAGAAGAAATTTTATAGCAACAAAGAGACAACAATGTTAATTGATGTTGATGATCCAGAACTTGCCAAGGTCAATGAGAAGTAGAAACGAATTGTGATTGCACAGGAAGAAAAGTCTAAGGAGGACTTAGGTTCTTTTGATGAAGATGCCTATGAGGTGGACAAGGTGTTATCAATACTTGAAGAATCAGATGAAATGAAGAAGATGGGTGATGTATGATTCTTGTGACTGTCATATGACAAGGGTTGAATCCAAGAAGCTTTGATTATTCATATGCTTTGGAATAATATTGATCCCAATGATGTTGAAAGTTTACTCTCAGACATGAAATTGACAGAGTCTTGGGGAAAAAGTGTGTTGCAACACAAAAGAAACTAACTGATTGCATAAAGGAAATTAGGAAATGTGTTGGTGTGTTGGCCAGGTGTTACCGATACTGTCAGTGGCCTGTTGCCATTGAGAAGCACAAGACAAGAATTGATGAAATTGAGGAGTTGAATAAGTTGGCTAAAACTTGACTTTTTTAAAGACAAAGACGGTGCATTGAGGAAGAAGATTAATGCTTTACAGTTTGAACTGATAGCTATACAGAGGCATAGAGATGATCTTGTCAAAACATTTTGGAAAGTCAAGGAGATGGTTGAAGCGAAATTGGAACATTTTACCAACTTATTAGAAGAAGTAGAGAGAGAATAACTAAGTTTGATTGTACCGATATCTTGATTAGTTTTATTGATATGCTTGTGCAGTGCAATAGTTAGTGTTCAATGCTTCTATCTGCCATCAATTATTGGAACTCTTTCCATTCAAAACTCAAAGAGAAGTACACAAAATTTTTCCCTTGAAGGTAACTAAAGTCTTTTCTTTTTTTAGTATCTTGTTGATACCCTTTGTCCTTGATGGCAAAGGGGAGAATAGTAGAAGAAAGAGAATAATATGAGAGTACTAGTGTATAGTAGGAACAAAATAGAAGGATATAGAAAAGAACAATGGCTTAAGGGGGAGCATAGCAGTAGCAACTATTGCGAAAGTTTTGATAATTTTGATTTTTGCGCTCCTTTTAACATGTTGCCATCAATGACAAAGGGGGAGATTGTTGGAAAGTTTGTCATTGATGAAGGAGAATGTTGTGGACATGCCATACTATTTGTCATTGATGTCAACATATTTTTATTGACTTATACTGTTATGGCTTTTGGAATTTCAGTGATATATTTGATCCTATTTTCGTTTGCGTTGCTCCGCGATTGCAGATTCGGGTATGAGATTTTGACAACATGTATTGGTACATCTAATATCTCTATATTCAAGTTTTCATGTGTTTTGGTGCTTCGGTCAAAATGCTACTTGGTTTGGAAGATCGGTTTATCAGTTACTCTATTCCTCTAGAACATAACAAGTTATCTGTTGTCCTCCGCACTTCTTCTTTCAAATGTTTTTGGTCCTATGGATTTGTGACAAGGATAAAGAATGAATGTAATGTGTGATTTCAAGTTGGTATGAATATTTGTTGTGTTTTTGGCTGACTCAGATGTAAAATGTATAGTATACTTTGGATGAAACGTGTAAAGAATTATCTTAGTTGACTACTTGATAAAGCGTGTTTGACAGACATGGAATATGGTTGAGCTTCGTATATATATGTTTGATGTGCCTCTTTTGAAAAAGTAGACAAATGGGAAAATACATGTGAGGGAACAATCAGTGATATGTGACAGAAACATATGTGAATTGCTGAAGTACAGATGAAGTGTGTTAAGTCTGTTTTTTGAGCTTCAAAGGAATTGACTGTGTATATGTCAGATGCAATTGCAATAGTTCATTTTGTCTACTAATTCTACTTTAGGCATTGAGCCTCTACTTATTGGACAGTGAGCCCTCCAACAGTGACCACTTATAATATCTCATAACTAGTTATATTATATTGAGATTTAACCCTCTCCATGGTTTTTCCCATTTGGGTTTTCTGCGATAAAATTTTGGTGTTCTCTTGTGCATGTGACATGTTTATTCAGCTGTTCATTTGATTGCATGCTTCTTTCATTATATGATTAATGATAAGAATTTGGTAAGCATTAAGTGAATTGATCTAAACGATTCAAGGGAATACTGATTTACGGCCCCCACGTCTCAGTATTTCAGCTGTTCAACATTCTTCTCCCTGTTGGAAAGGAAGGCTTTGTTTCAATTGCACTTCCTTCTCCACTTCTTTCCTTTTTTCTATCTTCATAACTTGAATGCTGGACATTTATTTTGCATTGCAGTTCTTCCTCCACTTGGTCACACAATGTGCTACCTCGATAAGTAATTTGAGCAAGTTGGAATTTGATTCTTCTTCTCATATTAGAATCTATAAATCCATAATAAATACAGGTTACCACGCCCTTGATTGCACCCATTGTGCTATGCTTCAATACAGGGTCCTTTCCACCTTGCAAGCTGAGGAGGATCCAGACATTGAAAGTACAAACAAACAAAGGAATAGAGCTTTGAAATGGGAAAGAAAAGCAAAGAAAAGAATAGAAAACCCAAGCCAATACTAAATAAATTGCATTTTAGCAGTCAATAAATCCTACCAATCTCCCGACAATTACTTCATACAATTGAGCTTCAAATTTTCTATACGCTAAAATAACAACAAAAGTTAGTTTTATGCAGTTTTATGTCTGTTTTTTCATCGGCCAAGTCTCTCAGTTGGACTTACCAAGTCTTGGTGATTTTGTCAGAGTAAATAGTGAGTTTTTTCAGCACTCAGCTTAGGAGTAACTCACTGAGCTGAAATTCGTGTGAGTAGTTTTAAAGCACTGGTTGCTGCAATATGGAATAATTTTCTGTATCATGATATACATTCATAAGGTAGTTTTTTAGCTTCCCTAATTTATTTAGTGAGTGAACAACCAATCTTAAGCTATGATATTCTTTCCTACCTTAAACTTTGGACTGTGCTTGCACTTTGTTTGGAGTTGGTTACATTATAAACTTTAATTTTAAGGACTAGAGGATATTTTCTGAGATATGTAATGACCCTTCTTGGGATGTTCCTGAGTTTTGCTCTCAAACAACAATTCCAACTTAAGATGAGAATCACAATATATTTATAAATATAATTTTATCAAAACTGAAGACATTTATGGCTAACTCATCTTCTCTCTTTGGTCGGGAGAGTGCAAGTAGTGCAAAAAGTTCTTTCTTCTCATCATATATACTTTTGCTTCCTCTTGGCTTTTTGCTAATTATCAGACTAATAAAATAGACAGAATTATGAGAGATTTCCTATGGTCTGATGGTCAGGGACATAAGAAAAGGCATTGTGTTAATTGGGATTGGTGTTGCAGACCGATGAGTATGGGTGGTTTGGGTATTAGAGATATTAGGGCACATGGCATTGCTCTAGCTTCTAAATGGATTTTCAAAGGTTTGCAAGGTAATGAACCTTGGAAAGTTCTTATTAGGAATAATATTGAGAGATTTGTTAAAAAGGGTGAAAAATGGAAGGATATTCCAATATGTGATATTGTTATGGGGGACTTCAATATGAAGATATTTGGCTCAAATGTGTTTGCTTCACTGTGGAAGGCGTGGTCCCAGGTAAGGTCTTTACTCTTTGCCAAGGGTGCTATTGGGGGCCCTCCTTATGCCGTTGTCGATAGATCTATTTGGTGGGGGGTGTGTATGAACAATAAATCCCTTGCTCTAACTCAAAGTTGCTCTGCAAAAATATGGAATTACAAAGGAATTTCTTTAATTAATGATGTTCTGTTTGATAACCAAATTAGGATCTTGGGCTGATATCAGCACTAAATATGGGATTCCCCCTTCTCAAAAAAAGATCTACTCTCTCATTGTTAAAGCTACTAGATGTTTATTTCTTGACAAAATTTTGGATATTGATTCTCTTTTGAAGCAATTAAAATGGTCAGATGGTTCTTTTTTTGAGCTTTCTACCAGGTAGATTTACAGGATGTTAAAAGAGGATTGCTTTATTACCAATCAGGTTAATTAGTGTTGGGGTCTTGACTGGTCTAATGCTAAGTGACACTTTGTTTTTGATTTTTTCTGGCATTCTCCCATTGAACCCAAGAAATCTTGTTTTAGATGGTTGTTGCTCCTTAAAAAGCTTGATGTGGGGTCTGTTCAGTCCTCTGTGGGTCTTGTGCATCTTCAATGTGGTGTGTGCTTTGTGCTTGAAACCTTTGAGCATTTGTTCTTTGATTGTGAGTTTTCCTTGGCTCCTCTTCTGTCTGGAATTGTCGTCCTGGCCCTTCCTGGAGTGAGATTCTTTCTGGCTTGTGGATTTTTTTGATTTCAATTTGAACCGCTTTTGGTCTGTGTTGTCTTGTGAAATCCTTTGGTTCCTCTGGAAGGAAAGGAATGGAGAAGTCTTTCAAAGTAGGAGGAGGCTTACTAGGTTTAACATTAAACTCACCCATTACTATATTATGTCATAGGTTTCTGCAGTGTTGAAGATCTCAAAGGATAGATTCATGATCTTAGTTCGAGAAGGTGTTCTTCAAATTCACAGGGCCGATATCTAGTCTATCCAATATCTCAACAAACATAAGGACATGCTAGAATCGAAAGAGATTGATGCTTTGGAGCAGTTTATAAAAGACCTTAAGATAGATGAGGAACCTGATAGTAGTAGACAAAGGAACAAATAATCCAGACCACTGGTTTGGGATAAATTATGCCAGCAATCCTGTGGGTGACGTTCAACAGAATGATGCAGATGGATGGGATCAAGCAGAGAGCAGCTATAACACCAGGGATTCATGGAGTAGATAATGCTATGGACAAGAAAATACAGGATACTTTTTTGTATATGAATCAATTTGTAACATGATGTAATAGGATATAAAGCGAGACAAACTGGTATGAGGCAATGCCTAAATTTGCAGATGTATGTAAAATTGATAATTATAAGCTACTATATGACTACAGACTGATATATATCATCTAAAAGGACCAGATTGAATATGCATAAGATTGTTTGAACTATCTTAATATCAAAACTGAAGCCATTTCATTACAATATCCAACTTAAAATTCTAAGGATAATTTAGAAGATGGAACTATCTTAATTTTTTGCAATAACTCTCCTTCAGACTATCTTGTCAAAGTTCAATTAACTAGATCAATAAATTGTAGCATCATTAATGTTAGGATCGATACATCATAGTACATTCCTTATAGTCAACCATATTAGGAATTCATTGGATTGCTTGCAAACAGTCTCAAGAATGGTCATCCTTTTATTGAGAGAGCATGGAATGATTTTTGATTTGTTCCATCCCTCAATCCGCCTTGGAGGCTAACTGTCCTTCTCAACCAAGCCCAAGAGCACATAAAGGATTTCTAATCCATTTGGTCTCCTGGCCCACAAGCATGGCAGGACCTCCAATCCATCCATCTTGGGTGGCATGGTTAATAAGACTCATGAAGACTGCCCTCCTCAACCAAGCCCAAGAGCACATAATGGAGTCTTTGTGTGGCATACTTGATGAAGAATGTCCGGTACTTCAGCTTTTGTGAACTCGGAAGGCTGGCCACCCTTCCTATTTTCAAGACACTTCCTTAAATTCAAACTGATTGCTCATGGAGTTTTTTAGAGTATTGCTGATTGCCTGATTTCTTTTTATCATCATTTCTTGAAGGATTGATGAGTGGATGGTTAAATGATATTGTAATGTCGCCCGGTTTAGCAGGTGTCTGGGGGACATGTTTATTAGCCCATCATTGCGACCCTCGTGGGCTAATGTTTTGATTTGAGGGTCTCTTGGTCAAGACTTACTATTTATAGTAAGTCGTCTTCTACCAGTTTCCATTTCTGGTAAGTGTCTGTGCAAATGGTTTGGCTTTGTAGTGGTCAGAGTTGGCTTGGAAGTGGATAGAGTTGATTAATTAAGTCTTTCTTAATTATTTATCTTATGAGCTTATTATAAGTCAAATCATTAATGTATTAATGATACCTTTATTGGCTTATGTGGGGCATTTCAAGATGGATATGTTTATTATTTGAAATATCCAAAGTTTGGAGGAAAGGAATTTTAAGTTATTAAAAGTGTCTTGTTGAAGCTATATGGTGAATTGAGCCTTCTTGAGGAAGCTTTCAGCCTATATGGTGGATTTTCGAATCGGAGAGAATGCATTCTATGCTTTTGTCAAACACTTGTATTTTGTTCAAAATTATGGAGGAAGGATTTCTTCAAAGTTTTCGCTGATTGAATTGATAATTCAATCCAGTTTCCTGCGTTTTGAGTTGGGCGTGTGAGTTCAATGAATGGTGTTACTGCGGCCAGCTAGCTGTTGCAAATTGGGGCCGATTCATTACATTACTTCCGTAAATCAGAGGTTGCGGATTGGATAAAGACTGAGCATTGATCCATTCTTGTGGGATGTGGACGGAGTCTCCATCTTCAGATAGCTCCATGCCGTAGCAATAAGACTTCAGCCGCAGCCAGTCTAGAGATGCCTTAATGAAGTTATCGAACGCTGAAGAAGGTAGCTGCAGTTTGTAGTGTGATTTTTCTTTAATGCAATTAAGTCTAATGAATGTATGGCCTAAAATATATCCAGCATTATAGAAATAAATTTTGGTTTGTGTAAATGCAATTCCTTTATATATATTGAGAAAATAAAAAAATCATATATATTTGCATAGAAAAATAAAAAAAATTCTTTTCCAGAGATCAGAGGAATTATTGTAGTTGAATTTAGAGAAAGAGCCAGGCAGGTTCTTTACAGATATTTAATGAATTGATTCTTGAATCGTTGATGCCTATAATGATTGATATTTGAATGATTTGATGGTAGAATGGTTGATGCTTGAATAGTTGATGTTTGAATGATTGAATTGATGGAATAATTAATTGTTGGTTTGTTTGCTTGATTCCTTTGTTCGCAATTGATGATTGATGTATGATGAATGATTGTTGAATTCATAGAGTGATGAGTGATGATTGAGTGTTGATTTGATGTATTGGTGAGTGATAATGCTTGGAATATGGTCTTCTTTAGACTTTATTTTTGAAAGTGTCACCATCATTCATAAGAATTCAGTCACCACCTTCCTTTGCTGTCTTTTGAGAATAATAAATTAATTTCCAAAGTGATTTCCCTTGGACGTCTTCCCGTGATTTCTCATTTTAATATTTTCCAATGTGAGGGAGAAGTCATGCCTCTTCATCATGTTTGCCCTTTGCAAGAGTCACAAGCTTTTACTAACCACCCTTTGAAAGAGTACAAACCTTCATAATTACCACCCTTTGAAAGAGTCACAACCTTCACAATTACCACCCTTTGAAAGAGTACAACCTTCATAATTTCTGCCCTTTGAAAAAGCCACTTCCTTATTTTCTTCTCATTCCTTTCTTCTTCCATTAATCCTTCCTTGGTTCACATGCTCCATTCTCTCTTCCTTCCTCCATATCCCCTTCAAATGAACTCTTCTCCCTTTTTTTATCTCATGTTTGAGGGGGTCACAACTCTTCATTTCATGCCTTTTGAGCATTCATTAAACTTAATGAAATTTTAGTTATTTTATATTTTAATTTTACTATTAAATTCTATTTCAATCTAATCATTAAAAAATTGCATGCGAGTTATGGATACACACAAAAGACTCTTCTTGAGAATTTGCATTTCCATGCTTGGTAGCTATCTGAGGCTACCGGCATTTGGTATTCCAGCAGGAGATTGGGTCAATTTGGATCTTTCTGGTCAAAGCATTCTGTGAACTTACCTAGGGATGTTGCGGCTGGAGCACCTTTTCAATATTATTTTTTGTTAATTTTTCTTGGGATTTGATAAATATTAATTATTTTTCTATTATCATTAATATGGTTTATGTTTATGTCTAATTTCATTGCTTAGAATAGGAAATATTTGGTTTTCAGAATCCATGGCTAGTTGTAAAGTACAAAGAAGATAATTTTGCACTCTTGTTGCTTCCCTGCTAATATTGCAGGGGTTTTTCTTGTCTTTCTATCATTAATATGGATTAAGATTGCAGCTACTTTAAGGAACTGTATAAATTTTGGCATCCATCGCCAATTTTAAGGTAGAAAGAAAATATTGCTTCTTTCTTGTGGCTTCCCTGGTAATATAGCAGGATTATATGATGAGTTGGAGGCTGGAATAATGCTTCTGTGGCTACACTGATGAAAGGTTTTAGATTCAGGTTGCATTCATGAGGGTTTTGGATCCAGACTTGTGTGGTATGTCTGTTGTGCAAATCAAGGTGGTTAGTCTTACATTCTGAAAAGCCAGAATAGTATGTTAAATTCTGGAAACAAGGTGGGTTAACAGGTCAAGTGGGCCTAATAAAAGAGGTCTGTGATCCATAGATAAGGTACAAATTCAATTTGGGTGGGTCACAGGGTACGTATGCCCAATATGAACAATATATAAGATAAATGAATTTGATACTGGGTGGCTAGAGTTAGGTTGTACAGTGTCTCTATATTTTGCATTTTCACAATCTGAACAATATATAAGGTAAATGAATTTGGATCGGCAAGTACATTGCACTGAAAACTCTTGGATGGTTCACAAGGAAAACATCTTACATGGTGAAATAACAAGATTACATTTCAAACCTTGCACTTCCAAAGCTTTTTAGGAGACATTTTGGGGTAGAGAGCATACAAAACTTAAGGTTTTGCTAGGATTTGTTTTGAGAATGAATAAATCCGGATCCTTTAGGTTGATGCATGGACTGCTTGCATTGTTCATTTCACTGTTTTCTTGTGGTAGAATAATACATCAGCTGAGGGATTAAAATTTTAAGTTGTAGTTTTGATAATAATAAAATATGCTTCTAACATAGTGTTTAAAAAGTTTCTTTTGGTTGAATAATTCTAATTCAAACAATTTGACAGGGAAGCACAATCTTCTGGATCGATTCCTAGGGAGCAGGCTGAGGCATTTTTGTTGACTGCCTCCAATTTTATTAATTCATGCTTAGCAGAACAAATACGTGTAGCTCCCGAAAAATGTATGTTTATCACTCTCCTACATGTGGTAGAATGTATTTATGTCTATTACTTCAACCCTTGAGATTATGTTCTGTTTTTTTAATGCACCCTATAAATCCTCTCGATTCTAGAGACAAAAATCTGGTTATTTCCACTTCACATTGTGACGCATGATTGTCTTCTTGGAAAGCATGGTTAAGATATTTATATATCAGATCCACATATCAATTGATTGTAGTTTCTCTCATTATGTGGTTGCAAGGCATCACCAAGCTTACAACTTGTGTTCTGGGCCCAAGAACCATCCAGAATTTTCTAGTATATTGTTTGATAAATGTTTCTATTACAATACTTAAATACTTATATGTCGACGTGGATAAATAGCTTGTACTATATTTGAATCAGCTTTTTTTTATACCATTATTTTCCTCCACCATTTTTTGATTGATAAACAGAATTTGTGCCAAGCTAACAATTTGCATTCTGGGCCCAAGAACTGTCCAAGATTTTATAGTCTGTTGTTTGATAAATGTTTCTACTCCAATGCTTACATACTTCTATGCTGATGTGAATAAATAGCTTGTACTATATTTGAACCTGCTTTTATTTATACCTTTATTTTCCTCATCTCCAGTTTTTGATTGATAAATAAAACTTTTACTGAGCTAACAATTTTCCATTCTTGGCCCAGGAACAATCCAAATTTTCCTAGTCTATTGTTTGATAAGTGTTTCTACTTGATGTGTACATTCTTATATGCCAATGTGAATAAATAGCTTGTACTATATTTGAACGAGCCTTCATTTATAACATCGTTTTTCTCATCACCATTTTTTGATTGATAAATAAAATTTGTATTAATAGTGATAGTTACAGATATAGAGGTGTCATAGAATTCACCATTTAAAGGAGTCTTCTATACTGTAGGAAACTGAGGCTAAAATATATCCTGTATATCATACTTGAAAATCTCAGACTTTACAGATCCAAAAAATTTAAAAACCTGGAGTTGGCGATAACTGCAAATTTAGTGAACATTAAAAATAAAAATACATAAATTTATAAAATATTGCATTGTTACTGAATTTATGAAACATATACTGATTTGCTTCACATATAGATCAAAATTATAGTTCAATACTTTAAATAAATTTAAAATTATTAAATTATAATTATTTAATTAAATATATTTTTGAATAACTTGTATTACTATATTAAATATTATAAATAATTATTTATACGATTAAGTATATTGAATATTTAATTAATTAACTATGTTATATAAATTATAAAAATAAATATTTAATTAGAGACATTAGATTGCCACAGTAAATACTGTTTGGTACATCTTGTTTCTGGATTTAATTGTGTCAGATCTGTTTGCACCAAGTTTCAGATCACACTCTGTGCCCATAATCAAGATGTAGAGAGAGCTGCAGGATCTGTGGTCCTGTCTTGGTCTGCAATCATCCATTTTTCAGATTTCTGCTACGACTCTCTCTACATCCTGATGATGGATCACACAGTTCGATCTGAAACATTGATGCAAACAAATTTCACACATTTAAATCTAGAAACAAGATGTACCAAATATTTAATTATTGAAATATATGTTAAATATGATGGCTCTTGAAATGTCTACCAGTCATGTTCAAACTTTTGTTAGAGTTCCTGCAATATTAGGTTTGAATTTTCCTTGAATAAAGATTACTTTGTAGTGGCGAACATTCATGAAATCAAACCGCGATATGGTTTTCTGGTGAAACCTAATTACATCTCTCGTAGAGTGTGTAATGATTTGTGGGAGTATCCATCTTTAAAAGCTTGTGTGTTGTTTTCACAACTTCATAGAAATCATCCATGGATTTAAGCATATTTGGTTGTGGCTTTATTTTTGTGCATCTTGAGTTTGATCTTCGAAGATCCAACTTGTGTCATATTGCTATGTATCCATGATTTTCTCCATCCAAAACATTTTGTGGTGTTGTACACAAAAAAAGGTAATTTGTCTTCTGAGAAAGGCAATTATAAGTCTCTCAATACAGACTTGGATTACTTGGGTTCTGTTCTTCTGGCTCTAGCTTCCTATTGGAAAGGGTGCAAATCTCGACTGTGGGAGTTATGGTTGTGAAGATTCAATTGCTTTGACCACATCCTAATAGTTTATTTGTTTGTACCTCAAAATTTTGGAAACACCTTGTGAAGGATAGAATTGATAGCTTTTTCTGTGCACAAGGTTTCTTCATTGTGGAGTGTTTGCATGATAGAAAGGCAATTATGTGTGTTGGATTGTGGTTATGGGAGGAATACATCCTTAGACTCAAAATTGAGTACCCTACTTTCAATCCCTTGAAGGATTCTTTCTCCTCTATTCATTGATGGGTTTGTCTCTCATATGTGCCTCTAAAATTGGGTTTCTTCTTACTTTATAGCTAGCCATTGGGAATTCTTTGGGAAATTTTTAAATGTTGCTCAAGAAATTGCAGACTGTTCCCATACTATTTATGCTTAGATTTGTGTGGAGTTGGATTTGGAGAGGACGTTGCTAGAAATTATTCTGAAAAAGAGGGGAAATTTTGGGTACAAAAATTGGATTATGTGAATATCCAATATTAGTGTCCCTACTATTTTGTGTATGGTCATTTGACTTTTTTTTGCCTTAAATGAGGTGCTTTCCCTTCGTAGGAGAAGAATTTATCATCTGAAACGGAAGGGGCTAAGAATGATCATCTCATTGTTTTTTCAAGGTAAGAATGTGAGGGGTTTGAGGTTGCACAACAATGAAAGTAAGGAAACTTGTGACCAAGGTCAAAGGTACAAAGATGAGAATTGAAGCTACAAAATGTGAACTATCCAATGCCTTAGATATTGCTCTGTTTCCAAAGTCGCTGTTGGAGTAAATAGGATAATCACCTAATTAATTAATCAATCATTAATTAAGTCCCCTATAACTTAGGAGCTTTTCTATATTTAGGTCATGTCTCATACCGTAGGATGAGAACACTTCTCATGAGCTTCACCTAGGGTTTTCTTTTTACTTTTATAAGTATTCACTCATTCATTGTAATCATCCAATTGTATTCATTCAGATCAATTAACACAAAACTCCATCATACTTTTATGGATCAATCCCTTTTCAAGGTTACATAGCACAAACATGCTTTTTCTCTCCATGTGATAGGTGTTTTAGTTGTAGGCGATTCTTGGGAGTTGTGGGGCTCACCATCAGCTCTAACATTTGCAAGTTGAACAGTGTGCTAAATATGAGTGGACAATGTGAAAAAAAAGAAGGATCATCTTGAAGGAAAGTTGAAACATCAAATGATTCTGAGGTATTTCAAGAACATGAGGAAGAATATTTCATAGTGGGATACATATTGAAGTTGAATATGGAGGTATTATAGGGTAATAGATTTTAGATAATTTAGTCTCCTCTATTTAAGGTCTTTGCAATAGCTGAGGTAGCCATTAACCGTTTGGTCTTTAGATAGAGGGTTTTGTAGATTTTCTAGAATTGCGAGAATTGCATTTATATGCAGATGAATTTGGCGAGCTCAATGTAGATTAGAATTTGGGCTTAAATGCTATTTTTTTGCAGCCTTGGGTGCCTAACCTAGGTTATTTTAGCCAAATAAATGTTAATATTAAATATAATTATTAATAGATGTTACCAGGGGACGCGTTTCTAGCAAAAATTGACCCTTCCCCGTTTTCGGGACGTCCCGGAAACTCGGAAACTTCCGGAAACCTTTCCCTTGGCTGTCCCATAAAATTAATGTTTCAGTTTTGACAATTTGTTTGATTTCCACTCTCATGAAGTCTAAAGTTAAATTATTTAACACAAACATTATATGTTAAGGTTCTATAATTTATATAAGCATGTGTTATCCTTGTTTTTATATGAATATTTAAATTTCCCTATATATTTTAAATTTTCCCTATTTTTTAGGACAATGTGAAAAAAAAGAAGGATCATCTTGAAGGAAAGTTGAAACATCAAATGATTTTGAGGTATTTCAAGAACATGAGGAAGAATATTTCATAGTGGGATACATATTGAAGTTGAATATGGAGGTATTATAGGGTAATAGTTTTTAGATAATTTAGTCTCCTCTATTTAAGGTCTTTGCAATAGCTGAGGTAGCCATTAACCGTTTGGTCTTTAGATAGAGGGTTTTGTAGATTTTCTAGAATTGCGAGAATTGCATTTATATGCAGATGAATTTGGCGAGCTCAATGTAGATTAGAATCTGGGCTTAAATGCTATTTTTTTGCAGCCTTGGGTGCCTAACCTAGGTTATTTTAGCCAAATAAATGTTAATATTAAATATAATTATTAATAGATGTTACCAGGGGACGCATTTCTAGCAAAAATTGACCCGTCCCCGTTTTTGGGACGTCTCGGAAACTCGGAAACTTCCGGAAACCTTTCCCTTGGCTGTCCCATAAAATTAATGTTTCAGTTTTGACAATTTGTTTGATTTGCACTCTCATGAAGTCTAAAGTTAAATTATTTAACACAAACATTATAAGGTTCTATAATTTATATAAGCATGTGTTATCCATGTTTTTATATGAATATTTAAATTTCCCTATATATTTTAAATTTTCCCTTTTTTTTATATAACTGTTCCCATTGTCGTCCCCTGCCGTCCCGTCCTGGAAACCTGGGGTAACATAGATATTAAGTAAATATAACTAATTTAATAAATAAATATAATTATAAACTAGTAATTAAATGTAGTATTTTTTTTTTATTGGTGATCGCTTTTGACTAGAGCTACGAACTAGTGGGGTCGCAATGGGGGAGCCCATACCAGGGAACTTGTTGAGGCATTAATACCTCCCTGATTTGACTCCTGTGGGTAGCTGTTCTCTTTCTTTCTGCCTCCTTGTTACTCCTCTCTTTGCTTCTCCTCCTGCCACTCCTCTCTCCATCTCCTTGTCACTCCTCTCCATGCTCCTCCCGCTACAGTCTCCTTATCACTCCTCTCCTCCATGTCCACCAAGAGAGCCTAGCATTGGCATGAACGCCATGTGAGCCTTGTTGGGATTTGAACCTTGATTGCACCATTAACAATGCAACCACATAACCATCACACTACGTGATGAACCCCAGTAATTACATATAGTTATTTAATTATAAACTACTAGAAATAAAAATATATGCTAATAATTATTTAAAATTTGAAAATATATTAATATTTTAAATAAAAATAGATCCTCTTGAAAGTGACCTTTGCACTCTTTGGGTTCTTCCAACAATGGCCCCCCAAAAATTTGTTCCAGTCTTTGCCTTTGCCTAGATTGGAGAATGGCAGAAATCATTTGGATGGGCTCAATGGCTTGGATGGTCTTTCAGGCACAAATGTGTTGAGTCAAATTCCATATACTTATGTGCCTTTTCGCTTGCATCTAGGGCACAATATCAATAATGGAAGGCGTTTTAATATCTCAGAAAACATAGACCTGTGATTCCTTTATTGCAAGCAAAACGTTCCATTGAACAAACCCTCAACATACACACCAGAAGCCATCAAACAACCCGTATACAAAAAACATTACATAGCTTTGTTTATTTTATGTATGTATGTGCTATTCTGAACTGAATTCTTGTTTTTAAGCTGCAAATATGTATATATTAATGAATTTTATATGTTTTTACACATATGAACTGAAACAAACCTAACCCCAAACTGTGTTTGATGTATTGGCGCATCCAAATCCTTGTACACAATGCTGAATCTAAACCCAGACCGGTAACTTAGTCCAAATGAATTACATATAAACTGGCATACATGAGAATTTCTGATAAACACACCGGTTACAAAGTTCAAGGCCACTAGCTTGAAAGGTATATGGAATGCACAAAATCATTAAAAAAGCCCAAATCCCAAACCAAATCAACTAGATGGGCATGGGACAACATCCATGGTTTAGTCAGTTGAACACTTTGCAATGGTAGGAAGATGGTAATTACCTCAAATATTTGAACAACCCTGCCAAATAACCATCCTTAAATTATCCATATATATTGCTGAAACTTGGAACACAGGGCCAACTCAGCATCTCAAGTACAACGCTCAGAGTGTGTGTGCGAATAAAAAAGAAAAAGCTTGCAATAAATATTCGATCTCATAAGTTTCAGGTGTCAGAATGTTTAGCCATGATGGTACCTTCAATTGTGAACATCCTTCTTATACTTGTCATGAAAAGAGGATATACTTCGACCATTGGTGTGTACAAAATTCAACAAACTCATTTTTAACTACATAATTAATTTACATGCAACGAGAGCGAGAGGGAGAGTACTGATTCACATGCAAGCTTCTTTTTATTTTTATTTTTCAAAAATGACATTATTCATGACAAACACATATGGATGGATGAGTGCAGTCCACAGGAATGCAACTTAATGATTAATTTGTTCCACTCATACAGAGGAAACCCATGTTCAAATTCACACTTTATTGCGGTGGCCTACAACATATATGACATATACATGCCATGGGATTTAAGCCCTCAGTTTATGTCCGCAATCAGCCTAAGCCAAATGGCGTTTTACAAATACATTGTGAACCACTCAACCTCCACAAAAAAATCGACAGACCATCCCTTTCAATATCTTTGTTTACATATTCTTTGAATTCAAAAGTTAAGTACAAAATCATACAAAAGTCATCTTAGATCTCATAAATGTGCATTTGATGTTCATCTTTTGAGTTCATTTGTCCTCTATCATCATTAATTTGCAAAGCTTTATTTACTACAAAATAAGAAGGGCTAATTGATGGAATATCCTGACTCCTGAGTCTAATGAGCAGAACCGCTCTCTTTTAGGTGTGTCAATTTGTCCAAGCTCAACACAAGCGAACTTTGTTGGTTTTGTGAATATGACAAAGAAATATCAATCCGAGTTAAAATGTGACAGCATATGAATTGCTTGTGCTAAAGCCAGTGGTATAATCAATATTCCTGTGAGTAAGAAGAATTCAAACACTAGAAATGAGTTTGCCTAGAATATATTCCCACATGGTCATGCGAGAAACACATGCATTCAACTTATGGACAAAACTATCTGTGATTGAAACTCTAGTCCTCAATGCACTTGCAATTGATAGCACTTTTTCACCGACAATTTCCTTAACAAGGTGCAGCATTGAGACATATGGAATGTTCGCCTTAGGTGGTGGTCTAAATTTGTGTTGCCACAAGAAAAATCATGATTGGAAAAACTCATGTCATCTTCATAGAGATTGAACATTCTGAAAATTGAAAATTTACAGAGAAATAACCGGCACAAAATGTTAACATAAAACAAAATCATAGAGAAGGCCAGTGATCCAGGAGCATCTTCGGGGTTGTGTAAACTTGCATCACTCAAAAATTTATTTGGTGCATGTATCTGCTGCCTTTTCTGCAAAGGTTCCTGTATTGCACATTGTTTACTCTATTATGAAGCTTTTGAGGTTATCTATTTTGAACATGTTGATTTATGAAGTTTTGTGCACAAGTTCTTCGGTTTGCATTTGTAGTTATCTGTGTGTACCTTCCTTGAAGGGGGAGTTTGATCTTGAGCCTGTTTGCCTTGATTGGTTTTGTGTAAACTTTGTTCTTACACATTTCTGGTGAGGTAAATGGCAAAACACTAGAACTGCTAAATTGGTAATGTGCCAAAATGTTGACAGCTATCATTTTTTTAATTCAAAGGTGCATTGGAAGTTTAATTGGTTGCTTGGGAAGGTGAATTGTTTCAGGCCTGAAATGGTTTACTTTTTCTGTTGGAAGACATATTTGAGTGAAGAGGCCGTGTTTTCCCAAGTCTATAGATTGGCAATGAATTGGAAAACAAAGGGTTGGCGTTAAATGCTAACACGAACTAGTATTATAATTGGGAATTGAGAAACCATGCATTCAGCAAGAAGTTCATACATATGTTGGCTTTGAACAAGACATTCCCCAACAACAGACTAAACTAGTTGATGGTGATTACTGGTCCGCTCTGTTAGATTCATGTTGCAGAGATTCACTGTACAGCTATGTTGTTGCTATGAATGAGTAGCCAATAATTTTGCCATGATATGTTTTGAGCACTCATATTGTTAATTGTTTTAGATTCTGTGTCTTCCATTGTGTACTCTAGGCTTGCGATAACTGGTTTTCCACTTGACTTAGCCCTACTATCAACTATTTTCTGCCGATTATCACCATTCTATCAGCTAGTGTGAACTTGACAAATTAGATGAATGCATCTTGAAACAGGCCTCCGGCTGCAATATGTGCCTCAAAGCTTAAACCAAAGCAAATGAAATCAAGACACTCTCATGTGATATGCTGCAAAGTCGGTGCCCCGATGCCATAAATAAAAATAATCACTCCTAACATGGTTAATCATTAGGTTTCTAACTTCTAAGTGAGCATCAATTTAAAATTTTGTAAAGTGATAGCCTTGAGAAGCTACAGCAGCTCACTGATTTAACAGAGGAGGGAGCCAATCCATTTTGTCAATATCAAGCTCTTCCGCAACCACTTTACATTAACACAAACAATGTTGAAACTCCAGTTCATTGAAAAAGTTTATTAATAACCAGATGAATCATCTATTTTTATACTTTTCAATA
>MU227004.1:116131-141226 GCA_018584345.1 Thuja plicata
TTGTCAATATCAAGCTCTTCCGCAACCACTTTACATTAACACAAACAATGTTGAAACTCCAGTTCATTGAAAAAGTTTATTAATAACCAGATGAATCATCTATTTTTATACTTTTCAATATGGCCAATGTTTCCACTTCATTATTTATTGTATTACCTAGATAGAACAACACACGACTATTTACTAACCTATAAACAACATTAGGTCCAACAGGTTCTGGATTATCTCTAGCTGCACCATCAAAATTCAACTTAATAGACTCAACCATCGGAGGAGTCCAATGCACACTATTGCAAATAGAAATAAATTTTTTGTTGATCTCCTCATTAATGTGTGGTTGCCAACAACATGATAGTTTCTCATTTGCAATACCTCTAACAATAGCTAAAGTTTACAATAGCCACATGTAATGGTATAAGTACCACGTAAGGATTTATACTGTCAATGAGCTTATTGTTGGCTTTAGTGATATTGATTATGCTGTTTATAAGCATTAAGTTATATTGAATGATGTTCTTATTCATGTAAATTGTACTTTATTTTTCAGATGATGCTGATTCCATTTCTTTTGTTCTAACTTCTAAGTTACCGAAGTTGGTATTGGTTTGGGTTCAGGTTTGCTAGTTCAGTTCATGGGTTTGAATAAAAAAATTGGGATTGAGTTTGTTTTGAGTTCGTTCATACAAAAGCATATAAAAGTTATATATATAATACTTTTATTTAAAATAATATAGTAAAATAAAATAATATCAGAAAAACTTCCAACGTAAGACTTAAAGAGTTCCATCAACCTCCTTTCTGAGATATCTGTGAAAAATGCCATCTGCTTTTCTCTGCCACTTGGCAGATACTAGTGTCCATTCTAACCTTCCGCTTGTTACAATGTGGCAAGAGCCATCTGTTTTCTGCTTAAAAGACCACCTTGCATGATTGAAATGAATGCCGTCATATGCCTCCACTCCGCAATGCTCCAACATGAATAGAGGCTGTCCAGATCAGATAGCTTGCGTGTGGGAAGAGGACTAAGGATGGGTAAGGTGGCATCAAAGAGTGTGGCAATCAATCATTGAAGTGACTGCCTGGATCTCAATAGTCATATCAACCACAAACTTGGCAATATTGTCCCCAAGATCATTAACCTCGCGATACACATTGGAAACTGTGAATTCTTTGTACTTTTTAATCTCCTTCAAAATTTTATGCAACTTCGCTGAAAGCTTCCAATGTGGCATCTGCCCTATGTGAATAGCATTTACCACATTCTGGTAGCTGCCCTCCAATTAGATTTTGTCACACTGTATAAATCTTCCCACTGGAAGGCCTAATAATCCTGCGTGGAACTCTGTTTTGTTGTGAGTTGCATTCCCCAATCTAGCTCCAACTATTTGTAACACCTGCCCCTCATGGTTTCTCATGACACATCCAACTCTGGCAGGCCCTGGACTGCCTTGAGCTGGTCCTTTGAAATTCACCTTTATCCATCTTGTGTCAGATGGATTCCACTTAACGTCCTTCCACACATTTTGAAGACAGATTCTCTCTCTCTCTCTCTATATATATATATATATAAATTCTCCTATTTCTCTAATAGCTGTCCCCTACCGTCTCCTAAAAATTGGCCCTAAACCGTATCCGTACCGTAAACACGTCCTTCTCCCCTGAATCGTCCTTGTACCCAAAACTCCATGGAACATGGATAAATATCACCTTTATTTAGAGTAGTGATCCTACACAGCGTTCTCTTTGCAAGAGACAATTGCAAGAATGAAACTGATGAAGGGGGGTTTTATTCAATAATATAAAGGAAAAGACGATCTCAATCAAAGATTCAAATGAATGGGCCTAAAGACCTTCCCTCCCTCCATAGTGGTATTAGCATCCTCTTCCAAAAATCCTATAGTAGCTAGAGTTTCCTATAGGGAGGGGGAAAAATGTACAAAATGTTCCAATTTCCTCCAATAACAGGTAAATTCCTTGTTGGTTTCCTAGGATTCTTAAATGCGTGGCTGGGTTCAAAGGGGGTTCTGGCTGCTTTGTCAAAGTAGAATCCATAGGCAGAAAACAGGACTCTTGCCAACTCTGCGGCCAGACTGCATCAAACTCGGTGTGGATCATACCCGAGTCCGAGGGTTTTTCTAGTAACATAGCTTATGTTGATTCAATTGATTGTTTGAGGGCTCTTATTCTTGATCATTTAGAGTTGTTGGGCTGTTAAAGGTTCCTCACTGAAAATCAAGTCTAGCAACCTGAAAATCAATGAAACTGACATGTTTACGTTTTTAGATATCTGAAGCCGGAGTTTATGTATTTTTCCAAAACATTTGAATTATCTTTCGGTATTTTTAATTTCTTTTTGAAAAATTCTTTATGGCTGATTATGCTCAGGATTGGAGACTTTTATTGTACTTTCCATGTTGAACTCATGGATATGCTATTTGTATCAGTAATAAAAATTATATTGATTACTTTTTTTGTATTGGCTGCAGTTACAACCTTCTGCAGGAGGTTTAAGGAACAAGCAATGGATTTGCAAGTGCCCAAACAAGCAATCATTCCATTGAGGACAGCTATTAGGAAGCTTCAACCATCTTCTGAGCATTTGACATCTTTGCACCCAGACTTTTTGCTCATGTGTCTGCTGGCAAAATGCTATAAAGCTGGATTAAGTATTTTGGAGGATGACATTTTTGAGATTGATCAGCCAAGGGATTTCTTGCTGTACTGCTATTATGGGTGAGTATTTCCGTTCCTCTAAAGAATGCAATATGCACCCTCTTCCATCTCATGCATTGATTTAACCTACATTGAAATGCACAACTCTATTTTAACCCGTCAGATATCTTGCAACTAGGCTTATGAGTTTCCAGAAGGGTGTTAGGAGTATCCATGTGGTACATATGTATACTAATATTCTAATTATCAAGTTAGGTGGCGTATCTTGCCAAAAATAGGGTTTAATATTTCGTTTTGAAGAAAATTTTCTTTATTGATCTTTTTTTCTATCTCACAGCTTACCTTTTTGTTGTGCCGATGTGCGCTGAAGATCAATCCGTAGTTGTTAATCTCTTCTTCTTTTATAGGGTTTGCTTCTGTCTCTTGTCTGGGGGATGCTTAGCTCTCCAGTTGCTAGTTCTGTCTGCATTGTTCTCCCCTTTTTGCCAAAACTGTCCATACCCTCGGCCCTCTTTCTTGCTCTTTTGAAAAGGCTCTGTGCAAAAACGATACTAGCGTGATTCCCGGGCTGCTCGAAATGGAGGGTTCCGCCTCACCCCTATCTGTTATTTCCAAGGTTTGTCGGCCTCATATTGGTGAAAATTTTCCGTGTTCCTCACATGTCCCGTTATGCATCCTCCGCCCATCTTCCATGTTACATCCCTTCCTTGAGGACTTCCTAATAACTATAATTTCCTATGTTCCACGGCGTTTCGGGGACGAGGATGTGGGGACGGGTTTTCGAGACGTTTCCTTAAGAGCCAAAAATAGGGGACGACATGATACAAATTTTTGAAGTGTATGTGTGTGTGTGTGTGTTTGTGAAATTTTCAAAATATATTAAGATATTATAGATAGAGAGAGGGAAAGAGAGAGATATGTCTATAATAGATAACAACAAGACAATATGCAAATAAATCACTGGTTCACAAGCTACAATAGTAGTATAACAACATAAATGATAATAGCAGCAGTATAAATCAATATAACAACATTATAACAATAGTCTCTAACATCAAAACCATGGTCTATCAATATAAATTATCCAAACCAAAATGTCTCAAACATGTATTCGGAAGTCTCAGACATCAAAATATAACAAGCTTCAGGCACAACATATGAAATCAAGCCTCATTCTAGCTATCAATATCCAAAGGCCTAGAATCATCCGAGTCACTCTCTCCCTCTGGTAGAAGTGGATTATCCAATGTTAGCCCGACCAGTCCTGGTTGCATCTCCTTCATTTGATTTTATCATCCACGAACATGAATTCAAACCTTTTGGGCCCCCCACATTGCCACTTCGGCAAAAAGAATTAAAAAAAAAGTGTTTTTTTTTTGTTTCTTAATACCAAAAATCATCCAAATGCGTAGGGGACACTTTTTCATTTCGGGGACTGATCAGGGATGTTTTAGGTGTCCCCTAGGTGTTTCAGGGACGGCTAGCTGTCCCCAAATGTTAGGGGATGTTTCCTGTCGTTTCCTGCAATTTTTTGAAATCGGGGATGGCTGGGGGATGTCCCCTTTTTGTCCTATTGCCCCCAAAACGTTTGGGGGATGGAGACGAGTCCCCTGGGAATAGGAAACACATCCTAGTGTAACATAGGTAATAACTGTTTCATGTGAAGTGTATAAATGTCTATGTGTTTGGCATTTATATAACCATACGTAGACACATACATATAGTTGTAATCTATAAGCAACCATGTGTATGTAGTTACGATGGTTGAGCTATTGAGCATGAGAAGTGTAAGTTGGCACTAAGTTAATGGCACTTATGCATTTAAACACGCGCGCACACACACACATATGTACGTTCAATATAAATGTGACCTTTGTGTATTTATGGGCTTGATATAATAATCTTTTATTATGATATTTGTTGGTAAAAGGACATCTGCTCATTTGTTGTCATTCATGCCGCTAGAAGCTAGTGCTCTGCATCTTTTGTCTTAGAAACCATTACCAAATCCAGTGATCATCACAGTGATAGCATTATAGGTTTTATCTTTGGTCATCGCACCAACAAGTGATTGCACACGAGTCTTAGATCAGAGCATCCGTCTCCTTGCCTTCAAGATTTACTAGGTAGGTTCTTCTTCATGGAGCTTATGCCGTATTATGTTTCCTATATTTGCATGCTGTTCGATTCAGTCGATCATATGAATGATCTTTATACTTATTGATGCAAATTGATTTATAGAGTTTAGACGTAAACTATATTTACATTGTGTTTCTGTTACATGTTTGCTATTTTTGCAATCATTGGAATGCTGGTAGCTGCATATAATATTGAAATGCTATTATGGCTATCCGATTGAAGCATATTTAAATATGCATCCATCCGATTTACATTTGTAATCAATGCATCTGAATTATACTCTTGATTGTTTATAATTTTCTGAAAGAACTACTGTGCATCTTTATATAGGAAAAATAGTTGTCTAAATGAGTCAATCTTTATCGAAAGAGAAATCATTTTTTGTTTAAGCGTTGCGTTGGACTGCACTTATTCTTAAATTGAATGATCATATTCTTCTCAAGAAATAAATTAAAGGAATCATCTATTGTCGGAAGTATAAAAGAATCATCATTTCCTCAAGAGGAAGAATCCTCATAATCAGTCAAAATAATGGCAAGGATTCATGTCAGTTTTCTGTCAGCATTTTACTATTTATTTGCAGTCCCGAATCGATCTGAACGGAGTTAAATATTTAATCTGAAACTAGGGTTGAACCTTACAGAAAGATTGGGATAGATAAAACCCTTTATGTTTGTAAGCATAGACTATCCTTAGGAATTGGATGCCAAGGAATTGAGATTAAGGAGGTATGGTCTATTTGTTTATTTGTGATGGAAGATGTCAAGAGAATGTTACCCTGCAGCAAGGCTTAGGATGTTGCCTATTCTAAACCCTATAACCAAGGTTACATGGGGATGCGTCCCTTGTCCCCAAACCCCCCATCCTCATCCCCCTTGGTGTTTCCAGGATGGGGGGACACAAAGAGGATGTCCCCCAGCCATCCTTGATGAGCAGAAACTGGCTGAAATGGCAGGAAACATCCCCTGCTATTTGGAGATGGCCAGCCATCCCGGGGACAGCTAGGGGACGTCAGAAACATTTCTTAGCTGTCCTGGGGACAGCTAGCGGTCCCCAAATGGCAGGGAACGCTTTCAACTTTCAAAAACATAAAAAACAACTTTTAATTAAAAGTTGCACATACAAACTGCATTGGAACAAGTTTAACAACCTATAGACATTTTATATTGGGTTAGATTTTATGAGGTCCCTAATTTGTGAATCTCAAACATGGATCACACTGAACTTCATAATCAGACTCTGAACATTTACTCATTAAGAGCTGTTTTTCTGTAAGCAATCATTCAGAGATGCCACATTATTGGTCAAAAAAACCAACAGAAGTAAATGTTTTTCTTAGGACAACAAAGTAGAAAAAAATCAAATTGGGCTTTGACATTAACTAATGGTTCTAAAATGGCATTAAGTTGAATCTATGCCTCATAGATGCATAAAAGTGTTGGAGTTGCAGGCTTATTTTGTGTCTCAGACAAGACATTTTCTGATTTGACCATATATATATGATGCCATCCCCAATTTTTGGCTCTGTAGGAAATGTCCCAGAAATGTGTCCCCTGCCGTCCCCCCTGTCCCCAACCCTGAAATGGCGTGGAACATAGCCTAAAACTGAAATAGAAATCAGGGTAAATTGTGAATAGCCTAGATTGTTAGGAATGTGTTCACATAGCCTTGGACAATTTAACATTGTTATTGCCATTTAGGACAGCAAGTCCTTAAGACCGGGGAAGACTTAATTGGAGAGTCAAGCACTCTTACATGAGTTTGGTGGTGACAATGACCACATGAAGTACAGTGCTTGCACCTTTAAAACCTTGGCCAAGGTGGTTCTATGCATATGCGTAGTAACAGTCAGTCACTAGAACCAGCAGGGCAATGTCTAGCAAGGAAGGTCATTCTCATAGGCGAAGATGTCTGTAGGTGTAATTGGGTATGACAGTTGTGGGTTCTACACCAAGTCTTGGATGGCATGAAGACTGGATCTTGTGCCTACACCTATCGTGTAGGGCTGGGTCACTTCCGTAAGGGAAGTTGTGCGGGAGTGCGTTAAGTTCGAGATCGTAAGATCAATGGTTGGAAGGTAAAACCTCTGATGATACTCCCCNCCCCCCCCCCCCCCCCGCTTCACCCCCCGGAAGCAATCAAGAGCTTTTGCAAAGATAAATAGGAACTGAACTTTAGCTTATCAGGTTCTATGATTTATGCATTGTCAGTTAATTTCAGTTGATGAATTCTTTACTTGGCATTAAAGAAATGGAAAAATGTTAGTTATACTCTTTTTCATGTGAAGGTAGTTATTCAAGTGATATTATATCTTTCTTTCTGTTATTTAGCAAGCTATTCAGGTATTCATGTTAATGTGAAAAGAAAAGCAGTTCTTTCTGTTATTCAAGAATAAAAGCATAAATTTTATTTTCTATGAATTGTTCGTTATTTGATATTATTAGTTGATAGATAGTTTTTAGCATGTTACATTCCGGCTCCAAAGGACACACTTCTCTGCTCCTTGCGCTGCTCCCTGCTGTTCTGCTCTGCTCCTTGGTGTCACTCTTCACGCTGCTCCCTGCCATTCTGCTCCGCTTCTCGTTGTCACTCCTTGCACATCATAACATAAACATTCTCCTCCTGCTATTTTACTTGCTATAGGCCAATTAGTTATAATCTCTACCTTCAATCATTTTATTGCCACCTTGTCAACTGATTATCTCCCAAATTGTGCACCCTATCTCAATGAAATGTTTATCTTCCCGAGTAACTTCTTATATGGCTAATGATCTTGAAACGTCTATGACACCACCTGAGGATGCCATCCATTCTTTACCTGATACATTGGATGCACTGAAATATCAAATAAAAGATTGCCAACAAAATTCTCAAATGGATCATTTATTAGAGTTTAAACATAAGTGTCACATTCCTTAGTCAAAATGGGAAAGACAAAATTCTTTATTAAGTGTTTGAAATGTTGTGATAAGGGAATTTTCATCCTTTACTATGTTTCAATTGTTCAAATTATAGGGAAGCTACTCCCCATTGTTGTTAAGAGATGCATAGTGTTTTCAATCTGAAACTTTTATCATAGTTTGCAAATTCTATGAGTAATTGCCATTATTTTCCTGCCACAAGTTTTTGCGAAGTAAGCTTGCAAGCATCTGTATCTTTGTTTTTTGCGAGTGTGCACACTTTTTGTGGTGAGTACTCAGGGTATTTGGCAAGTTTGACCCCGTGACTTGTGCTATGAAAGTTTGTGGTTTGGAAGGGCTTTGTTTTGGGATTGGTGGCAGGTGCCCTGCTCCTCAACCTGACCCTATTTTGCAACAGGCCCTGTGAGGGGTGCTACTCCTCAATCCTGGTAGGGGCACTAGCCCTAGATTCCTGCCAAATTCATTTGATATGTTTTGTAGCTATATTTTGCAGAAAATTTATATTTTTGCCAAATATTGAAGTAGCTTTTAAGTTGCCCAGTTGAAAATTTTTGGTCTACTGATTCTGAGTTTGCGAAGTATGGATTTAATAATGACAGGAATATAAAATTTCTAAACTGTAAGAATTTGGTTCTTTATTCTCATAGTAGTTGCTTTTTATGTATTTTTTAAGCAAGATAAATTTCAAAAATTGATTCCAGTTGTAAAATAAGGGCATTGCTGATTGATGAGTTTTAACATTTGCTTTGTTTGAAGTAGCTTTTAAGTTGCCCAGTTGAAAAGTTTTGGTCTACTGATTCTGAGTTTGCGAAGTATGGATTTAATAATGACAGGAATATAAAATTTCTAAACTGTAAGAATTTGGTTCTTTATTCTCATAATAGTTGCTTTTTATGTATTTTTTAAGCAAGATAAATTTCAAAAATTGATTCCAGTTGTAAGATAAGGGCATTGCTGATTGATTAGTTTTAACATTTGCTTTGTTTGATTCAGGGGGATGGTTTATATCGGTTTGAAGCACTTCAGCAAAGCCTTAGAATTTTTACAACATGTTGGTGGAATGAAGATTCTTAAGTTTGTTTGGTCGTCTTATTTTTAGCATCGTGTAGTTTTATAACTAATAATATTTATTTTGCAGGCTATTACAGCCCCAACAACAGTTTTAACTGCAATAACTGTTGAAGCGTATAAAAAATACCTTCTAGTTTCTCTCATTCACACGGGTCAGGTTAGTCTTTTTCTCATTCCCAATATTGTTTGTAACATTTTCCATAGTTTTACTAAGAAAAATTGACTAAATCCAGACTTCCATGTATGTGAAATGAACGGTCCTTCATGTAGTTAGTTAAATATTCTAAATGGATCCCATACTTGAAAATAAGAAGATAGGGGTTAAAAGGGGCCTGTTTTCGCTATGAGTAAATCTATTTAACATGCAAGATTCTTGCAAGCATGCAGGAATATATGAGCTACAAATGTGACCTTGTAGCATGCAGCTAATATCTTTTCCATTATACAAAGCTTGATTTTTCATGATTGGAAAAATATTTATGCTTGGAATTCATCTTCTGATGTTAGATTCTGAAAATTCCTCTGCAAATCATTCATGATTTTGATCGATACATTCATACTTCATAAACTTTGTTCTCCTTATAGGATAGTTTGTGCTGTTAATGTGTAGTATCTCATACTTCTCAGTGATCTACAGGGTCTGTTTCTTTCTTGCAATGATTTGTTTTGTTCATAATTTTTGAGGTGTTTTTCATTGTCACAGGTTCCATCGTTCCCAAAATATACACCTGCTGTTGTGCAAAGAAATTTGAAATCTTGTACTCAGGTATTTGCAATTTCTATACAGACATAAAAAAGTTTTTGTTGCAGTTGTTGCTCAAAAAATTGACTCCTAGCGATGAATAATTTGATTCACTGCAGGAGCTAGTGTAGCATGTAGCATGTACAGTTAAGAGGTTTTGATTGAGAAAGAAGTGAGATAAACCGGTTAATTCTTGAAGATTTGATTAGCTGTAGGATACAAGAATAATGCACAAAAGTTACCTGCAGAAAAAATGAAATGATGATATTAGAAGAATTAAATCACAGATCTTTGTCTTGAGAGTTATGGGACAAAGTGAGTGTTTGAGTTGTGAAAGGAATCACAAACATGATATTACACGCCTTGATAATCATTTTGTTCTGTTCAGTATTTTGTAAACTTTAGGTAATATCGGCCTTGGGATGCAAAACTAATAATTTTTTTCTGTTTAGTAGTTTCTAAATTCTAGGCAACACACACACACACCAAAAAACAAATTTAAAGTATCTTCAACAACTTGAATTTGGAGAAGATCCTAAAGATGGCTTATAACTTATGAGTATTAGTCATAAACATTTGAATCTCCTCAGCTTTTGTGTAGATTTCTTTTACCCACTTGTTTTACAATATCAAATTGAGTGAGTAGACAATCCACAGTGTCCAAAACTAATGCTCATATGTACCCTCCATTGTTGACTTAGCTTCTCTACAGTTTTTTAGCAGTGAACATTGTGACTTGGACAACATTGTATGAAGATATTGTTGATGAAATTTGCATCCTTCGCTTGCTGTTCACAATTTATTTCCTTTAAAAACGTCATCCCTTTAAGGGTACTCCAATGATATTAATTATTGGTTTATTTTTGCGATCATTTCATCCGTAAGAAATGGACACCTGTTTTGGGCCATGTAGATCTTTGTTCAGTACCTCTATGGAAGCTTTCTCCTTGGTCAATGAGGTGCACACCTTCTGAAACCCAGGATTAAGATAATCAATAGGGGCATTGACAATGGCTGTCATCATATTGGTGATTTAACAAGCTTGAAAGAAATTACATCGCCATATATTCGTGCTCCATAGGGACGTGGTCCTCCAAAATCCCCATTTTTTTTGAGATGGGCATGTCCCCAAGATGTGAGCACGTGGAGGGGACATTTCCTTACCATCTCACTGTTGACACTCAAGATTTAGGGATAGCTTTGGGACATCCCCCTCAAGGATTGGAGGATTTTGGGATGTCTCCTTGGTTTGGGAAAACTTGGAGGCTGTTGGACATCCTCAAGACATCCAGGGAAAACCAAGGAGTCTCCCAATCATCCACGGGACTTCCAAGCATCTTCCATGGTAGGAAAATGAAGATGTCTATATTTTAAAAAATTCAAAAAGTTAATTTTAAATCTCATAAATTGTGAAAACGACATTTGGCATGAAGGTTTGTGTGGTTTTGAAGGCCTTAATTTGTGTTTGGCTGCTACCTCTTGACCCTATTGGGAACTTAGCCCTTAAACCTCCACCTGCCATTGTTACTGTTCAACGCAATCATTGCAATGTTTTTATTGTTTAGTTTTTTACATAGTATGCCAAAGTTTCATTTGTAGTTCTTATACATGTTTTTATAACTGTTTTTTCAAGTACCACCCTCTTGCCATCCCCAAACTTGGGCCCTTGGTCTTGCCATCCTTGAAAACTTTCACTCGTCCGGAAACTTTATGGAACATAGCCATAAATGTAAGGAGCAATGCCCTTATTTGCAAACTTCCTCACCTCATTTTTTAAGGCTTTTCTAATGGGCCTCTTGCATGCAAAAGAAAGGGGATATTCTCTTCGGGAAGATGATGGCATGAGAGGATGTGGGCTAGGTTATTACAATAAGCCACTAGCAGGTTTTTTCATTACTTTCTTGGAAAAAGGATGTGCTCTTTCCTTTGATCTATTACTTACCATGTTAGTATGCTTTTGTTCTTTAATATATCCCATTATTTGTTGCTTTAGCAATTTTTCTTTTTTTTTTCAGCCTTGGACAAATTCTTATACCCATGCTGAAAATAATGCTCATTGGCTACAATGTCAATGGTAACCCCGATCACTAGGAAGTTGTTCAATCATGGCTGTATGTTGCCAAAGAGATGAAACTATGTCGAATTCAAATGAGCTCTCAAAATGTGGGGCAATTGAACTGGAGCTACTAGCCATTTAATATGAACATACCAAAAGAAAAAAAATTACAAATTTACAACTAGGCAACATAAAAAATTAAAAAAATTAGCATTATAACCAAATGTTATGTATAAAAGGTTCTAATATTTTTTTTTAAATATAAAAATAAAAACTTGGGAAAAACTTAAAAAATATTCAGAACTCCAAATTGTTTTTACAAAATTTACTCACCTTTGATAGACGAATCTTTTCTCATGTAGCTTTTTCTCTCTTGTTAGTGTAGTTTTTTTGTACCCATAGCTTTCACTTTAAGAAAATTTTAGCAACCCTCAAAAAGCAACAATAGCATCTTGGAGGCAAAAATGTTGTTTTAGTGACCTGTGTTTGTGAAATGAGGCAAAATAACTCAAGTGCTTCACTTTAGGGTGAAATTAGGTATTTAGGTTACTTTTTTTAATTTTTATTTAAAAATGTTTTTTCAATTTCATTTATTGTAATATCCCCGTAGGATATTATCCCCATATTTGTAACATAGAAATTCAAACAAATATCTTGCATGCAGTTGATTTCAATTTATCCAGCAAAATTACAAAATAACCCAGCTGAAATAGAGTCTTAGAAATGAATATTGCAATTAAATCTTCAGTAAGAGACAACAAAGATCCAATTGTAGTTACATAACTTACAACAAGATTGGATAATAGAAATATGAATCTAAAACACATAGTGAGACACCTGTGTGATATCTCCAACTGACATTGGGTTTCCGTCCATTGCCTCCAAGCTCGATGGTTTCTGTCCTCAAACCTGCTGAAAGCTGAAGTTTCCAAATTCTCCAAGAGAATAGTAATTCAAACATAAACCAAGCATAATCTGATTAAGCCTTTGAAAGATCTTTTATAACACATCTCTTTGACTTCGTTTTCCCTTGCCTGTCTCTTCATCTTTATTCCCCTTTTAAAAAAATATCATTTTTCACTTGAGTGACTAAATTGGCCTTTTTAATAATAAAGTGACATTAATATGTACTTCAATTTAATAGTCACTTTATTAATAAACTATTTAATCTTCAAGCATTAAAATAAATAACCAATCAGACTCGGAAAACCTAGTGTGATAGCTTGTTGGAAAGATCTTGGTGAGATGCTCCAAGTCCAATATACTGAAATGCCAAAAATACTGAACCCTGTTGACTTGCTATAAATAGTAAGTATCTGGAAACCTTGCTGAATCAACTGTGATTGGCTTGAAACTGGAATTGCCTAGTCCAAATCTCACTTTCATCCCTGTAAAGTCCTGGTTAGCCTACAGGACCAAGGCAAATAGGGCTAACGACATCTCATGAATCAATGGGCTAGAAAAGGGGACATTACATTTATGGGTAGTTGGGCAGTGGGCCCTACTAGGTTCACTTGGGTCTGGCCTAGGTTTGCTTAGGGTTCATGTTGGGCACCCTATATAGCTTGTGGATCTTTCACAAGGAACTTGGGGTACCCTTAACAAACCCAAAGCTGCCTTGGCCCCTATGCAAACCCATACAAGTATTGGGGGACACTAGAAGAGCCTTGTAAATTAGAAAAATGTTAAATAACATAAATAGTAACACCTGCAAACAGGAATGGAAGGACAAAATCAGAAGAATGAAATCATGATGCCTCGTTTGCAGAGTATATGGATAGAGTAGTAAGGAATGAAGGAATTAAAAACATGAATTTAGTCGCTTGGATAATCATTATTGTCCTATTAGTATATTAGCCTGATTTTGGTTCCCCTTGAACACATTTTCCACATCTAATTTTGCAATGTTTTTGTGAGGGTGATTGTGGCCTTGAAAGTTTGTTATTATTGAACTTTTCAGTATAGTGTGCTTAGTAGGCCTAGAAGCTAAAAAATGAACTTTGGTTCATTTATCAGAATTTGAATGAATGACTAAAATGGTTGGTTCATTTTGTCGTCATCCTTGATTTAATTCTTCTCATTTCTTCTTTGGATACTTTGATTTCTTTGTTCTCTAAAAGTTGACTTAATTTTTTATTTGATAAAATTAATTTTCTTATTCATATCAAAGAGGCATTTGAGCCACTACTAAAAAGAAGCATGAGAATAGATCAAAACCATTGTAGCATCAAAATCATTGTATGGTTTTGCTTTTGGCGTCAGGTCCCTGACTATTGGCATGAGGTTTCTGATGTCTGTAGATAATTGAGTGATGAATTTGTCTTTCTAGGCCTCACACCTCATTGACAAGAATATGCAGGTTATCTTGGACATCCTCTGAATACTTCATACCTCATTGTCAGGATGTGAAGTTTATTTTGGATATCCTCTAAATACCCAATAATAGTGTCAAATACATTAAGGGTATCTGATTGTTCTTCAAGACTGTCTTCTCCTCTCCGCCTAATGCTGAATTTGAAAATTTAGAATATTCTTTATGAGGTAGATCTTGAGCTGACATGCCAAGATTTTGTAATTCACCTCTTGCTTGTCTAAATTTGTGGAAGACATTTAGCCAGTTAGAGTTGGAATCCTCAGAATAGGAAGAATGTCTGGAAGAGCCTCCAGCACCACAGTTGTCAGCATGGCTACGGGCTGCATTGATTCTTTTGGTAGGGGAATTATCAATAAAGTTTTTTTTTCACTTACCTTTCTGCTTAGAGATAGAGCTCATACCAATATTAGCTGATGGGAAGATGGCAAATTTTGAATGGATAAATACCATGCCTGGATTATTTCTTCTTTGGACTCTTTGAGGTCTTTATACTTCAAAATTTGACTTTGCTATGTTTCTCCTTATCTGAAGCCCTATATTATCATGCTTGGTAGCATGTTTTTTTCCTTAATTTACATGGCGATTTTGATATTCTCATTTCCAGTGGAATCTGCCATTGAGGATCCATGATTTGTTATGTGGACTTAATGACTGGTAATTTAACTCGCATTCCAAGATATTTGCAATACAGCAGTACTACTCTTCTTCAAACACAATTTCTCTAAGCCTTCTTTTAGTCAGGCAAATGTCTTGTAGTTTAGAAAATTTCAATAAATGATTGAATTTTTGGAGACCACGAGATACTTTTTTCTGAGTTTTCTCTGATGATGAAAAACACCAATTGAAGGCATGTATTGGGGACTGACAGATAATTGTGATTTTCTGCTTTATAGAACTATTGTTTATACATATGGGAACAATCTATAATGTTCAACCAGAATTTCATTAAATGATTGAATTTTTGGAGACCACGAGAATACTTTTTTCTGAGTTTTCTCTGATGATGAAAAACACCAATTGAAGGCATATGTATTGGGGACTGACAGATAATGGTGATATTCTGCTTTATAGAACTATTGTTTATACATATGGGAACAATCTATAGTGTTCAACCAAATTTTCTCATTTTTGACCAGTCTCTGGCTGATCTAACTGTTGGCTTATCTTCCATGCCATTTGTTGACTAATGAGATAGATCTGCCCGATCATGGCCACACTCTATTGTATGGGAATCTACCATTATGATCATAGTTTGCAGACTCGGACTCGGAGAGTACTTGGCAGGCCCAAAATCTTCAACTTGGCAAAAACTTGAGAAAAACTGGGAAGAAAATCGACGACAGAAAATACAAGAAAATAAAATCTTTTAAAGAAACAATTTTTTTTTTGTAAAATTCAATTACAAAATGTATTAAATTAAAAAAATTTGACATGTCGAAAGAGAAAATGCATGGTTTTATAAGCAAAAGCAATCTGTGAAAAACATGTTTTAACCAATGTTTTACCCGGATTGGCATTTTTAGCCATTTTTTTCCTTGGGTCTATAAAAACTCGAGAGTTTAACTTGTAAAAGTTCGCCCAACATAAAAAATATAGAGTACTCAGCAACTCGGAGAGTTCTCGCAGGGTTCGCAAACTATGATTATGATAATTATATTGGAGCAAAGTTGCGTTCATTTTTGCTTTATTCTAATTTTATTTAATTAAATAATATATTATTGAATGTCTCATTTTAAGCTTGTTAGTATCATGTGCTGAGCAGCTGTATCAAACACATAATTTCTTCCTTTTTTCATCCATTCATTTATGGTCTTGGAAGAATTTTCATGTCCGTCTCATTATATACATGATATATTAATATGCACTATGCAAATCTCCCTATACAGTTTTTGGGTAGCATATGTCCTTGTGCATTAGCTAGTCCTGCATATTTTTGTTGCCTTTTTTTCTCACTGTCAGAAGACAATAAATTACCTAGAAGATATGGGAGGCTAGCACGAAGTTAGTTATACAAGAGAGCATTCAACAGGCTAAATGATATTTTCTTACAGATTATTGAAGTTGTCATACTTTTGTTCCGAATGTTTGGAGTGCGTATTCTGAAATATACCTGCTTAGTGCTATAAAAGCTTCAAGGTCATATTTATTAAATTAATATCTATCATGCAGACATGAAATAAAAAATGTGTCAAATATTCTGACTTTAAATTTATGTTCTTTTTGCAGTCATATATTGAGTTAGCAAACAACTATACTTCTGGGAAAATTTCTGTGTTGGAAAGTTGCCTCAACACGCACATGGAAAAATTCAAAAATGTAAGATGCTTGGTATTTGTTATTTTATCAAGAGAAATAGCTCATGTTTACACATTTTTGTTACTTTATTAGGAGGATAGAATAGTTTTTTTGAGGTAGGCATAGCAAGCAATGCTAGTTTCAAAAGTCTCAATCTATAGCTTTTAATTATCTTTATATAGTAGTTATTGGTTTGTGGATTAAATTGGAGTAACTGTAAAACCTTGGTGCCTTTAGAAGTGAATAATTTTTGTTACAAAATTCCCACAAGTTTTTTTATTACAATTTCAAATAATGTTTAACTACCAAGTACATTCCTTGCTCTATTTGTCAGTGTCATATTTCATCTCTTCTGACCTGTGGGCAAAGTAGACATGCAATATATTTGTATATATATAATCATTGAGGATGATTTTGAGTTCTATTGTGTAATGTTTCCGTTCTAAGTGCGGTGCTTAGAGCCCGACTTTATTATATGTTCATTGACCTCTGCGTGAAACAAAGCATGTGGTGCTTTATAATGTCTCTGGTTGTACGGCAGGTTATAGCTTAGGACAAGGATAATGTATATATGAGCTGACAAGTGGGCTATCTTTGCAGGATAGTAATTTGGGGTTAGTAAAACAGGTTTTATCGTCTCTTTACAAGAGGAATATCCAGAGACTAACACAAACATATTTGACTCTATCTCTTCAAGACATAGCAAATACAGTCCAGTTGGAGACGGCTAAGCAGGCTGAGCTGCATGTTCTTCAAATGGTAATTTCTATTCTATCTGGTCTCCTATTGTTTTTAAGCATGTTTTGGATTTCAGGAAGTTTCAATTCTCTGGCCTTTAAACTATGTGAAGTTTTTAAGATTGCTTATTTTGTTTATTATTGAAGTTATCCTACGGTAATATTGTTAATAATAATTTTTAGATTCATGATGGGGAGATTTTTGCAACAATAAATCAAAAGGATGGGATGGTGAGCTTCCAAGAGGATCCTGAACAGTACAAAACATGCAAGATGACTGAGCATATAGATTCTGCAATTCGAAGGTATGCTATCTGAAGACAACTAATTTTTAATAGTAGACAAATCTTCAGTTTTCTTTATAATTCTTCTATGATAATATTTTTGTAACGACCTCTTAATAGTGGCTTGATTTTTTTTTGTTTTCTATTTGAATCCAATATTACATTCATCTTGTGTCCCCTTTTGGGACTTTACTCAATCTGCCCTAAAATTCTCTTTTTAGGGTCTGGACTTTGAATAATGCTTTGAAATGGGAATTGTTACTACTGTACAAACAGAATTCAAATTCGCTATTGTAATATTCAAAATTTATGTATGGGATTCCTTTTATGCTCTATCTATCCAACTTATCGTCATTATGGAGCATCTGTTGGGAGACCATACAAGGTGCCTCGAGTCGTTCTACCCAACCCAGGAGCACGGAATGACAACCTTCATCTGGCCTCCCAGCCCCACTTGGGGTGTTTCTGCTGGCGTGGCTTCCTAGCTACATGCAATCCTTCATATGTACCATGTCTCCCCTCCAAAATGAGATAGCCCAATGGATAGGAATCATTAAGGGAATCGTCACGTGTCACATTATATACAGGCAGAGGTACAACAAAGTTAAGATATAACATGTACATCGGCTGTAAGGTGGAATATTCTATATCTGATGCAAGTTTAATGATTAACATATAATTGACCACAATATACATCTTACCACCAAACTATACAAGTATAGAAACTGAAGACTTAATATGTGTTTTTTGGATCTGTAATCTTATCGGAATACTCAATAATGTTTGGTGCTCTCTTGTTCGATACCTTCCCTCAATCAGTGGTTTGCCTTATATATCCTCAAAAGAGGATGAAGAGACACCTTTTATATCAAGAGTTGCCACCCTTAAGTAATGACATGTCTTCTCTTAATTAATTTCTGTAGTTAGAGGCCCTCTTAGTCACTATTGTTTTTTATTATGGATCAAATAGGTTTTAAAGGGACCCAAAACCCTAAATACAAAAAGCTGCCATCAGCTAAGCATCTGGAACTTGACAACCAATCAAAAGCCAAAAAAACACAACTACAAACAGACTAAAAACAGAAAACAAGAACTTAAATAAGTCTTTTCATGGCCTCATCGGCCTCAACTTCCATTTGGGAGGCATCTTAGGCAATCTTCAAGTCTTGGAGACCCTAGGCAAAGTGCATAATCGCCCTCTTCAAATTTCCCTTGGTCCTGGTACAAGGGCCTTTGTTATCATCCATATTGATTTGAGTTTTTTTCTCCTCAATGTCCAAATCCACCACCACAGATGGTCTGATTGGAGATTTTCAAACTTATTCACCAAAGCTTGAATGTTCTCTGCAGTATTGTTGGTGACTTTATGGACGAAGGTAACAAAAGTACATAGATTATCTTTAATACTATTGAATTTGGTCTGTAGAGCCACAATCCTGCCTTCAATATCTGTCCTCATAGTTTCTATATCTTTAATTGCTTTCTTCAGCGAGGCCACCAAAGCTTTACCTCCATTTTCATCCAAAGTAAGATCCTTTTGCTATTTATTCCCAATTTGACTTTGCAAACCCCTAATCTTAATGTTGGTCTGGTTAATCTCTTGGAACATGCATTTACTTGGCCAGAAGGAGTCCACAACGACATTGCGAGCAATAGCTAAGAGATCATGGGGGCTTTCATGTTGTGAATTGAGGAGAGGAGAATCGTCAGGGAGATCACGGGGAAAAGAAGGATGACCCTCCCTACAAGAATCAGGGGCCCACCCTTCAGTACCAGGGACCATGTCGACTGAGTGTACTTGATGGGAAGACTCTTCATGGGGAGAAGAGAGAGGGGTTGACCTTTTAGGTTTGATCTTGGTAGGGCCTTTCTTCTTAGACAATATAGGGATGGACCCTTCCTTAGCAAGTGAAACCAGCTCCAAATCATCTTCAGTTTCCCATTCATCTCTTTCAGTATACAAATTTTTTGAATCATTTTGATCTGCATCTTACTCATCATCCCTAGAAACAGGGGAAGACCTATTTTTTAATTTAGAAGGGGAAGACTTAGATTTCCAATGCTTTACAATTATCAAGAGCAAACCTTCATGTAGAACTGGATTTCTAGGGTTGTTGCCATGATCCTTGATACTAGCCGCCAAGGAGGAGAGAAGATAAAAGGGAAAAGAGATACACATTTTATGGCATAAATGATTGAGCGAAACAAAGTGATGGCTATAAACGATAGTGAATCTACCATCCAAAGAAAAGTATTAGATAATTACCTTCACCATCGCAACCTAGAGTTTCTTGATGGAGATTAGCGCATAGCCACTCTTTTTCTTCTTGACAAGGGTCTCCCCTTCGTTGTACTTCACAAAATTCTCCACCGCTACAAAATAATTTCTTTCGCTCAGTAGGAAGCCCAATCACAGAGGCAGTGAGTTCCTCTGTCACATCCCATTTTTGCCTAAACATGTAAACCTTCCCATTCTTCCAGTTATTTTTAAATTTCATGGTAATGCTAGGATCATAGCCATGGAGGCGTTTAAGAATTGGAGTAACCCCTCCCTTAGAAAGAATTCTCCGAATGGTGGGGTCTTTCTTCACCTCATCACAAGAGGTTCAAGCCTATTTTTGTCTCCTCCCATGTTGCTAATAGCAATGATGGTCTCTCTGTGGTTGAAATGGCGGAATTAAACAATACCGACCCTTGAATGCAATATGAAAGAAAGGCCAAACAAGCCTAGAAAGCGTGCGAGGAGGACTTCGATACTATTATGAAGTTATTATCAATCATTATTTGAATTGCCAGTAGGGATCCCGCGCATGTGACATATCACAGTCAATCATTTCCAAGACACCATCGGGAAGGGGGTTGAGCCGTTGCCACTTCATTTCACGATTGCTACAGACAACAACATTAGCAAAAAGATCCGCCAAGGAGTTGCTCTCACAATATATGTGAGTGATTTTAAATTCATTGAAGGAATTTAATATAGCCTTAGCTTCATCTATCCAATGTTTAATAGACCAAGAGGTTAGTTGATTCCCCTTAAGGCATTGGATAATGTTATTTGAATCACCTCGATCCACACCTTAGAATAGTTCATGTCTTTAGCCAATTTGAGACCATGGTAGGTAGCAATAGGTTCGGCAATGTGGTTTGGCTGGGTTCCCAAGGGTGGTGCCATCACAACCAAAAACCCACCATGATCATTTCTTAACACTCCCCCACACCCAATCAGCTCAGGATTACCCTTGGCCGCCCCATCAAAATTAATTTTTATCCAGCCAGCAAGAGGATAGTTCTTCATTGGTTTTCTTGGAGGGAATGATGGGGATAAAAATATCCTAGGTAAGATTCCACAATTGAGCAGTGACAGCATCTTTGTTAGAGACTGAGCATTTTTCATAAGTATTGTTGTTGGATAAAGAAAAGTGAAGATTCTTTAGAATGGCCCTTTTACATTTGGCAAATAGCACCCAAGGCTGGACAGAATCCTCTCGGAACACCCTATTGTTCCTTTCTTTCAAGATGACCCACACTAGCTGTGGCAGGGAAATCTTCCGAAGTAGGTAAAGGATCGAATTGGATGAAGGAGAGATCCACCAAGGAAACACCCACTGAATCTCACGAGTGTAAGAACAAGCCATAAACAAGTGAGATGTGCTCTCTGAATCTTCATTGCACAAGGAGCATCTGTTGACCAAGGAGAAACCATGCTTACAAAGGTTATCCAAAGTCAAAATTTTGTTTTGGAGAGCGACTCACAAGTAAATATTGACCTTTGGAATTAATTTGGCATTCCGAGCACAAGCCTAGCAGGGAATATTGTCCTGAGATCTATAGAGAGATTCCACCAGCAAAGAAACATAGTAATTACCCGAAGAAGTCAATCCCCAAATTTTGTAATCTTGAAAATTTGAAGTGTGGATAGAATTCGGCATAAGTTGCAGCTGCAGTAAGTTATCATTAACTTCCATTAAACATTTCCACTTCCCGTTTTGGATGTAATCCGCAACATACACCCCAAATTTGCTGATACATTCGTCCTTGTACTGTCCGACTGTCCGAAGCCAGAGGATGAGGGAGGTAAATGACCAAGCCAGGCGTTATCCCAGAACCAGACTCTTCTACCCATTCCAAGAATCCATCGGAGACCAATGTTAAACATATCCCTTCAGCCATGAACTTTGTTCCAAAGGGCAGATCCCTTAGGAACATTTTGTCTATTAATAACCTCTGATATGGAGTTAATGTTATTGACATATTTATTATGCCAATCAAAATCCATTCTCCATTAGTTTTAAACACCCTCTAGAGTTGTTTAGCAAGCAGGGCCTTGTTGAACTCTTTTATTCTTCTAAGTCCAAGACCACCTAGCTTCTTTGGTTTGCAAACAACTTCCCATGAAACCAGTGTCTTCCTCTTCTTATCTTTCGTACCAGACCATAGAAATCTTTTTTGAATTCTTTTGATGGCATCAACATATTTAGAGGGGATTCTAAATAAGCTAAGAGCATAGACAGGGCGATTCTCAAGAGAAGCTTTCAGTAACTGCATTTCCCAACCTGACTAAGCAAGCCCCCTTCCATCCGACCAATTTGGAGTTGAATTTGTCAATAAGTTTCATCCAAAATCCATCCGCAGCCTTAAGACCCAAAAGGAGGCCGAGGTACGTAGAGGGAAGATAATCAATTCTGCATCCAAATATTTGAGCAATTCTTAGCTGTCTTCTTTCAGGGGTGTTAAAGAAATAAAGAGCACTCTTGTTCATATTAATTGTTTGACCAGAGGCATCCTTATAAGTTGAGAAAGCTTGCTTCAAATGTTTTGCTTCCAAGACAAAGGATTCTCCCAGAATCATAGCATCACCAAAAAATTGTTGATGAGAGCAAACCAAATGATTAGAGGAAGGTTTTAGACCTTTCAACTTACTTCTGCTGACCATACACTGAAGAAATCTACCCAGGCTATCTGCCATGATTATGAATAACCAAGGGGATATGGGATCCCCTTGGCATATCCCACGGGACATCTGAAGAAGCAAGGAGAGCCATTAATAAGAACTGAAATTTTGGTTGTAGAAACCATCTCCCAAATCAGCTGAAGAAATTTAGCTCCAATACCAAAGGCCTTGAGAACTTTAAGAAGGAAAGACCAATTAATTCTATCGTACACCTTCATAAGATCAAGCTTTAACAAGAAACCTTGGTTCTTGTTCATACTCGAGGAATGAATATTCTCATGAATGGTAATAATAGAATAAAAAATCTGCCGACCCGGAACAAAGCCATTTTGCCGATTGGATATTAACCTTGGGGGAATGGAATAAATTGTGATGGCTAACACTTTAGAAATGATCTTAATAGGTCTAAACTTAGCAAATGAATTTGCACCTGGAGACTTTGGAATTAGGACCAAAAAGGTAGAATTTAATTCCATAACAATCTTCTGCATCCAAAGAACTCTTTAACAGCGTTGCAAACATCCTCCATAATAATATCCCAAAAGGTCTGGAAGAAGAAGATGGGGGAGCCATCTGGGCCTGGGCCCTTATTCCCCTCACGTGAAAAAACAGCATTTTTTATCTCCTCCCTTGAGGGAATAGCAGTGGTCCTATTATTGATATCCTCAGAGATAATAGGCATACTTGACCACACTAAGATCAACTAATCAATAAGCGTGCTGCCCTAAAATCCAAGCCCTAGTTGGTATCCTTGTTTCGAGGCTTTGTGGAAATATGCCATTTATTGATTTGAGGGTCTTATGGCATGCAATCTTTTGACTTATGACAACTTGATTATCAAAATAGACTTATGCATTCCCTAAATGCATTAGTTTCTATTTTTCTGTGTAATCATGATTGTTATTTTTTCAAGTATTTTGTCGAGCATTGAGGTCAAAGTTTTGGTTTGCCAAGTCAATGTTGAGGCTGAGTTTTTGAACTATATGATATTTTCATTTGTTGGATCCATACTAAATTTGGATGGTTTCCATAGCCTTGTGAATGGTCCCATACATATAACCAATTAAATTTTCCCCATTTTCCAATCAGAGAAGCTTGACCAAAGATTTTGTCACCTAAAACAAAATAGTGTGGATTTTTTGAAATAAAAAATAATAAAAATGTGTGATTACAAATGAAAAGTAAATGAGTGGTAAGTTTTATGAACTTACAAAGTAATGTAGTTGATTACATTTTAAGTTCCTAAATCTGAAGTTTAACGTGACCTTAAGGATCCTATTTGTGCCTTTGCCCAACATTACATCAAAAACAGTTTTCATGACTTATTCTCTTTAAACAGTTTGATGGTATTTGTTAACAGCTTAGCAATATCAAGTTTCAACACTTCAGAAAATTGTCAATTGATAGAAACTGGCCAAGATGATTGGCAATAAAAATGAAAGATGAATTTGTTGTAGTATTCCAATGGAAGCCCTGGGAGCCTAACCCAAATAGAGATCCTGTTAAAAAATTCCTTGGCAGCATCAAAACCAGTAGACTATCTTTTCAAAAAAAGATTAGATTTACCAAGGAACTAGGGATCTCCTAGAAGGAATGTAGTATACTATCCTTTATTGAAATGAAATTGAACAACTATAAATTGGAAATCTGAGTTCAATTGTTAATTAGATTTTATTAGAGTTTTTTTTTACTACTAATTACACACACTTACTGCCACCTCAAGGTTTTCTTATATAGCATCCCCTTCCCATGCTCCCAAATGAAGCATCCAAGTTGGTTATCAAATCCCAATGCCTCTGTTGAATAAATCCAACCATTTTAATATTCTAACCAACTTGGTGGTTATTGTTTGTAACCACAAGTTGTTTTATCTTTAATAATAGCCACACAAGGTGATGGAACAACCTCATAACAACTTCAGAGTAAGTAGAATGTCTAAAACAACTTTATCCTACAAGATTCCTTCATGGTAAATAGTAAATCGTTGCCGATAAAAAACAATAACCAACCCTGGGTAAAACATTTGATTACTGTACTAGTAAAACTTGATTACTGTAACAGTAAAACCCTGATGATAGAAAAATAGTTACTGCTGATGGTGAATCCCTCATCCCTTATTAATGATTTACAAACAATATGAGGAGTAATTAAATACATAAGATTTATAAGATCGTTGACACCTTAATCATAATATCCCAGAGTTCCATGACTCAGACTTGCCTATGACTCGGCAAGGTCGACTCGACCCGTGACTCGCCGATGACTCGGCAACGACTCAACTATGACTTGGCAAAATTGTTGATGTATGCAGCATCGGTCAGATAAATAAATCTGACTATATGATTATTATGAGAAATGATTTATTACTTATATATATATATATATATATATATATATTAATATATATATATATTAATATATATAATAATTATTTTATATATTAATATGCATATATATATGTATAAAGTTAATCTATATTTATTCTTATAATAACTATATAGTTAAATTAATAAATTAGATTAATGAATAGACATGTCCCATTAAGGGACATGTCTCTTCTTGTCTTTGCCATGTATATATACAAGAGATCGATGCATTTGGAAAATACATAAAATAATAGCAGTGTGAATACATTTGCAATTGATCTTTGAAAATCAACATGGTATCAGAGCCAAGTTGCAAATGTAAAAGATAAATACAATTGAAAACAACATGGTTGACCGACTAGCTGTGGATGATTTATTTACGTGGCCCTATGTTCTACGGAACTTGATGCTATCGTGTGTGCTTGTGTTCTCCGAATACGATAGTTGGGACCTTCATTTCTGAATGTTATGGAAGAGGAGTTT